>VDFB02000003.1:272869255-273446673 GCA_007258455.2 Sequoia sempervirens | reverse complement strand
CAAGTCTCTCCCTCCTACCCCCTTTCCCCCTCTCAAGTCTCTCTCTCTCATTCACTCCACTCCTATGTCTCTCCCCTCTACCCTTAAACCCTTAAAACCTCTACCATCTATCTCTCTCTCTCTCAAGACTCTTTCTCCTACCCCCTCTCTCTCTCAAGTATCTCTCTCAAGATTCCCTCCTACCCCATCTCCCTCTCTCAGGTCTCTCTTGGAATAATGTGCCTCAATCCCACAGGCTGAAACCTTTGAAAGAGCCAAGTTAGTATGACATTCCTTTTGTCTGGCCGACTGAAAATTTAATAATCTTGTGGTTTGTACAGTTCGCCGAGACAATGTTGTTGTCTTTCCTACTAGTGTTGTCGTTGTCACTTGTGGCATTCACTGTAACCTTCTGTCGAGTGGAGATCTCTGGCTGACAGGCCATTCTTATCGGATATCAAGGAGACCCTTGGCTGGAAGGCTTGCTTCGGTATGAAGTCTTACCGATATGAAATGTCTCACCAATAAGTATTCATTTGGAGTCTTCAGGGTAACACGGAGGTTTCACTATGAACTCTTGGTGACATATGTTTGTCTCACCGATGCTCATCGGGGTAACATGGAAGCCTCTGCAAGATCTCTTTCTGACTGTTGGTTCTCTCACTGGAAATTATTCACTAGAAGACATCGGGTTGACATGGTGACTCGGTAAGATCTCTTGCCGATAGTGGTAAGTCTTGCCGACAATGCAACATTAATTTTTATCGAATGTCTTCAGTATGACTCCTAGCGAAAGGTGGTCTCGGGATAACATGAGGCTTCGGTATGAAGTCTTAGCAACGAACAAAGTCTCGCCGACAATGGAAGCATTGCGATGTAACTCGAAGGCATCAGTATGACCTCTTGGCGAGTAGCGATAGCCTCACCGATGGAAATGTTGAGGTCGATGTGACTTGTGAACATCAGTATGACTCTTGCCGATAGCTGAACTCTTACCGATAGATCTTCAAAAGGTGGATTTTCATTTGGTATAACGTCTTGCCGATGGGGTCGACTCTTGGTGATAATGATTATTTGGCTTTGTGGCATTGGGGAGACACAGTTAGTGTCTCATCAACATGTGAATACATTGTGAATTCCTTTGACCGAGTGATGACTAACCTACGTGGTGCGTCTATGACCAATCATAGAAGCTGAATGGGAACTGCTAGTAGTTGGACTGTTGCAGCTGTTACTGGAGGAAGTTCGACAGACAGGGGCATCATGGATATACTCAGAGATTGCAGATTGTGATCGGTTCGATGGTTGAATGAACAGTTGGATGATCAATTCGATGAGTGATCAGTGAATGTAATTTTGAGTGTATTGAATCTTGAATATTCTGTAGCAAGGTTGATCATTATGAATGTTGTTGTAAATTGACATTAGAGAGAGCGAAGCCTATACTTTGTATGTAATTTCATTACTATAATACAAAGGGGTTTTTCTTGGTGTGGTGGGTTTTTCTCCCGTAATGGTTTTCCCACGTAAATCTGGTGTTCATCTGTGTATGATTATTTCTCTATTTCTATTACTGCTTTCAAGTGTATCTTAATTGGACTATAATTGAAAATTTAAAAGTATCTTTGCATTCTTCCCTGAGGTTTTGACGTTAGGAGAGTTGTTTCCGCACTTAGCTTTCCTTCCAAGTGGTATCAGAGCTTGGCCAGTTGTGTTATCCTTGCGAGTACGTTGGGTTTTTTGAGTCAATTTATGTTCAGTGGGAGTCTTGGAGAAGTTTGGTAATTTGAATTACAGGTTAAGATGGCAAGCACGTCAGGAAAGATTAAAATTGAGAAATTCAATGGCAGCAATTTTGAGTTGTGGAAACTTAAAATGGAAGATTTGTTGGTTGATCGTGATCTGTGGATTGCTATGTCTGGAACGAAGCCTTCAGGAATGAAGCAAGAAGATTGGGACCTTGCAGATAGAAAATATAAGGGGCTAATAAGGCTCTGTTTAGTAGACTCTTTTCTTCTGAATGTTCATGAAGAAAAGACTACATCTTCTTTGTGGAAAATATTGGTAGCTATTTATCAGGGCAAGTCCTTGGTGAATAAATTGTTCTTGAGGAAGAAGTTGTGCTCTTTGAGAATGCAGGAAGGAGGGTTTGTTTCTGATCATTTGAAGGCATTCAACATGTTGATTGCACAATTAACATATGTGGGCATGAAGATTGATGAAGAGGATCGATGTATGCTGTTATTGTGTTCTTTGCTAGACTCTTGGGATCACCTAGCGATGGCTATTGGGAGTACAACATCCAATTTCAAGATGGAAGATGTTGTTGCTTCTTTGTTATTAGAAGAGATGAGAAGGAAATCTTCTGAGATGGCAAAGGAGGCTCTTATTGTTAGAGGCAAATCGAAAGAAAAAAGAAAGAAGAAGGACAAGAAGTCCAAATCCAAATCAAAGGGGAGATCAAAGTCTCCTGGAAAGAAGTCCAAGGTGAAGTGCTAGAATTATGGGCAACCCAGTCATGTCTGAAAGGATTGTAAAGAGGAGAAAAAGAAGAAGAAGAAAAATTATTATTCCAAAAATGATTCATCTCAGAGTGATGCAGATGCCTTCATTGTAGCATTGGCTACGCAAGCATCAAATGATGTCTAGTTGATTGATTCTACAACATCTTTCCACATGACATCTCATAGAGATTGGTTCACGAAGTATGAAAGATATGATGGTGGAAAGTTGTATTTGGCAAGTGATTCATCATTGGAAATAGTTGGCTATGGAAGAGTCATAATGCAATTCCCTGATGGAAGAGTGAAGGGAATTAATGATGTTATGCATATACCAAGTCTGGCTCGAAACATACTTTCTGTTAGTATGCTGAATGATATTGGAGTGCAAGTCACATTCTCTAGAAATGGCTACAAGATGACTAGAGGATCTATGGTGCTAGCAAGAGGTGCTCGTGTTGGTACCTTGTATAAGCTTGATGTACATGTTGTGCAAAGAAATAGTGTCTCTGCCAAGTCACAGAAATCTACTCATGGAGGAGAAGAGGGAAATGTTCCTGATGGTGTAAACTCTATGGAAGTTAAACTTCCAGTAGAAAAGACTATGCGCTGGCATCATAGGCTAGGCCACATTGGAGAGAAAGGTTTAAAAACCTTGAATAATAAAAACCTAGTTGAAGAGCTTGAAGATTGTAACCTCAAATTTGAATTATGTGAACATTGTATATATGGTAAACAACACCATGTTTCATTTTACTCCAGTACTCACAAATCTTCTGGTTTGCTTGATTATGTACATTCTGATGTTTTTGGTCCAGTGAATGTTCCTTCTTTGTCTAAGTCAAGGACTATGTATTGTTCATTGATGATTATTTGAGAAGAACATTTGTTTATTTTTTGAAAAGTAAATCGGAAGTGTTCAGTTGGTTTAAGGAATTTAAGAACCTTGTAGAAAATAAAACTAGAAGAAAAGTAAAATGTTTAAGGACTGATAATGGTGGTGAATTTTGTTCTGATGATTTTGAGAGGTACTGTAAAGATCATGGGATTAAAAGACATAAGACTACACCTAATACTCCGCAGAAAAATGGAGTTGCAGAAAGGTTCAACAGGACTGTGATGGAAAGAGCACAAAGTATGCTAAGAAGTGTTGGCTTGGAGGAGAATTCCTAGGTTGAGGCGGTTGCTACAACATGTTACTTGATAAACTATTCTCTGAATTTTTCTCTTGTTGAGAAAACACCTTTGGAAGCATGGAAGAAGCCCTCTTTAAGACACATTCAAGTTTTTGGTTGTGAGGCATATGCACATGTGTCGTATGAAAAAAGATCTAAATTGGAGAACAAGGTTGTCAAATGTATTTTTATTGGCTATAGTGCTAGCATAAAAGGATACAAGCTTTTGAATCCTAATACGAAGAAGGTTCTGTATAGGAGAAGTGTTATCTTTCATGAGCCGAAGCCTTCTACCTTGGATCTATAGTTAGAGACAAAATCAGAAAACAAAAAGGATGTAGTTGGAATTCCTCCGACACCAAATAAAGAGGAATTCAAAATGTACCTAAAATTGAGGAGAGCTCAAGTAGTTCTGAGAGTTCTAATGAAGAAGAACAACCTCAGCCTCAGCAAGTGAGGAGGTCAACTCGTGAAAGAAAGCAACCTAATAGGTATGGGTTCTCTTTGATAGATTCTGCTTGTGCCTATGCTTTAATTTATAGCACTAATAAGCCTAGGACTATGAAAGAGGCCTTTAGAATGTCTGATTCAAACTCTTGGTTGAAAGCCATGAATGAAGAAATGGCATCATTAGAAAATAATGATACTTGGAGTTTGGTTCCCTTTCCTAAAGGCAAAAAAGTTGTGGACTACAAATAGGTATTTGAAAAGAAAATAGGTATCGATGGAAGTGTGGAAAAATATAAGGCAAGGTTGGTTGCGAAGGGTTATTCCCAGGTAGAGGGAATTGATTATGGAGAAATTTTTTCTCCTATAGCTAAGCTGACGTCCATTAGATTTTTTTTGTCACTTGCAGCAGCGTATGACTTAGAGATCAAATAGATGGATGTGAACACAACATTTCTTCATGGCGATCTTGAAGAAGAGATTTATATGTCTGAGCCTGAGCACTTTGTGAAAAAAGGTAAAGAAAGATTGGTTTTCAAGTTGAATAAATCTTTGTATGGGTTAAAGCAGTCTCCTAGAATGTGGTACCAGAAGTTTGACACTTTTTTTTTGTCATTGGAATTTGTAAGATCAAAATCTGATCATTGTGTGTATTACAAAGCTGAAAGTGATCAAGTTCTTATTATTGCTCTCTATGTTGATGATATGTTGTTCATAGGAAATAGTAAGTTAATGATTTCTGATCTTAAGTCTCAGTTTTCTGCAAAGTTCAAAATGAAAGATCTTGGTGCAGCGAGGTATATTCTGGGAATGGAAATAACAAGGGACAAGAAGGACATAAAACTTTGGCTCAATCAAAGTAAGTATATTAAGACTGTTCTAGATATATTTTGTATGAGTGATTGCAAGCAGCTAGTTGTTCTAGTTTTGTAGGGAATGAAGCTATCTGTTGAAGACTGTCCAAAATCTCCTACTGAGATGGAGGACATGACCAGTGTACCTTATGCTAGTGCGGTTGGTAGTCTAATGTATGCAATGGTCTGTACAAGGCCAGATATTGCCCAAGTAGTGGGAGTACTTAGTCGATTTATGGCTAATCCTGGAAGGACACATTGGGATGTTGTGAAGAGAGTGTTTAGATATTTGAAGGGAATTTCAAAATATGTATTGTGTTACCATGGAAATTTGGTTGAATCATAGAGGACTCTCAGCATTCGAGGCTATGTGGATTCTGATTGGGCAGGGGACATTGACAGCAAAAGATCCACTAGTGGATATACTTTCATGTTGAATGGTGGTGCAGTTAGTTGAATGAGTAAGCGACAGGTTGTAGTCGC
Source organism: Sequoia sempervirens (assembly GCA_007258455.2). Lineage (NCBI taxonomy): Eukaryota > Viridiplantae > Streptophyta > Pinopsida > Cupressales > Cupressaceae > Sequoia > Sequoia sempervirens. The sequence continues at coordinate 273,441,234 of VDFB02000003.1, read as the reverse complement.
TTTGTCCACTACAGAGGTAGAATACATGGCAGCAACACATGCCTGTAAAGAAGCAATCTGGTTAAGATGTTTATGTTCTAACATTGGCTTTGATGCAAGGAAAATAATAATTTATTGTGACAGTCAAAGTGCTATCTATTTGGCAAAGAATCCTACTTTCCATGCTAGGACAAAACATATAGATGTACAATATCATTTTGTACAAGAAATGGTGGAGGATGGAAAGGTCTTGTTAGAAAAAGTGGATACTCTAGAGAATGTTGCAGATGCATTGATGAAGCCAATGAGCACAAACAAGTTCAAGTGGTGTGCCAATTTGATGGGCCTTAGTTCCCATGAATTTCAGTAGTTTTGTTGTGCTCTGGAGGTGCTTGTGTGATCTTCATCAAGTGGGAGATTGTTGGAATAATGTGCCTCAATCCCATAGGCTAAAACCTCTGAAAGAGGCAAGTTGGTGTGACATTCCTTTTGTCTGGCCGACTGGAAGTTTAATAATCTTGTGGTTTGCATAGGTCGCCGAGACAATGTTGTCTTGCTGACTAGTGTTGTCATTGTGACTTGTGGCATTCGCTGTAACCTTTTGCTAAGTGGATATCTTTGGCCGATAGGCCATTCTTATTAGATATCGGGGAGACTCTGGGTGACAAGCAGTGTCGGGGAGACCCTTGGCCGAAAGGCTTGCTTCAGTATGAATTCTTACCAATATGAAATGTCTCACCAATAAGTGTTCATTTGGAGTCTTCAGGGTAACACGAAGCTTTCGCTATGAACTCTTGGCGACATATGTTTGTCTCACCGATGCTCATTAGGGTAACATGGAAGCCTCAACAAGATCTCTTGTCGACTATTGGTTCTCTCATCGATAGTTATTCGCTAGAAGACATCAGGGTGACATGGTGACTTAGTAAGATCTCTTGCCGATAGCAGTAATTCTTGCTGACAATGCAACATGTGTTTGTTATCGGATGTCTTCGGTATGACTCCTAGCGAAAGGTGGTCTTGAGGTAACATGAGGCTTCGGTATGAAGTCTTAGTGACAAACGAAGTCTCGTCGATAATGGAACATTGCGGTGTAACTCGAAGGCATCAGTATGACCTCTTGGTGAGTAGTGATAGTCTTGCCAATGGAAATGCTAAGGTCAATGTGACTTGTGAACATCAATATGACTCTTGTTGATAGCTGAACTCTTGTCGATAGATCTTCACAAAGTGGATTTGCATTCGTTATAACATCTTGTTGATGGGGTCGACTCTTGGAGATAATGACGATCTAGCTTTGTGGCATTGGGGAGACACGGTTAGTGTCTCACCGACATGCAAATACATTATGAACACCTTTGACCGAGTGATGACTATCCTACGTGGTGACCAAGGGCATCATGGATATACTCAGAGATTATAGATTGTGATCGATTTGATGGTTGAATGAGCAGTTGGATGATCAGTTCGATGAGTGATCAGTGAATGTAATTTTGAGTGTATTGAATCTTGAATATTCTTTAGCAAGGTTGATCATTGTGAATGTTGTTGTAAATTGACATCAGAGAGAGTGAAGCCCATACTTTGTATGTAATTTCATTACTATAATACAAAGCGGTTTTTCTTGGTGTGGTAGGTTTTTCTCCCGTAAGGGTTTTCCCACGTCAATCTGGTGTTCGTCTATGTATGATTATTTCTCTATTTATGTTACTGCTTTCAAGTGTATCTTAATTGGACTGTAATTGAAAATTTAAAAGTATCTCTGCATTCTTCCTTGAGGTTTTAACATTAGGAGAGTTTTTTCTGCACTTAGCTTTCCTTATAGTCTCTCTCTCTCTCTCACTCCCTCTATCTCTCTCCCCTCTACCATCTATCTCTCCCACTCCCTCCCTCTCTCTCTCTCACTCTCTCTCTCTCAAGTCTCTCCTACCCCCTCTCCTCTTAGGTCCTCACCACCACTCCTATCTCTCTCTCTACCCTTAATCCTCAACCTCTACCCTCTATCTCTCCCACCCTCCTATCTCTCTCTCTCTCATCTACCTACCCTCTATCTCCTCTCCCCTCTACCCCAACCCTAAACCCTAAACTCTCAACCTTTAAACCCTAAACCCTTAAACCCTCTACTCTATACCCTTAATCCCCAACCCTCTCTCTCTCTCTAGTCTCTCCCTCTCTTAGGTCTCTCTCTCTCTCACTCCCTCTATCTCTCTCCCCTCTACCCTTAACCTTAAACCCTCTACCCTCTACCCTCTATCTATCTTCCACTCCCTTCATCCTCTCTCTCTCTCTTTCTCTCTTAAGCCTCTCCCTCCTACCCCCTCCTCTCTCGCCTTCTCTCTCACTCCACCACCCTATCTCTCTCCCTCTACCTTAACCCTCTACCTCTACCATTAACCCTATACCTCTATCTCTCCCACCCCACCCTCTCCATCTCTTCCAAATCTCTCCCTCCTACCCCTCTCCCTCTCTCATCTCTTAGTCACTCCTCTATCTCTCTCCTCTACCCCAACCTAACCCTTAACCCTTATCCCTAAACCCTTAAACCCTCTACCCTCACCCTTAACCCTCCCTCCTCTATTTCTCCTCACTCCTTCCTTTCTCTCTCAAGTCTCCTCCTACCCGCTCTCCCTCTCTTAGGTATCTCTCACTCACTCACTCACTCCCTCTATCTCTCTCCCCTCTACCCTCTACCTTTAACCCTTAAACCCTAAACCCTCTTAACCCTCTACCCTAAACCCTCTACCCTCTACCCTTAACCCTCTACCCGTAAACCCTCTACCCTCTACCCTCTACCCTCTACCCTAATCCCTCAACCCTATTCCATGAACCCCCTACCCTTAACCTTAAAATATTCACCCTCAATCCTTAAATGCTCTACCCTCAACCCAATACCCTCTACCATCTACCCTAATACCTCAACCCTATACCCTCTACCCTATACACTAGACCCTCAACCCTAATCCCTCAAACCTATACCCTAAACCCTCTACCCTTAACCCTAAACCCTTAAACCTTCTACCCTTTACCCTCAACACAATATCCTCTACCCTCAACCCTAATCCCTCAACCATACATCCTCAACCCAATACCCTAAAGCATCAATCCTATAGGTCCTCAACCCTATACCATCAATTCTCAACCCTCTACCTTATACATTGGACCCTCAATCCTCATTTATCATTGTCCCTCCCTCCTCTTCTCTCCTCTCTATCTCACATCTCCCTCCATATCTCCCTCCATCCATACCTCCCTCTCTACCCTAATCCCTCAACCCTTAAACCCTTAAAAACTCAACCCTAAACCCCAAACCCTTAACCCTCAACCCTCAACCCTTAAATCCTCTACCCTCTATCCTCAAACCAATACCCTCTACCCTAAACCCTAATCCCTCAAACTTAAACCCTTAAACCCAATTAAACTCTCTAGCCTAATCCTTCAACCCTTAAACCCTCAACCCTCAACCCTCAACCCTAATCCATCAACCCTATACCCTCAACCCTCTACCCTCAACCTTAAAATTTCAACCCTCAACCCTTATACCCTCTACCATATACATTGGACCCTCAGCCATAATCCTTCAACCATATACCCTCAAACTTATACCCTAAACCCTCTACGCACAACTCTAATCCCTCAACCCTATACCCTCAACCCAATACCCTAAACCATCAACCCTCTACCCTATACATTAGATCCTCAACCCTCATATATCTTTGTCCCTCCATCCTCTTCTCTCCTTCTCTCCATCTCACTTCTCCCTCCATCTCTCCCTCCATCCTTCCCTCCCTCTCTACCCTAATCCCTCAACCCTAATCCCTCAACCCCTAAACCCTTAAACACTCAACCCTAAACCCTAAACCCTTAACCCTTAACCCTTAACCCTTAAACCCTAAGCCATTAAACCCTCTACCCTCTACCCTCTACCCTCAACCCTTAAACCCAAGTAAAATCTCTACCCTAATCCCTCAATCCTAAACCCTTAATCCCTCAACCTTAAACCCTTAACCCTCTACCCTCTACCCTCAACCATCAACCCTTAAACCCTAATCCCTCAACCTCTATACCCTCTACCCTATACATTGGACCCTCAACCCTAATCCCTCTACCCTTAACCTTAAAGCATCAACCCTCAACCCTAATCCCTCTACCCTCAACCTTAAAGCATCAACCCTAAACCCTAAACCCTTAAGCCTTCTACCATCTACCCTATACATTAAACCCTCAACCCTCAATTCTCAACCCTCAACCCTTAATCCATCAACCCTAGGTAGGTAGGGAAACACAGGTGATATACAAAGTGATGAAGGGATAGGTAGGTAAATAGAGGGAGAGGGGAGATAAAATTAGGTAGAGAGGGAAGAGACATAGAGAGAGGAGAGATAGAGAGAAGTAGAGAGGGGAAGGAGGGATAGGTAGGGAGGAGATAGAGGTGAGTGTGTGTGTGTGTGTGAGAGAGAGAGAGAGAGAGATAGAGAGAGGAAGTGAGAGAGAGAATGAGAGTAGAGAGGGAAGGGGTAGAGAGAGAGGTAGAGGGAGGGAGAGGAGAGATAGAGAGTAGAGAGGGAAAGAGGTAGGGATGAGACACAATTGATATATAGAGTGATGGAGGGAGAGGGGAGATAAAGATAAATAGAGAGGGAAGGTGATGTAGAGAGAGATGATAGATAGAGAGAATTAGAGAGTGGAGGGATGTAGGGAGAGGAAATGAGGAGATAGAGGTGAGTGTGTGTGAGGGAAGAGAGGAAGGGGAGAGAGAGAAAGAGAGTAGAGAGGGAAGGGGTGAGAGATAGAGATTAGAGAGGGAAGGAGAGAGTAATAGAGAAAGAGTGGGGAGGGAGAGAGAGAGGTAGAGAGAGTGGTAGGTAGTGGAGGGAGAGGTAGGTAGAGAGGGAAGGAGAGAGGGAGGGATAGGAGGGAGAGAGGGGTAAGGAGGGAGAGTGAGATGGAGAGAGAGTGGTGAGATAGAGAGTAGAAAGGTAAGGAGAGAATGAAAAGGAGAGATAAAGAGGGAGAGGGAGGTTGGAGGTAGGGAGAGATAGAAAGGGATAGGTGAGATAGAGAGAGGGAAGGAGGGAAAGTGGGATAGAGAGAGAATGGTGATTTAGAGAGGAGGGAGTGAGAGGTAGGGATAGAGATAATGGTGAGATAGAGAGAAGGAGAGAGTGGTAGAGAAAGAGAGGGATAAAGAGACAAAGAGAGGCAGGTAGAGGAAGGGAGATGAGAGATAGAGAGTAGAGAGGGAAAGAGGTGGGGAAGGATACATAGGTTAGATAGAGAGGGATGGAGAGAGAGAATGATAGAGGGAGAGGTAGGTATATAGAGGGAAAGAGAGAGGAGAGATAGAGAGTAGTGAGGGGAGGGAGGGAGGGAGAGGTAGGGAGGGAGATAGAGGTGTGTGTGTGTGAGAGAGAGAGAGAGAGAATGGTGAGATAGAGAAAAGGAGCAATTAAGAGAGAAAGAGGGGGGAGGGAGGGACAATAGTGAGAGAGATTAGGAGGAGAGACAAAAAGAAGGGGAGGGAGGGTGAGGTTGAGAGAGAAAGGGAGAGGAGACATAGAGAGAAGTAGAGAGGGAAGGAGGGAGGGAGGGATTGTTAGGGAGGGAGATAGATGTTTGTGTGTGAGAGAGAGAGTGGTGAGATAGAGAGGAGAGAGTAAGAGGGAGGGAGAGAGAATTATGAGATAGAGAGGAGAGATTTAGAGAGAAAGAGGGGGAAGAGAGGGATAGAGAGTGAGAAAGAGATGTAGGTAGAGGGAGGGAGAGGAGAGATAGAGAGTAGAGAGGGAAAGAGGTAGGGAGGGAGACATAGATGAGATACAAAGTGATGGAGGGAGAGGTAGGTAAAGTGAGAGAGAGAGGGGAGATAAAGATAAGTAGAGAGGGGAGGAGATGTAGAGAGAGAGAAGAGATAGAGAGCAGTAGAGGGGAGGGAGGGAGGCAAATGTAGGGAGGAGATAGAGGGGTGTGTGTGTGTGAGAGAGAGAGGGGAGATAGGGAGGAAGGGAGAGAGAGAGAGGGAGGGAGTGGAGAGATGAAGAGTAGAGAGGAGAGAGTGAGAGAGAAAGATCATACAACTTGCTGACTACTAAAATTTGACCTCCTGATTACTAAAATTTGACATGTTGATTACTGAAATTTGACTAAGTCTAAAATTTTTAAGATCTTCCAAAAACTAGAATTTGCATTATAACTCCTAGAGATCCAAAACCACTCTCAAACATCCTGAAACTATATACATGAAATATAACTTAAAGTATAAGAAATTAAATTTCCATATGTAAATGTTTATTTCATATATCTAGACTCCCTGGTAGAGAAAAAGTTCACAAACACTCATTGCAAAATTCAAGCCATTTGGTGAGCACCAAATTTGGCAAGTGCCAAATAAGCTTGGTATTACCAAGCCTATTTGGTGAGTGCTCTCCAAATTTGGCGAGCACAATATGGTTTGTTACGGTTTTTTTTCACAATTTGGCACCAAAATTGTGTCACAGATCTATGCACTTACCCATGGGTGATGTGAAATTTTGCCTTTGGGTTTTATTTTCTAAGGTGAGGGTATGCAAAAGGGGAATTTACACAAGGGGTGCAAATTTTCTCCTATACAATTTTCTTTTAAAGAAACAAAAGGGAATGATCATTCACTAAGAAGAGAGTATCATAAGAGTCATTTGGGATCATTTATGTAGCTAGGGAAATTAGTTCATAGCTTCAAGGAGGTTAAGTTTTTTGAGAATGTATATTTATTAATCAAGAAAAAATATCGGTCTTCTTCCTTGAGAATTAGATATAGATATAGAAAATAAAAATAGGTTATCATTTTCATTAACACTCATAAGACTTAATTTATTTTTATTTTTTGCAATAGTTATTTGTTAATTGATTTTATTTTTTCCCTAGGATTGAATAAGAGAGCACTTGTAACTTGCAGTGTAGATTATTGTGCCAAAAAATAGTTATGAGATTCATTACTTATAATAGATTTAAATGTATCACCTATAGGTACCTTGCACATTTATTTTAATAGTAGAAACAAAGTTATATATGCTAAATTAAAACCACTTATAATTGGTGTGGGTAGAATATTTTTAGTATGAGTGATGTTCCAAATATTGTGTCAAGTAATTAAGTAGATCTATTAGTATAGAAGGTTTTATTCTAGAATCAAAAATTCCAACTACCTCCATTATCAATATAACCTCTAATTATTCACAATTTTCTATAAACATATTTTTGGAGAATGATCTACATTGTTGATAATTTTCATGATCACAAATACTAGTTCAATAAAAATGAAGTAAATGTTGAGCATGTGAGAACTAAAACCAATATTACTCTCTTAATTAGAGTAATACATAAATGAAGGAAATAGAGATATTTTTGATTTGGTTTAGATATATTATTTGTCCTTACACTTGATAGTTACATCAACTTCTCTTTTTTTCCTAGATTAACCTCTCAATTATGAAGCAGATTACCCTCTCAACCTTCATTAAATTAAAATGTGAATTAACATAGAGCATAAAAAATGATGAGATAATTATCACCTCAATAGATTTATAATTACAAATTGACCTCAAAAATCAAGACTTATCATCAAGGATATACTAAAGCTACAAACTCTTACTTGATTTTAAAAGAAAGGAAAATAGGTCTAAGTTAGGAAATGAGAACACTCATGCTCAAGTCATTTTGAGTGAGAAATATTTTATAAAAGATGTACAAAAATTAAAATGAAAAATATATGCAATCATGATTTTTTCTACAATAGTTTAACCATATGAGCTTATGGTTACACATTCTTGGAAATTAGTAGGAAATCAATAATTATACAATACCTTAGATTATTAGGTCTAATCAATAATACATAACATCAATATAAAACTCTAGCACTATAATAGGTAGGTGGGAGGGAATTTTAGTCAAGGAAGAATCATCACTAGTATGGCCTAAACTATGTTAAATCCTATACTAGTGCTTCAGAAAGAAATAAATATGCTCTACATCATGGCCATCCATCACTTTTACTTGGTTACCTTAATTATCTAATCAATTGATCTCCTTCATATACAAATTCCTCTACTCTGACTCACTTATGTCTATAATTCCATTATATAGTTCCATTTATCCCAATCTTGTTGGTTGAGAGAATATTTGGTTGGGTTCAAGGGTGGTTCAAAATAATTGCTCATATCCCCTTCTTCTATGATGGCTTCAATACTTGCAACCTACTTTATTATATTAGTTTAAATTTCTCTTACTTCAAGATGCTACTATGTTATCCCATATATTTTCTTCACTAAATTCCCCTTATATTATTTAATAAGAGGCATATATGAGCTTGGTTCATGCTCTAAATCCAAGTCTTAGCTATGCTATACCTAGCTTTAATCTTATTCCTCATTTTTTGTGGGATTAACCCCTAAATTGATGTTACCCACTAGTTCAACTATTGAAATATAGTTCTTTCAAACATAGAAATAAAGTTCTTCCCTTATTAGTATGTGTTGGTCTTGTAAGGCCCTTCAAAATATTCAATTAGAATAAACCCTATATTGGACTCAATATTACATGTCGAAATGAGTGAAATGAGATACCAAGTGATTAGATGTAGAATTAGTATTTAGACCATGAAATAATGATACAATGTTCTACTTAGTGAATAGTGGAAAGTTAATTATAAAAATATATATATATTTAATTGATGAAGGGTACTCCCTTACAAACTAAAACTCACCACAACAACACAGGTTTGCACAACAAAAAATGCAAGAGAAAAGAAAAGATTTCTTTTATTTCTAAAATGAAATTACAACATTACATGCCATCATATGGGATTTGGTCACAATCATCTACAACTCTGCAAATCTGAAACAGAATCGCTCTAGGATCTCAAGTCTTGCAACCAAACTGTTATAGCTAAATCTCTCTAGTCTATCCTTGCTAGCCCCATCACTTCCTTGTCAACTTTCTTCTCACCAACCCCCCATCTTCTCTCCTCCTGATGGGTTTATATCCTTTACTCTAGCAAGAAATCTTCTTTCACTATGACCTCATTAGCCATCTAGGGTTTCTTGCAATATGATCTTCATTTAATGCTTTTACCTGTCTTGCCTTAGTACCGCTACTTCCTTCAATCACCAACTAGAATGGTTTCCTTGTTGTCTGCTATTGATCACCACATTTGCGGCATGCTATCAGAAACAAAAATTACATTATCGGGTTGAGACAGATTTGATTCTCACCAATATTGACCTCTCTCATCGATACCACATCGCCATCCTCATCACCATTTGCAATTGACAACAACAATGTGAATTGACCTGTCACCCAATTGCATTTTTTCATCCATTCATGTCATCAAACTCCATCATCGTTACCTTCCTATTAGGTTCCACTAAAATCTTTTTCAATATTCACTACCCTCATGATGTACTTTGTAGCCACGCACGTCAACCTCTTATTCATCTGTCTATCGCTTTTGATCTACTCATCACTCTGTCCACCTTCCCACCATCATAGTGTCATGGGGACTTCAAATCCTCTCACCCTGATATGACAAGGTCTTGTCAATAAAGCTCCTATCAGACTGTCAAAAAGACTCCTCACAACCTCCCGCAGAAACATGTTTGTCTCTCCAATATCAGAATATCGAAGGGACTTGCAATCTTATCAGCTTGAAATCCCATCGTCACCTCAGTGCAGTTTCATCACTCCATCAAAGAGACTCCCAAATGACTCCTTTTGATAACCTAGAGTCTCCTCGATGCAACTATCAGTTTAATCTTCTTTAAACCCTCATTTTTTATCTTTACCTTTTAATCCACACCCTTCCCCACTATATCATTGACAAATGATATGGGACCACAAAATCCTAGTGGGTTGTCAGGCTATCACCATCTGTCACCTCTGTCAGTGTTTCTTAACTCACAATAGTGATGTGAGTTGATTCTTTGCTCAATCGCTTTGCACCACCTGTTCATACAACATCCTACCTTCCACACTATCTGGTCCCACCATATACACCAATGGTCATCATCCATACACGATGGATTAATCTTCACCATTCCCCGCTTCCCTGAGGGACTTATCAAAGACCCACCAAAAACTTAGAGGGTTGGTGGGCATTTTTGATCTTCCACCTTATAAACATGCACCATCTGATCTTCGCCATGAGCATATACACACCGACAACTAGTAGGCTAGGTAATTGGGGCTGATCTCCCAATGAGTTTTTGGGCCTAAGTAATAAATTGAGCTACTTGTAACCTGCAATAACAAGTCAATGATGAAATAGAAAGCCGATTTTAACACCATGACTATTAAACCCTTAGGGTTTATTTGCAAAACCCTAATTTAGGCCTTATTGAAAGAAAACAACACAAATTGATGCAAGATTGCTCATACGCCCTGGATGCTCCTTCATCAGACACCCATGGTAATTTAAAATGTTTCATGAGTGTGACTCATAAACATTTGTGGATCTGATGCTCATTCAAAATCCATCTTGCTGCCTTATTCTCTTGAACCTTGTTTCTCAACTGCCCCCGTAACTTGATGTCTCTTCCATCTTTTATTCTTCCTCTCTTTCTCCCTCATTTCACATAATTTATCTCCCACCAACATACATATGAAAATATGAAAAATCATAAATATCAATTCCTTCTTCTTTAGAAGAATAATGAGATTCATGCATTACCTTGTTCTTTGTTACTACTACAACCATTAGTTCATCATCACCTTTGGTTTCAACACTGTGTTCCTTTTTTCCCATGCCTTCTAAAAGACATTTTTTAGCTACAATCACTTCCTCCTTTGCATCCACACCAATGTTAGTAGTATAATCAAAGGACTTTTCCTTTTCTCCTTGCAACAAACTATCAGTCATACCAAGCTCCTTATCACATAAGAAGTCATCAATCGATTCCAAGGGAAGTGTACCAAACAACTCAATTGTCTTCCCCTCTTTTCCTTCCTTACTTCCAACTGTAGTGCTTTTATCCACAGACACTCATTGTTGCAACACCTTCTACATTACTCTTATCATAATCAGACAAATCAAAACTTTCAACCTCCTCATATCTAGCCATCCCATTCATGGGTGATCCCACAATACTGGTTTACAATTTTTGGTCAAACTAGACATTGAACTAATTTTTTTTTAACTAAATCTTCACTTTCGGGCACCTATAGCGGCTAAACCATGAGGAATTTGAAGATGATACAAACTAGAGATTTGTGACATTTTTTTCGTAGATTCTAAATATATTTTTTTCAAAAATTTTGGAATCAGACTGCAGTTCTTTTTCCATCTCCTTCAAAAACTAGTTTTTCAGAGTAAACACCATTTTTAAAGAGTGACGTTACTGACTAACACATAAATTTTTTTCTATGAAGGATAAAATTCTATTTTTTTTAAATTTAGATTCATAATTATGATATCTAGTGCATGGAATTGGTTTCATAGCATTTCATTGAATATTTTTTCTTAATTAAGTTTCAAATTCAAACCAGTTACAATTTAGACATGATTTACTGGCTAAAACATAATTTTTTTATATGTATAAAAAAAAATTTATTGGATCAAGGACATCAATATCTAGTGCATTGATATTTTTCATTTTTTTTTTTATAATCTGTTATTTTTCCACATGTGCAAAACATAGAGCTTGATTTTTCAGTGAAAAACCTATGTTTAATCAAACTAAAAAATAAATACATAATAAAACCAAAACATATTAAAATTATATTCGATGGTAGTTCGTTCTAAGGACACCATCATCCAGTTGTTGTGAAGTCTCCTCCATTTTCATCCTCAACTCGAGCTTTGAAGGGAAAATTTTTGTAGAGATTTGGTAGAAGATGGGGAGAAGGGGGAAAAAGGGGGGTTCTAGCAAAGCTTTGTTTGCTAGAACTAGGGGGTTCGCTAGAACCCTCCTTCTAGCGAACCCCCCTTTAAATAGAATTAAAAGATAAAAGCCATTAAAGGGGGGTGCACTAGAAAGGGGGGTTCTAGCGAACCCTTTAGGGGGTTCTACTAAACCCTCCTAGTTCTAGTGAACCCCCTAAAGTGTTTTCCATCCAAAAATGCAATTTTCCTTCCTCAACGGAATTATAAACCAGTTTTGTGGGCTTACCCTCATATCATTCACATGCAAACTAGAATCCTCTATGAGTTTACAAGATGCAAGTTTTACCTTTTCCTCAATTGCTTCAACTTTGGTGTCCTCTTCTTCAAGGTCCTCCATTGCTCTCCACTCTTTTGTGGTTGCTACCACCTCTGCATCTTCATCCTCCATGTCTTCCAATAGACATCCTTTAGTTTTAGGTTCAAGTTCCTCAACCTGTTCATAATCATCCTCGATGTCACATGCATGACACTTTGTTGCATCCTCTTTCTTTCTTGTAATCAAAATATCATTAGAAGGATAGTCAAAATTACCTTCAACTCTTCTCTTATCTTTTTTCCTCCTTCAATCTTGTCCTCCAATTCATTTATTTTTTGTCATATCTCTATCAATTCTCTTTCTCTAATATTTTGAAATCTCTCCCTTATTTCTTCTAGTATTGGAATCCTTAGAACCCATTTAATGACAAAAGTCTTTTTACTCTTCCTCTTTGATACCATTTTTAGAGACTCACAAGTCCCTATGCAGTTGCAAGTGCTCCTTGCAACAATCTCACCCACTCAACTATCCTAGATACCCAACAAAGACTCTGGAAGATGCTTCCTCTACCCACCCTCTCTTAGTGGAGGAAATATACACCTCCTACCCAACTTTATCTTTGTTGGAGGATAGTAGTCACAAACCATCTTTCATGCCTGCAATGAACATACTTTCCCACAACTCTCTCCCGCAACTTCACCACATCACTCTTCACCACTCTTGATCACCCATAGGTCCTGGTGCACACTCTACACTCTCAAGATCTTTTGGCTTTGATATCACTTGATGAATGGTACTCCCCTTATAAACTAAAACTTGCCACAGTAACACAAGTTTGCACAACAAAAATGCAAGAGAAAGAAAAGCTTTCTTTTATTTCTAAAATATTACAACATTACATGCCATCTTATGGGCTTTGGTTATAATCATCTACAACTCTACAAATCTGAAACATATTCACTCTAGGCTCTCAGGTCTTGCAACCAAACCATTATAGTTGATTCTCTCTAGCCTAGCCTTGCTAGCCCCTTTACTTCCTTGTCAACTCTCTTCTCACCAACACCCCGATCTTCTCTCCTCCTGATGGGTTTATATCCTTTACTCCAGCAAGAAATATCTTTAACTGTAACCTTGTTAGCCATCTAGGGTTTCGTGTAATCTGATCTTCATTTAATGCTTTTACTCATCTTGTCTTAGTACCGCTACTTCTTTCAATCACCAGCCAAAATGGTTTCCTTGTCTACTATCAATCACCACATTCGCGCCATGCTATTGAAAACACATTATGTTATCAGATCAAAACAATTTTAAGTGTCTATAGTATGGTCTTGAGTTCTATATCTATATTAGATATAAGTCTTTTTTTGGTGCAAAAACTAGAAATTGGAACACATTTATGGTAAAAGAATTTGAAAAGGTAGTTTTTTCCCTTAGTAAGAAACACTATGGCTATCTTTTCCACATACAATATCCATTATGGGTGGGGACAGTTAAGGCAAGGATCATGTAGTTTTATTATCAAGTTCTATTTGTTTAGCTTAAATCCAAGATAGTTGGATCTTTCTTTATTCCTTTTTGGTAGGCTATTATGTCTTAAGAAATGTTTATTTTGTTACTTACATAGGTTGCATGGGTGATCCACCTACATAGGGTAGTAATATAAATTACATGGATGATCATTTTCTTCTAAGGAAACCATTCTCCTTCCAATTAGGTGTAGTTGAAAGGGTAGTCATTGTTATGCAAGTGATCATCCATCTTCTTTGTTGAGGGTGGAATGAGAGGGTATAAGGTTTAAAGGAAAACAAAAAAAATGGTTGTTAGCTTGAGTGAGACCTCTCATACTAGTTTGAATGGAACATTGACAAAATTATAGGGCTTTCTATAATAAAAAACCAAAGTAGAGGTGTGAAGTTTGTAGATATGTAGTTCTAATAGCTCCGAATTGACCCTTAGTGAGCATTAAACTTCTATGTAATGACACAAAAAATTGTAATGGGATGTTATTTGTATACACTTCCCAAATGTTACACTTCCCAAATGTTTTTCACCTAATTAGGTTTTCTATAGAGAAATTTAATGTTTTGTGATAGTGCATATTGTCGAATTTCATTTTATGTAATTTAAAAAAATTATTTTATGTTAAGTTGACTCAACAATAGAGTAATGTATATTGATAGTGGTAAGAGCATATCTTGTTTGAGATAATATATTTAAATAATATACCTCTAGGGTTATATACCCAATAGTTAGGGATCATAGAATAGCTAAAAAATATTTATTAATATTATGAAAAGTTACTTTAAAAAAATAATAGTTAATTATTTATTTATAAAATAAAGTAATAAAAAATACCTTTCACCTCCACACATATGTCCTTTTTCTTTGAAAATGAATTAAAATGATCATGTATACTTATGTTTTTTCTTAAATAATTTTAGTGTCTCTTTGAAATATATGATTGGCATCAAAATATCTATTAAAATAAATTAGTATCTTACAAATTATATTCAAAATTTAAAATGCTATAATTTCTATTATTACTTTCATTTTGAGATTTTTTGGTATAAGCCCTTAAGTTAATTTATATCTATTGTTAATATTAATTCATCATTATCTTTTTAATATTTGTATTATTCTCTTTTTCTTTTAATTCTAAGTATTGTCATTATTATTTTACTATTAGTATTATTCTCTTTTTCTTTTAATTCTAAGTATTGTCATTATTATTTTACTATTAGCCTCTTTTAATATTGCACTTGAATGTTAATTGTCTTTTTTCTCTTTATTTGTTTACTATAATTGATAATTGTATCTGTCATATCATACCTTCTTTTCTCTTTTAACTTTTTCTTTATGTATTTAGTGGGACTAGTATGCATTCTATTTTATTTTCATTCTATTCTTAATGATGGATCATAAAATGTGATTCAAAACATTGAAAAAAACTCTACAATTGATTTTTAAAATATTATTAAATATCTTCATAAATAAAAATATATATATTAATAATTTAATTTTTATTTAAAATCTAAACAACGGATTTTGAAATTGTATTTACATTTATGATATTTATATGTATATACATTTTTAATGGAGGTGGGGATTCAATGGTATATGCATAAATAGAGAGGAGGTAGATTTGATAAAGTGAAATCTTAAGAAACGTATATATTTAATAATCATAAATTTCAAATTGTCTATTTTAATCTTAAAAAATCATCACATATAGATTTGATATTAAAAAAACATCTAGATTTAATAATTATAGATTTTAAATTGCCTGCCTTATTCTTAAAAGATCAATATATAATTTTTTACATTCATTAAACTTTTGACATTAAGCTTTTGTTATTTAATATTATTAATACATGTACACCAATTTTTGCTATTTATTAGTACTGTACCAATAAATGCTATGTACAAGTTGTCACATTTTTTAATTGCTTATATTCACATGTTTGAAAGTTAATAGTTGAAACAATATTTTAAATTTTACATTATTTTCTTGGAAACGTGATGTTAATGGATGTCGATGAACATGACATAAATATAAAAAATTAAATTTATACATTAAAAGCTTATTTTATATAATGAATCCAAGTCCACAAAAGGTGGTTTAATGATTCTACTAACTTTCAAGTACTTCCATCAAATATAATGCCTTTTTATAAATATTTTAATATTAATAAAAGTGTTAATAATTAAAAAATTAAAATATATTATTATAGAATAATATGTTGTTTAAAAATAGTTGGAATGTCAAAATCAAATTAATTATAAATTATATCATAAATTGTTTAAATAATAAAATGATTTGAATAAAATCAATATCATAATTATAAAAACATCAATTCAATCAAAAGAGAAATAGACAACATTATAGAAAGAGTTTTCATTCCTTAATAAAAATTCAAAACATTATCAAAAAGAATTTTCATCTTTTAATAAAAATTCAAGAGATTATTAGAAGAATGTTAAGTGGCCCATTATCAATATGAGAAATGCATAAACACATCTTCTATAATCAACCCAATCCGCAAAAGATTAGAATTGTCTAATGTCCCTCAAATTCTCTATCAAACATATTATGTAGGATGATGTGCATGCACTCCAAATTCTTGGAGATAAATCTGCACCTTACATGCACAAACAATTCATCCCCATGGAAAATTCACCACCAGCAATTAGAAAATTCATTGCATATACCATTAGAAAATTGCTGGTGACAAATTTTCCACAGTGATAATTGTTGGTGGTGAATTTTCTTAGAGATGAATTTGTCATGGCCATGATAATTGCTGGTGGTGAATTTTTTTAGAGATGAATTTGTGGCGATGAATTGTTGGAAATGAATTGTTGGTGGTGAATTACTGAGAGTGATTGTTGGTGGTGAATTTTCTTAGAGATGAATTTGTTGTGATGAATTGTTGGAAATAATTGTTGGTGGTGAACTGCTGACAGTGATTGTTGGTGGTGAATTTTCTTAGAGATGAATTTGTCGTGGTGAATTGTTGGAAATGAATTGTTGGCCGTGAATGTGAATTTACCTAAAGCCATAGAATTGCTGTTATAAAATACAGACTAATAAGATAACAACATGACAGCTGGTAACCAAAAAAATAATCAAATCAAAATAGTAACATAAACATAAAATCTTATAAAACCATAATGATAACATGAAAGTCCAGTGAGAAAGTGAAGCACTCGCCATATAAGTGGCAAACACATCTTATCATAATATCATATTTCAAATTAAATCTAACTAATGCATGCACGTATGTTGTCCGTATTCCACTGATTACAACGAAAAGATTAAACTATTCCTTGCTTTTTCCCAGGCTGTAACAGAGAAAGATTTCAAAAATAATAAAAAAATCAGGACACTCAGCTGTAACTTTTTCTTATTTTTTGGGTTATGAGATTTCTTTATCACGTTCAATTATTCCAACACAGCTTTTAAAAATTGTAGAGTTTTTGGGAATCTGCTAAGTTCGAAAATAATGCATCTGTTGAGAATCAAATCTCCAATAGAAAATTATAGAATTTAATTTTCCATGAAAGAGTAAGTACGTTTTGGTACTAAATGCTTTGAATACATAAGTTGCCACATCACAAGATAAAAAAATACGTTTGCTTTCCTTTTAATATTCATAATAATAATATTTTAAAATCCCAACAGCCAAAATATTCCAAATAGCCAGGGACATCAAAGATCTTCATTTCAAAAGGGGGATGATTTATATTTTTATAGAAAATATTGATAACCACAATATTCTTTCTTTTGAAAGGGCAGTACAGAGCTTGAGTTGAGTGTACACCATCTCCACAGCAATTATTTGAGCCACTTTCATAAACACACTTGAAATATAAAATACATAAGATTTTGGATGTAGAGAGAAATTCAATTAAAATTAAGGATGGTGGGCCACTTTATTCCTAGCATATAATCATAAAAATATAATTGTAATAAAGATTATATATATATTATTTTAATGTTTATAATGGTATGTTTACTTCATATATAATTAAGAATATTATAGTAAGGGGTTATATCGTTGGTATAGAATTATTAGATTTATTTTATTGTATTTATTCATGTATATGGAAGATTAAAATTGATTTATGAGATTGAAAGAGATAATCTATAAAGGACAAGGGCGGTTCATGCATACATTATGAGAAAAGTACAAAACAAAAAGTGAAGAATGTAGTTCAAAAGATGATCCTTGCAAGTCTTAGCATTCTTGACATTCCAAGATGCAAAAAAATATGTGATAGTAATGAGGGGACATGGATCACTAAGTTTGTGATGCCTTGTATATTTATAATGTGAACTTGGAAGTTGAAAAGAACTCTTTATTGTCTTTTCGAAAACTTATATACTAAAACCATATTAAAAACCATATATTACCTCATGAAATCCAATGAAATGAGGTGATTTCAATCAAATTTAGATACTTCAATTCTTATAAACTAATCTACAGTTAAGATATTTGAAAATAACTCTTTATTGTCCTTTTCTAAACTTATATACTAAAACCATATTAAAAACCATATATTAGCTCATGACATCCAATGAAATGAGGTGATTTCAATCAAACTTAGACATTTCAATTCTTATAAACTAATCTACACTTAAGATACTTGAAAAAAACTCTTTATTGTCTTTTCCAAAACTTACATACTAAATTTGATATATGATAATAAAAAACTAATTGTATTAACTCTAGAGAATTTGATTTATTATAATAAAAATTAAAATATTTTTCAATATATTTTATTTTATTAGTCATCTATATGATAATAAAAACATTCACATCAAAATAAACATAAAAAATAATTACTATTAAGATTAATAGTAAAAACTAATTACTAGCACTATAGAGGTGTGTAATTATTATTTTTTGGGTATCTCAATAAATAAATAAATAGGTAAAAGATAATCTTAGAGGGTATCTCAATAAATCAATAATTATTGAGATGAATAGAAATTACTATGGGTAAAGTATTTTTATTGTTTGCAAATATTGAGATGAAGAGAAATTACATTCATTACATTCATATTAAAATAAACATCAAAATAAATATCAATAATTATTATTGAGATGAATAGAAATTACATTCATATCAAAATATGCATCAAAATAAATTGTAACAGAGGTGATTTTTTTTTTTTTTTAAATCAAAGTTATAGAAATATATAGTAAAAAATATTAATGGTGGTTAATTTTCCACCTTGGTGAATTGTTGGCGGTGAATTTTACTTGGCAATGAATTTGTCATGGCGGTAGTGAATTTTCACACGATGAATTGAATTGTTGGCAGTGAATTTTCCGTTGGTGAATTGTTGGCAATGAATTTGTCGTATGCCATTAAAAACTATATATTACCTCATGACATCCAATGAAATGAGGTGATTTCAATCAAACTTAGACACTTCAATTCTTATAAACTAATCTATAGTTAAGATATTTGAAAATAACTCTTTATTGTCTTTTCCAAAACTTATATGCTAAAACCATATCAAAAACCATATATTACCTCATGACATCCAATGAAATGAGGTGATTTCAATCAAACTTAGACATTTCAATTCTTATAAACTAATCTACACTTAAGATATTTGAAAAAAACTCTTTATTGTCTTTTCCAAAACTTACATACCAAAACCATATTAAAAACCATATATTACCTTGTGAAGTCCAATGAAATGGGGTGATTTCAATCAAAACTAGACACTTCAATTCTTATAAAATTAGTCTATTTAAAATAGTTTTTTAACTTAAAAATTCACCAAAAGTCATAATGAACATACAATGTACCATAGTAATTATCATAAATTTAGACATTAAATGTTGTCTTCAAGTCACTAAATGAGATCCCACATCCAATCAACACATGGGGTCCACATTTCAAATCACAAGATTCTTGTTTTCAAATCACATGATTGAAATCCTCCATTTATAACCTCACCCATGGAAACCCATTGAAGTTCAAAAACCTTCATCAAAACCCAAAAAAATAAATAAAAAATTAAACAAATTCACATCGAGTGGAGAGAAATCTAAAAAGTCCGAGTATTTTATTATCAAGTTGAAGACTATGGAATGAAGGTGGGCCCGCGATGGAGGACTTTTTGGCTGGTTTGAAGACTAACTACAATCATCCCCCAAAGGACTTTATATTGTAATGGAATTCTTATCTTTTTGGGCTCTCCAATGTAATCTCTGCTCCAACATTTCCAAGGCCAAACCTTTAAATGCTCCCATTCTTCTAGAAGGATTGAGATAATTTAATGTTATATGAATCAGAATTCAATGTGAATTTTATTTAAATATTGTTTTAAATAATTAAAGTGCATAGGTTTTAGTATAATTTTATATTATAAAATATATATTTAAAAAAATAAAAATCATGCGTACTTAATATTATAGACCCCACCTTTAAATTTGGCTTTAAAGAGTCTTTTCAAAACTTAAAAAATAAAATTAGGCTTACTTTGGAGGAGAATCTTTGAATGATTTTTTTTAACTGTTTTATTGGAGTGAATGACCTCGGATGAGTAGGGCCTAAAGAACTTCCTACTTTTTGGATTAAGAGGTCATAAATAGAGGAATGAAAATATAAATTAGGGAGTCCCTTTCTTGCACACCTAGTGAGGTGTGAATAATCCCCCTTTTCAAAACACTCATTGTCATCAATGTCTTTTTACTAAATTCAAGAGTCAAACATATAATTGATATTCACATAGATCTCCTCTTATTTCTTCTTGGTGTGGTGATAAGACCAACATCTACATATCATTTCAATGTAAACAAAAATGGTGCAAAAACACACTTTTTCAAATCATCTATAAAAGGGTTGCCTACCAAAAAAAACATCACATCACCTTTACATTGCTCATTAAAATTGTCTTTCAAACTTTATTAGAGTTAATAATTTATGAAAAGCTTTTCAATTTGTTAGGAATATAAGTTAAAATTGTACGAAAATAATGATCTTTTTAATTTAAAGTCAAGGACTAGGAATATCTATTCCACCAAAATCATTTGAGGTATGATCTCAATTTCATCACATTTTTATTATACGTTTAAGAGACGTGAACTTTTGTGGATGTAAAATTAAAGAACGAAAATTCATCCTCAATAATTGTGTTTGACCAATTGAACTACAATCCTAATGTGAACCCCTCAATTTTTATAAAAAAATATATTTGAATAAAAAATATATGATCTCAATCTTGTCACATTTTTAGTATATGTTTAAGAGACGTGAACTTTTGTGGATGGTAAAATTAAAGAACAAAAATTCATCCTCAATAATTGTGTTTGACCAATTGAACTACAATCCTAATTACAACCCCTCAATTGCTCATTAAAATTGTCTTTCAAACTTTATTAGAATTAATAATTTATGAAAAGCTTTTCAATTTGTTAGGAATATAAGTTAAAATTGCATGAAAATAATGATCTTTTTAATTTAGAGTCAAGGATTAGGAATATCTATTCCACCAAAATTATTTGAGGTATGATCTCAATCTCGTCGCATTTTTAGTATACATTTAAGAGACGTGAACTTTTGTGGATGGTAAAATTAAAGAACGAAAATTCATCCTCAATAATTGTGTTTGACCAATTGAACTACAATCCTAATGTGAACCCCTCAATTTTTATTAAAAAATATATTTGAATAAAATTGAGGGTGATTCGTTGTTGATTGTTGAAGCCACGAAGGGCAAGATGGTTGTTGGCTAGGCCATTCAATGGGTTATTGAAGACATTCGTCCCCTTCTTACCAGAGTCTAGGAGTTCACCATCCAACATGTTTATAGAGAGGGAAATGCGGTTGTTGACAGTCTGGTTGTTGTTGGGCTTGATCAGGAAGGATTGCAGTGCTAGAAGAAAGAAGAGTCTTTACCTCCTTTTGCTATCATTCTTCTAAGAAAGGACTCCAATGTTATTTTCCATGATGCTTAACAATTTTTTCCCTAATTTGGTGTGGCTATTACTAACTGTTGTTAGTATTGAGGGCGGGAGATATTTTTTAAATTTTTGGCCATTGTGTGAAAAAAGAGTGGGGGAGGATTTGCCACGTGCCATGTACGACTATTTTTGGTTTTCCATTGGGATTAGCCATCTCCATCCTAATGGCTGACGGGGTCATTATTTTATTAACCCCCTCGAAGCTCGTGACAATCTTTTTCAGGCAGGCGGATTTGGTTCAATTTTTTGGGTCATCCAGATCTTTCTCTGATATCATTTCCCTTCATGCCATGGACTTCTCACACATGCAAACTGATAGGTCTGAGCTGGCTATGGGAAGAAGCATTTATTTTTCATCTTTTTTGGCTTTACAAATTACCTCTTACTGGCCATTTCTATGTGGTTTTTTCTACTACTAGTTTTCTCTATTTCTGGTTGGCTAATTTGCTTTCTAGTATTGTTTTGGCTATTTGCGGCGAGTGTGTTGGAGCTATGGGTGGGGACTGGGTGTGGGTGGATCTTGATAAATACGATGAATAGAAGGAAGACAACATTGTTTGGCATATATGTAGGGAAGGTGGTATCTCACAGTATATGGAATTCATGACCGGTTGTGACGAG
Source organism: Sequoia sempervirens (assembly GCA_007258455.2). Classification (NCBI taxonomy): domain Eukaryota; kingdom Viridiplantae; phylum Streptophyta; class Pinopsida; order Cupressales; family Cupressaceae; genus Sequoia; species Sequoia sempervirens. The sequence continues at coordinate 273,418,982 of VDFB02000003.1, read as the reverse complement.
GGTCTTTCAAGGAAATTCATGACCTCTTGGAAGGACAAAAGGGTCACAATTGGGAGAATTTCTTTTAATATCAGCGAGGTCATTTATAGGGCTATGCGTCTTGCTCTAGATGGGTGTATGTGGAAGAAAACCACCAAAGTTATGGACCAGACCAGCCTCAACCTTTTCTTCTAGGGTGATGAGAAACCTGTCAAACTACGCGGAAGGTATGACCGCGAAGCGCTGCTTGAGTCGTGGGACATAGTGTGCATGGTGGTGATGAAATACTTCACCCTTGAAGGAAGGTATGGCGTGTATTACTACTACCATTTCAATTTCCTCAATCACCTTAGGAATCACCATAATATTTCCTTTCCATTTTTTCTCATACATTCCCTTGAGAGTATTGTGTTGGATGCTATAGAAGCCATGAATGAGAATAAAAATTTCACCATCCTTCACCAAGGGCTCATTTCTAGGCTTTACCATTTTCATTTGGCCCTTTTCCCTCCTCAGCCCATTTCTATTGTTTATGTTTCCTGTCCCACCTCTATTGAAGAAGCTTTGGTTTCTTCTGCCCCTCCGTCGGTTAGCATCATGGACACCCTTGTCCCAAGTAAGAAGAAATGCATTAAAAACCCTTCCTTGAAAATTTCACCGCAAGACACCTCCCCCTCTTTGGGGCCCATGGTGGAAAGCAAAGAGAAAAAAATGAACAACCACCACCCCAAGAGGCAAGGCCAAAGCCTCAAAGAAGACAAAATTTTGGCTCCACCAAATTGACTTGGACATTGAGATCACTGAGGAGACTAATACTCCTCACCAGTCTAATAGACTGGTTACCAAGCAGGAAAAAGGGAAGAGTTTCAAGGAGGTTTTGGATTCTGACGATGGGGACAGGAGTGAGAGTAGGAGTAAGGAGAAGAAGGAAGAGGGTGAGGAAGCTCTCTCGGGTTCTACTAGCAGCTCCTCCCATGTTTCCGAAAGTCTTAAAAAGGGCCCTGCCAGCATTAAAATCAAGGAGGCCAAGCTTTGCACCTCTAACATTGCAAAGGGTAAGGTTCCTATGGAGGAAGGCCATAGTAAATAGGATGTTGCCTGGGAGGAGATTGATAATATGAAAAACAAAATTGAGAGCTTGGAGAAAATAATACAAGATGTTACTCGGTTTGCCTTGAAGATTATGCACAGGTCCACCACTACGCTTTGTCTATTGCAGAAGGATATGGTTATGAACGAGGCAAAGGAAGAACCCATTAGTAAATAACTGCTTAAGTTCCTCTCTAAGGACTGGGCTATGATAACTCTTGTTAAACCATGCAATGGGAAGTAGATTTAGTCTTGAGTGGGTTTTGGTCTTTTGGCTGGGGTCGGTTGTATCAACCTTTGATCATGTTTTGTTTTGTTAAAGATATTGTTAATTTCCTCTATGACTGGTATGACCCTCGATGGTCTATATCTTTGGTGGATTTATATCATGCTTCCATGATGGACTCTACTGGTAGTTTTAGTTCGGTTGTGTGTCTTTTGTATTGTTTTTGATATGTTCTTCTTAGGATGATGGCTTGGTTTTTAGACCTACTTTCACTATGTTGTTAGTGTTAATATGTTGTGAATGGTCGTGGTTTCCTTGTTTTAATGGGACAACACCCTTGTTTTGTTGATTTTAATATAAAAAACTCAACATATTACCATCTCGTCATTTATGTGTAAGGAAATAAAATTAATTTATTACTAAAATTAGGTTCAATGAATATAACAAACAATACAATTCAATTATAACCTATTTTAAAGTTGTGGTAACTCATATGACAATTTTTCAAAAAAATAAAAAATAAAAAGGAATGAAAATAATTAGTTGATTTTGATTACTGCTAAGAAGTTGTTCATTGTTTTGATCATAAATTTTGAATTATAGCTTAGAATTGCTTAACCTTGGGTTTACTTGAAGAATAATGATAAAAATGAAGTGGGCCATAACTATAATTTATCTAGGGTTAAATTTATAACATAAATTTTAACATTTCTCTCAAGGATCTAAACATTCCCTATAGAAATGAACTTTGACCCACAAAAATGTTCTATCATTATCTAGACCTAGAGAAAATGACTAGCAATGTTGATGGACACATTCAAGAGGTTGGTAAGCATAAATCTTCTCCTTTAGTCAAACCCATAGGTCTAATTCAATAGTTTTGATAAGATCAAAGACACAAGAAGAAATCATGCAATATGCAATTTAGAAATGTGTCATTGTTGAATTCATGTTGGTGCTATGCTCTAATAATGATGATTCAATTTGTAACAAAGCTCCTCCAAGATTTTCCTGCAATATCATTGTTAGGATTAAAATGTGTTGTGTAATTATTTTCTTTTTCCCTTGCCATATTTTGACCCATAAGTTGTGATGAATCTAAGGGGTTTTCAATCTCTATTAAATCTATCTATTTTATGCTTGTTTCCCCTCATACTTAGGCTATTCACCAGAATTATCAAATTAGAAAACTGTATAAGTTATTTTACAACCAAATTAAAAATTTGAGAAGTTCATGAGTTTGAGAAACTCTCAATACCTTGACAAAGGATCAAGTCAAGTTAGTCAAATTCAATAGTTCATGAACTTGGTGAATCATTAATAATTTTATAAATGTTACAAAGTTCATGAGTTCATGAACCTTGCAAAATTTCAACAAAGGAAAGGAGGAGTCAAAGTTTCAATGTTCATAAGTTCCTTGATATACCAACAAGCAATAATGAATTTGAAATTTGTCGTGTCGATAAGTTCACGAGTTCATGAACTTGTTAATTCACCAACTTTGTTTTTTGGTGTTCAATTTAAACACAACCATGGCATGCTAAAGAGAAATAGGATAATAGAAAGGGAGAATGATTTCAAGTTTTGAACAGTTCACAACTTCACAAACTTTCCAAAATACCAAAAATAGTTCATTTGTTCTTTAAAGAGTCGACAAAACCTTCTACAAAGTTCTTTAAAGTGAGAGTTTACCAAGGGGAAAGTTCATCATAATTAATTTGCTTCAAAATAAAATATTGATAAAGATGTTTAAAATGAAATAATGTGGACTAAAGGTCAGATAAAGTTGACACCTACTTTAATTGTTTTCAAATGCAAGGCACCACATGAAATGGCATGATTTTCATTTCTCCCCAACTACCTACATTTACTCTAGTTGTTCCCCATTATTACAGGTCCCTCTTGTATATACCTACAATTAATTTGTTAGGAAATATACTCATCCTAAGCATCCATTTTCAACAAGAGTTCTTTTGGGTTACTTATTTTAAAAACTAATGTAGTTTTGTGATTAGGGTTAAATCCTTGCATAGTTAAAAGGTTTTTTAGATACATTTTCAATGGTTGGTTAATGATTATTCTGAGAAGATTTTTTTGGTGTTAGAGATTTTTAGGGTTTTAATTATTGAAGTTGAGTTACAAGAAGGCAATAAATTTTGGTGAAGTGTCAAAACATAATATTATTATGTGTTATAGATGTTATGTCTCTAGGATTGTAGGTACATTTTCAAGGGTTTTTTTAATGCAATCTAGGTTTCTTCTTAGCACATTTATTTTCATGAGTGTAAATGTGATTAATAAATGTGGAAACATTTTTAAAATTATTACAATCATTGTAATGATCATTTTGTATTTACACATGTATTTGTATAGTTTAGTAATGGATATCTAAGTATGTCTTGTCTATGATGCTCAAAATTAACACATTTTCATGATTTGGTCAAATATTCTACACATAAATTTTTAGTGTAATTCATGCATGTTAATTTTGACTTTGTAACTCATTCATAAGCACCAATCTTAGAATGTATTGGCTCAATCAATAATTTAAATGGATAAATAATTAAACTATTAACACTAATTCAATCCTAACTCATGCAATTCATGACTTCATAGAAAATATATAATTAAATATCATAAAATTCACATCTAATGTACCTTGTGAATCATGTATACTACCCCCAACTTGTACTAATTGCAATGGTGATTAAATAAATTTTATTGAAGTGTTAAGATAGCTTGTTTTTCTTTAATTAGTGACAATATTTGGAGTCGAATCAATAATTTTGGTTTAGCTTTATTATTTTCAATTGTTCATTTCATTTACTTAAACCTTTAAGATTACCCTCCTATGTCTAATTGTAATGAAATAACTTGCACAATAGAAGAATATGATATGAAATATGTTGCAAATACTTGATAATAATTGAGAATAATAAGCCACTTCGAGGGGGAAAACCTCCAAATATCTCCAATGAGAACATAATTCACAATATGATGATGAAATAAGACTCCCAACCTCCTATATATACTTATTTATGCCTAGGATATCACCCAGGCCAACTTAGATAACCCTATATAAGCCCTAGACTAACTTGAGCAACTAAATAACAATATAATATTGATAATATGACTTAATTAGGAATTAATATATCCACGAGCCGACTATTCATAACCCGATGTACTCTAATATTAAGGGTGTAGCATGCCCCCCTCTTCAAATAAGTATTATCCTCAATGCTAGGGAATTTAGGATGCTTTTAAATGAACTCCTCGTCCTCCCATGTGACATATTCAATTGGAAACTTTTTAAATTGGATGAGATATTGAGTGTTCTAGTCCTTAGATTCCTTGTGTGTTTCTGAAGAATACATTTTGGTTCCAATATGATTCTTCTTCACCAAGCTCCAATAATATTGTCTAAGTAGGTATATTATTCCCAATTACCTTCTTCAAACAAGAAACATGAAAAACTGGATGTTTCTTTTTTGTTGATGGTAATTCAATCCTGTAGGCAACACTACCTATCTTTTGCATTATTGGATATGGGCCATAATATTTTGGAGACAATTTTTTATTCTTTGATTGTTGCTTCAGTGACATTTTCTTGTCAGTTGTGATCTCAAGAAAACCTATCCCCAACATCAAAACCTTTTTCACTACGGTGTTGGTCTGCCTGCTACTTCATTCAGTTTTATGCCATGGATAGATTCTCTTTAAGTCCCAAAAGCACTTTTTTTTTATGAATCATGTGGTCCTCCACAACGTGAACTCTTGGTGGTGCCTTCAATGATGATGTGATGGAAGGAGGATGATATCCATACAATGCCATAAATGGAGACATTTTTTATGAACAATTGAAGGAAGTGTTATACCACCATTCTGCTAGTGGTAGCCAATATACCCATTAAGACTATTTATTTGAAGTGAAACAATGTAGATATCCTTCCAAAAACTTATTAACAACCTCTTTTTCTCCATCAAATTGTAGATGGTATGAAGAACTATGAACCAATTGAGTACCCAAACATTTGAATAAATCTATCCAAAAGTTACTAGTAAAGATAGGATCATGGTCACTAACAATAACCTTAGGTATACCATGTAGCTTTTGAATATTCTCAAAAAATTATTTTACCACTATACTTGTTGTAAAAGGATGCAATAAAATGTGCATACTGAGGTGATCCAATACTACCATGATGACATTCTTACCATTAGATCTTGGAAGCCCTATGATGAAGTCCATTGAGACCTCTTCCCAATGTTGGCTAGGAATAACTAAGGGTTGCAAGAGAATAGGTGTATTAATTGTCTCCCCTTTATTCTGTTGACAAACCAAATATTTTGCCACAAATTCTTGAACATCCGGGCCTTTTAGCCCTTCCCAAAAAAAGTCTTTCTTTACTTAATGATATTTCTTCAAAAATATTGAATGACCACACACTAGAGACTCATGTAGCTTAGTGAGAATCTTTTGTTTGAGAGATGATTTTTTGCAAAGATACACTCGCTCTTTATACCACAAAGTATCTCCCTTCCAACAAAATTCATTTAAACTACTAGGATCACTCTATAATTGTTGAATGAGATGAATAGTAGCAACATCATTTTTCCACTCTTCTTTGGCTTCTTCTACCCAATCTTCTTCTAATATTGAGAGGGCACATAATAAATCTTCACCCTTATCATCCTTCCTTGATAGTGCATTTTCCACAATATTTTCATTCTCTCTCTTATATACAATCTCAAAATCATATCCCAACATCTTAGTAACCAATTTATGTTGTTCTTTAGAAAATATTCTTTGTTCCAAAAATATTTTAGGCTATCATGGTTTTTCATAACCTTGAAGTGTCTACCCATTAAATAAGTCCTCCATTGTTTTACTACATGAAGAATAGCTATCATTTCCTTCTCATTTAAATAGGTTTGAGTTAATTCTTACCCTTAATTGATGGCTCTCAAAAGCATTGGGTCGACCCTCCTACATGAGAACTACACCTTTACCATTTCTTGAAGCATCACATTCCACAACAAAATCCTTTGTGAAATCGAGAGTGGCAAGCACTGGAGTTGTGCACATATCCTCCTTTAACATTTTAAATGTTTAATTAGCAGATTCATTCCAATGAAAAGAATCCTTCTTCAATAAATTTGTGAGGGGTGCTACTATATGACCATAATTCTTCAAAAATCTTCTATAATATCTAGTCAATCCCTAGAAACCCCTCAATTTCTTAATGGTTTTTGGAATAGGCCATTCCAGATAGCCTTAATTTTATTATGATCCACCTTTAAACTCCTTCATGTGAAACTGTGCCCCCAAGTACTCCACCTCATTAAGACCAAAATCACACTTGGATGGCTTAGCATAGAGTTAATGCTCTTTGAGAACTTGAAATACTTGATCTACATGTTGCAAGTGTTCTTCCCATGTCTTGCTATAAATCAATATATCATCAAAAAACACTAATACAAAATTCCTCAAGAACTTTTTAAAGATGGAATTCATCAAAATTTGAAATGTAGATGGAACATTAGTAAGACCAAATGGCATCACCAAAAACTCATAATGAACCTCATGAGTCCTAAATGTTGTCTTACAAATATCTTCTTCCTTAATTCGAATTTGGAGATAATTAGATCTAAGATCTAACTTTGTGAAATACATAGCTCCATTCAATTTATCTATAAAACCATCAATGATTGGAATAGGAAACTTATCTTTGATGGTGTACACATTGAGCACTCTATAGTTTGGAAACATGTGCCATGTTTTATCCTTCTTATGCACCATCACCATAGGTGAGGAGTAAGCACTTTGGCCATGTCTAATAATTCCTACCTCTAACATCTCCTTAATAATCTTTTCTATCTCACATTTTTGTATATGTGGGTACTGGTAAGGCGTGTTGTTGGGGGATTGGATCCCTAGAACTAGTTGTATTGCATGATCATGATCTATCTTAGGAGGAAGTCCTTTAGTTATATCTCCAAAAACCACTAAGTGATGCTCAGTTATTGCTTGTAAATCTAGATGGGTAGGAGCATTAGATTGAGAGACTTCTAATGAACATAACTGGGCCACAAATCCATCAAATCTTTTCTTAAGAAACTTGTGCCTTTGATGAGAGCTAACTATTTGTGGGGAATTTTCCTTCAACCCTCTTAGCTCTACTGTCTTTCCTTCTGATTGGAATCTCATGAATAATACTTGAAAGTGTAAGGAAGCTAAGGTAGCGGAACAACTTCCTACACTAACCTTGAGAGGAGAATAATGCAAAACTTTTATAGATATTTAGCAGTTACAAAAACTTAAATAGAAATAAACATAAATATCATGCATACCACAACACAATGATTTATGTGGGGAAAACCCTTTCAGGAGAAAAACCCACACTCCAAAAGCCACCCAATATATTATTCAAAAATCAAAATATTATAATAGACTTGTAGAGAAAGCTTCTCACAAGAGTATTAGCACTAGAGATCAAGAGACAACCCAACCACTATCAGACTCTCAGAATACACCATCGTGTACATACATCCCACCCGCTTATAAAAATATTTTTGGAACCTTATAGAATTAGGGTTTTACAAGGTTGTTTTTATTTGATGTGTTAACAAAAAACCTTGACATGTTAGCGAGGAAAATCCTTGATGTCTTAGTGGGAAAAAACCTTGATGTGTCAGCGAGAAGAAACCTTGATGTGTTAGCAAAAAAAAAAATTGGGGTGTTTCCCTGAACTCCATGTCTTGTTACGAGTGTACAATATTTGCATGATCAGTTTCCACATACCAACATACATCCTATCAACAAATCATATATAATTGCAAGGTTGAGAAATATTTTCCCAACAAATCTCCCACTTGTCAAACACCTTGCAAGGACAATGGAAGGGTGTCATCATCATCATCAAGTGCATCCTTTCACATGACTTCTCATAGAGATTGGTTCTCAAAGTATGATAAGTACAATGGCAAAGAGGTGTACCTGGGTGATGAATCTCATCTAAAGATTGTTGGTTGTGGAAGAGTTAAAATCAGATTTCCTAATGGAAGAGTGAAAAGGATTGATGGTGTCTTGCATATTCTAGGTTTGGCATGAAACTTTCTTTCTATAAGCAAACTAAATGATTCAGGAGTGCAAGTTGTTTTCTCTGGTAAAGGATGCAAGATGACTAGAGGGGCTATGGTGTTGGCAAAGGGTGTTCATATTGGAACTTTGTTTCAGCTTGATGCATGCATTGTATAGTGTAATATTTATTCTAATGTACTAAAGAAGATATCTTTGGATTCTTCATCCTCACTATCAGATCATGCAGAGAAGAAGCATGTTGCAGCTACATCCAAAGGTCATGCATTTTGGGTGCCTAAGTGTGCTCATTCTATGGAAATGAAGCTTCTTACAAAGAAGACAATGTTATGGCACCAATGACTAGGTCACATTGGTGAGAAGGGTCTTAGAACCTTGAAAAATAAGAGCCTTTTTAAATTCCTTGATGATTGTAATCTCGAGTTTGACTTTTACAAACACAGTGTATATGGAAAACAACATTGTGTTTCTTTTTACTCTAGTTCTCATAAGTCTTTTGGGGTTTTGGACTATGTACATTCAAATGTTTTTGGTCCTGTAAATTTTCCTTCGTTATCAAATTCTATATATTTTGTTTCTTTGATAGATGATTACAGTAGAAGGAAATTTTTTTATTTCCTCATAAGTAAAGTTGAATTCTTTAGTCAGTTTAAGGAGTTTAAAGCCTTGGTAGAAAATTAGACTAGCAGAAAGATTAAGTATTTGAGAACTAATAATGGTGGTGAGTTTTGTTCCATAGAGTTTGAAAAATTTTGTAAGGAGCACGGGATTGAGAGACATAAGAAAAATCCCTACACTCCACAACAAAATGGAGTTGTAAAGAGGATGAATAAAATGTTGATGGAGAGGCCTAGGAGTATGTTGAGTGGTGCTAGCCTTGAACAAAAATTTTGGGTTAAAGCAGTAGCCACTGTATGCTATTTGATCAATAGATCTCCTAAATTAGTGCTTGTTGGAAACACACCCATGGAGGCATGTTCTAGTAAAAATCCTTCAATGATACATCTCAGAGTATTTGGTTGTGAAGCTTATGCTCATGTTCCATTTGAAGAGGTCTAAGTTGGAGAACAAGGCTATCAAGTGTATCTTTATCAGCTATGGTGTCGATGTGAAAGGGTACAAGATTTAGGATCCAAAAGCACAAAAGGTTATCTATAGAAGAAGTGTGATCTTCAGACAGGTGAAACCTTCCTTCATTGAGCTACAACTAGAGAAAGAGGAGAAACAAAAGGAGGTAGTTCAAATTCCAACTACTCCAAAGAAAGAGCCAAGTACTCTTGTTGGACCTGATGATGAAGAGAGCTCAAGCAGCTCTAAAAGTTCTAAAGAAGAAGGAGAACCTCAACCTTAGCCTTTGAGGAGGTCTACACAAGTTAGGCAGAAATTGGAAAGGTTTGGATATTCATTATTGTATTCCAGTTGCATATTTTCCTTGATTACTAATATTGATGAGCCTAGGACAGTTAGAGAGGCATTGGGTATGAGAGATTCATATTCCTTGATGCAAGACATGGATGAGGATATGGATTCATTAAAGAAAAATAAGACTTAGGATTTGGTACCTTTACCTGCTAGACGTAAACTTGTTGGTTGTAAATGGGTTTTCAAGAAAAAGTGTGGTCCTAATGGCAGTATTGAGAAGTATAACACATGGTTGGTCGCTAAGAGGTATTCCCAGGTGGAGGGAATTGATTATGGGGAGATATTCTCTCCTACAATGAAGCTGACATCTATCTGGCTTCTGATATCACTTGTAGAAGCATATGACTTAGAAGTGGAGTAGATGGATGTGAAGATAGCATTCCTTCATGGTGATTTGGAGGAAGAGATATACATGTCATAGCCAAAGCATTTCATTGAAAAAGGTAAAGAAAATTTGGTTTGCAACTGAAAAAATATCTTTATGGTTTGAATAGTCTCCTAGAATGCGATATCAGAAGTTCGATACCTATGTGTTGTCATTGGAATTTAAGATATCTAAATATGACCATTGTGCATACTTTAAAATTGATAATGGTCACATTCTCATTATTATTCTATAGGTAGATGATATGTTGTTTATTGGGAATGGTAAAAGTATGATTTCAGATTTGAAGTTTAAGTTGTCAGCATAGTTTGAAATGAAAGACCTAGGTGCAGCTAGGTACATTTTGGGAATGGAAATCATGAGAGACAAAGCTAATAGAAAGATTTGGTTAATCTAGAGAAAGTATGTGAACTCTTTGTTGGAGAGAATCAACATGGTAGATTGTAGACAATTAGTTGGTCTTGTGATGCAAGGAACGAAGCTTTCTGTGAATGATTGTCCAAAATATCCTGCTGAGATGGAGGACATGACAAAAGTACCATATGCAAGTGTAGTTGACAATCTAATGTATGCGATGGTGTGTACAAGACCAAACATTGCCCAAGCAGTGGGAGTTGCTAATCTTGGAAGGATGCATTGGGATGATGTTATGAGAGTGTTTAGATATTTATGGGGTACTTTCATGTATGCCTTTTGTTTTCATGGTTATCCTACTAGACCTCAACATTCTATGAGCATTCAAGGATATGTGGATTTAGATTGGGTAGGTGACATTGATAGCAGAAGATCCACCAGTGGTTATGTGTTTATGATGTTTGGTGGTGCTATAAGTTGGATGAGTAAACGACAAGTTGTAGTTGCATTGTCCACGATAGAGGCAGAGTATATGGCAGCCACTCATGCGTGTAAGGAAGCCATTTAGCTTAAGAGATTTTGTTTTAATATTGGTTTAGATGCATGACATATTAATGTTTGTTGTGACAGTCAAAGTGCAATTTTTCTAGCAAAGAATCCTACCCTCCATGCCAGAGCAAAGCACATTGATGTTCAATATCATTTTGTTTGTGATATGGTAGAAGATGGAAAGGTGAACTTGGAGAATTTTGACTCTTTGGTGAATTTTGTAGATGCACTAACAAAACCAGTGAGCACAGAGAAGTTCAGATGGTGTTCTGATTCCATGGGAATTGGGGCCCTGAGTAGATGATTATGTATGACTCTCGGCGAGTCTTCGACAAGTTGGAGAATGGTGGGATTAAGGTGTCTCAACCTTAGAGTCCTAACATTAATTTAATTGATACAATTTAATGTATTTATTTGTATAATTTAATTGCCTATGGTGTCATGTCATTAATTGGGACCCACCGACTGGGTGGCATCCCCATTGGAGGTGACTAGATGACACATCATCATTCCAAGTGGACATAGGCATCCCACTTTACAATCTATGACATATGATAGATTCTATGACACATCATAAGGAATCTTTGAATGCATGGGTCAAAGTTGGTGCCCAAGTTAGGTTATGACAAGATGTAAGAGAATCAACTATTTTTAGCCAATTATGATAGATTCTCTTACAACTATAAGTGTTGTCAACTATGAAAGATTCTATGACAGCTCTAAGATGTGTAAGGCATCTATCATAGCCTATTTTTAGCATATTCTAGGTGCCCAATCTTGGAAGAAGACTATTTGCATGTTTGACACTTGTTGGGGTTGTAAGGGAATATGTCACATGTGTCCAAATGCATGTCTAAGGCATTGTAAATTGTGCCATGTCATTTTTGATGCCCTCACCTTCTAGATACTTCTTGAAGCTTGTAACACTCTATTTATTGAGTGCCTTGAGTTGTAGAATTCATATTTTGTTTACAAGTAACGGAGTACTGCCAGTATCACTCCAGAACAAGTGTTTGTGTTGAAGCACTTGTTGAAGAAGCTTGTACTTGGTGATATCTTGTATTCATTATTTGAAATAATAATGAAAATATTGTGCTTTTGAAGGGTGGGGTTTTTTACTCGAAAGGTTTTTCCCATGTATATTTGGTGTCACAGTTTTATGCTTTCTTTTTTCCCTACTTCCATTACTCTATGTATGTGCTTCTCATATTGTAACAATAAAAGGTGTTAAACAAAAAAAATTTAACTCTCTCCTAATTAGATTAGTGTAGGAAGTTGTTTCCACTCACCTAGCTTCCTTTCAAAAGGGGAGAGAGAATAATGTGAAAGAAAAAGAGAAAAAGTTGATATGGTGCAATATGTTGGTGATCAAAGTTGTTATGTGTGTTGTTGATGGTTTTTCACATCATGTGTTGCCATCAATGAAAAAGGGGGAGATTGTTTCAACTATCAGTAGTTATTGTTGTCATTGATGTCAATAGGATTATGTTTGTGTTTTCATTAATGTCAATGGATGATTGTTGAGAAGCTGTGATGATGCTTTGATTAGTCTCATTATGTTTACATTAGTAAGTGCTACTGATGTTAACCTCTAGTGTTGCTTTGATATGCTTCTATTTGTGGAGTTACTATGTTGTATTTGGTTTAATAGTGAAGAGGAAGTGTTGAAGATGATAAGAATATGTCTCTAGTGCTTGGTTTCCAATTTATTTTGAGAAAATTTAAATAAAAGAGGAAATAGTGTGTTGTAGAAATGTTCTGGCATACAGAGTGGTGTTCTGGTTTTGCTTTGCATTTCTTCATGTTGGAATACTTTCTTGTGTAGTTTGGATATGTTGATAAAATGTTTTCATAGGTGTTATATCTAGAATTTCTTGGTCTGTATCATTGTGCAAAGAAAACTATGTTCACCAGTGTGTGAATTGTGTTGCAGTGTTTTTTGGGAGAAATTATTTTGCTTTGCATTTCTTTGTAGTTTGGTTTTTGGTCTTGTAGTTTTGGAAGTGTCCTAAAAAGGTTCATATCTACATCATTTGAAAATTTTCATGGTTTTCTACTTTGTAATGTGGTTTCCTAAGTTACAGTGTATGGAAGGTTGTTTGAGTGTACTAGGTGTGTACATTCTTCAAGTGAAAGTTATTGTGAAGGAATTTGTTGGATTTTAGGGTGTTTGTGGAATATTTCAGATTATTTTCAAGTGTGGTATGTGGTCCATGAGTCATATTTGAATTTGAGGAAGTGTGTACTTAAGTGCTAATGGTGTTTACATAGGTCCAATTGACCTTGGGTGTTTACACTAATTATGGATTTTCCTCAATGATTGTGGAAATATGGTGTGGTGTATATGTATGATTTGGGTCCAAGTTAAGATGTGGTGTGGTTTACTTTCATTCCTTTCCACCACAAGAATGCTTAGTGTTGACCTAATTTTAATTTGCATGGTTGACATGTATAGCTGACCTTGGAGAATGCTTTCAAGGTTGAAGAAGGTATAAATAAGAGTTTTGTTAATGAAGGATTGTAGGTAGTGTGTGTGATGTGAAGTGAAAATTTGTGAAGTGCAATGCAAGATTTAATGAGTTAGACCACTAGAAGCAATGAGTAGAAGGTATCTACAATCTTCAAAGAGGCTACAAATGTGTTGGTGATGTTGTGGTGGAATTTTTTGTTGCATTGAGATGGATTCTTCTTTGTAACATTCTTTCTTCTTTTTTGTAATCTGCTAGTGAGCCCTTCTTTCTTTTGGGTAGTGAGCCTATTGCAGTCAATGTTGCAATAACTTTATATTGTGATCTAATCCTCACCATGGTTCTTACCTTCTTAGATTTTCCATGTAAATCTAATATTCTATTGTGCATGGTGTTGATGTGTTTCAGTTTATGTTATTTTATTTTATGCTAAATCATTTTAATAGATTCCTGGTTAATTAAGTTGATGTGGATCTAAATGTTTGTGAGGGTTTTTGATGTTTTAATGTACAACTAATTTACCCCCCTCTTAATTATCTTGTGTGCTTTCAACAAATATATTTTCCAATCCACATTATTGGTAATGGTTATGGTAAACAACTTTAATCCCCAAACAAAATAGGTTTATGTTGAATAATATATAGATGCAAAATATATTGGTAAGAAATATAAGGAAATCCTATCATAAGAAAGTGTGAAAAGTGAATAAGACTTCTATCTCCAAGATGAGTAGCTATAATGGTAGGAAAATTATATGCACCAAAAAATAAAGGATTTTAATGATGAGGAAGTGACATACCTCTAAAGTGGAAAATGATTTCATTATAAAAGAATATCAGTCCATTATAAAGGTATGTGTTTTGGCCCATAATGTTACAAGAGGTAGCAAGGTTTGTTAGAAATTATAAATTATGTCACACTAGAAAATCTAAAGCAATCAAGGAAGTAATGTGTATGCCTTTCCTATTTTATTAAGATCATGAGAAAGTGTTTCTATGGATTTTATAGGTGGGTTGCCTATAAGTATATATGGGCATGATGCTACACCCTTAATATTAGAGTACATCATGTTATAAATAGTTGGTTTGTGGCTATATTAACTCTTAATTAAGTCATATTATCATCATTATATTCTTCTTTGGCTAATTATGCGAGCTTATGTCTTATATAGGGTTATGTAAGTTGGTCTAGGTGATATTCTAGGCATATATAAGGTATATATTAGAGGTAGTGAGTCTTATTTCATCATCATATTGTGAATTGTATTCTCATTGGAGATATTTAGAGGTTTTCCCTTCAAAGTGGCATTTTATTCTCAATTATTTTCAAGTGTTTACAACATATTTCCTATCATATTCTTCTATTGTGCAAGTTATTCCGTTACAAGAGGTATCAAAGCATGATCTTGGCACCGTTGCAACAAGGCATTTTTTCAATTTTGGAGGTTATTTTATGAAACAAATATCTCCAAAATTTTGGCTAATTTTGTCTAATTTTTAAAGGGTTTTTAAATAACATATTGGATTAGATACTATCCAAAGTTAAGTAATTAGAACAAAATTGAGTGATTTATTATAGAATTAGGGTTTCTTCCCAAATTATTTGGAAAGTGAATATATTCCAAATCCTATTGATTTTTTTCTAGATTTTTAGTGAGATTTTGAAGCTATAATAGAGGATACTATAGGAAAAAATATAGAGGAATTAAGTAATTTATTATAGAATTAGTTTTTCCAAAAAATTCACCCTCAAGGCTATAAAAGACCTAATTTTTGGAAGATTTTTTGGGAAACTACAAAATAGGACTTACTAAGTTACAATCAAACTTTTATATCATTTTAACTTTATTTTTGTGATTTATTACAAAAAATTTATGTCATCATTGAAGAAGGATATTATTGATGAAATCTAAATAAAAAAAGGGACGTGCAAAAGCATATGAGTGAATTAAAATTACTTATTCATGGTATGAAGTATAAGGGAAAGGATTCACTTAGAAAGGTGGAAGATAATTTGTTTCATTGACATGATCATCCTTTTAATAATCATATGCCTTGTAAATTCCTACCCAAGTTGGATATGAAAAAGTTTGATGGCAAGGATCCAACTAATTAGCTTTTCTAAATGGAGCAGTTCTTTGATCTTCATCATGTTCCTAGTCAATAGAAGGTGGATATGGCATCATTATAATTGGAACCATTTAATCAATTCACTTTGTATCATTGGTTATGTGATGAGAAGAGAAAGAAATATTATGTGGTCACATGGTCAATTTTTTAAGAGAAACTTGCTACCTAATAGAACCCTTCAATTTTTTTTCGTTCCTTGATATTCATTTCAAATTCCCTGAGTTCCTTTGTTCTCTCCATGGTTAGGTTTTATGCTATAGTGTATCAGGCTTATCAACCTTTCATAGAAAAACCTTAAATCTTTGTCCCTTTCATACTTTTGGTCTATTTCGTCATTGACCTTTTGTAGTCAGTCTCTGGTCATCTAAGTTATCACTTGAGTCATTAAGTTCGTATGTTGACCAACCCCTTATACCTACTATTACCAATTTGTCCCATTGCATGAAATTCCTTTTATTATGGTTTGAAGTTAATATTTTGAGTGGTTATGCTTTCCTGAAATATTTCTCCCATGTTCTAAGTTTGTCTTACACCTTAAGTTTTTTAAAATCTTGATTAAATCATGTTACCTAGGAAGCCCCTTTTCTAAAACAACTTATTCGGCATGTGCACAAATAAAATCACTTAAGTTGCTCCATCACAAGCTCTCTATGCATCGTGCTTTGCTTCCTAGCCGTTGGGTGCCTTTAATCGCGCTATGTGATGCCTTTGTATCACATGTCTCTAATGCATTGCATTTTTGTTAAAATTTGCTCAGCCCTTTTACATGATGTGTGATGCCCTTTGATAATACTTCACGTCTTATGGTGCCTTCACATAGAAAAAATTGGTGTGTGAAGGACATGCGATAATCGTCGATCTCCTTTTAAAAATATTAGATCAAGAGTTAGAATTCAAATTTGAACGACTATCTAACAAGATCATCCTTTTTGCTCACACGAGTCGTCTTTCATAATTAATAGAATATTTTCTCGATCCCAAGGACCATAAAGGATTGAATTGTGTATTTTTTCAACATTTTAGCAATATTTTGAAGATGAAGATGCCAGTGGAATAATAGATGAGAAAAATCCGAACAACCAAAGTAGCTAGGGTTTCCCAAGTGAGTTTAATTTTGTCTTCCTATGCATGATTTTTTAGTAAAAGGGAAAATTGAAAAGGGAATTTCTAGTGAATTAGGGGTTTCTAATTAGGGTTTTTCACTACAATTCAATGCATTGTATTTTTAAAGAAAATTCACTAGGCCCTAGGTAAATTAGGAGGGTTTCTATAGGGTTTTCTTGCTTTATTTTTAGTTCAAGAACTTGTATAATACTACTAAAGTAGTGAGTAATTTATAACCCTAGTTTTAAAGTCAAAGTTGTGAAACCCTAGTTCTATATAGAATTGTAAAATGAGTCAAGCCGGTGAAGCCTTATAAGGCAAAACCTAAGGCCAAATGAACTAAAACCAAAGCAGAGAATCCTAAACAAGAGGTCTCAGAAACTAAAACAAAAACTAAAGGTATGAAGAAGGATTATGATCGATTCATGGAGGATGATTTGTTGGAGCTTTTCCTTGGAGCCAAGTTAGTTGGAAAGAGGGCTACTAGAGAGGCAATTTTCAAAGGCCACATGTAGGATTCGGCCAGGGGAATTAGTGAGGTTGTGTTGCCATGGAGTGGTTGGGAATTGTTTTTGTATGCATACAAGCATAGATTTGATCCTCATCCAACATGTAATTTGTGGACTTGTGACCTCAAAAAGCTCATTATTTCAAATGTGTTTGTAGAAGTGGAGCCGATTAAAGAAATAGCCAAATGCTATAATCCTCAAGAAATAACTATTAAAAGTGTGAAAGGAGCTCCACTGTTGGATATCACTAGAAGTCAAATTGTGGAAGTTTCTGGGCTGAACCTTTCTGTCACTATTTCCATATATTTTAATGCCTTGTACCAAGAATATGAATGGGAAAAATATGGTTATAGACGCCATGTGCTACTAAGACATAGGAAAAGATATTTTGGGAAGAATGATGTATGTTTTACCCCAAAGGAAGTTGAAGCTTTCTATTGTGATGAATTTGAAGTTTACTTCAAAACCACTTTCTATGGTGTATGTCAGGTTCTTGGAAGGAAGTATGATCCTAAAATGCATGTTCCTTTAATGTTTATGTCCATGGATATTCAACATAAGAATTCAAATAGGGGTTTTGACTATGCTTCCTATTTGCTGGTGAAATCCACAAGAAGTTATTGGAATTGAAAGAAGCGGATGTTTATTATTTCCCAAATTATTCTTTACTTGTGCACATGCTACTCTAGATTGTTCAGAAGGCCTGGAGGAACTTCATGAAACTAAGGATGACAGATGAATAGGGAAATGACTTGTCGGTGTAGATGTGGACTCACATATGAGACCAAAATTTCCCTGAGTTGAATTGCACTACCCTTTGTGATGGATTAAAGATGGGAATCTTGGATAATCTAGTTTTTAAACCCATGTATATAATTTATAAGAGCATTAAGGAAATTCTCAGGCCCAGGGAATTTAGGCAAAACATACAATTGGACCACAATTGGGGATATTGGTACCTCCACTCACATTGTACTATGATTTGATTTTATGGGGCTCTGGTGCAACCTCATTGTTTTCCAATATATGTTTCAGATAGGTTAGCTTTTATGGAGATTATGTGGCAAGTGGATGTCGTGGATAAAGAGCATTTTAGGGTTTCAAAGAAGGGATCTTTTATCCCTTCTCAATTTTCTTATGGGGGACGAGATACAATGGAGGAAAAATCTTCAAAGCATGTACCTAATGAAGAGGAAGTGCAAAAAGGAATCCCCTCCCTTGTTGTTAATGATGGCATGGATTCCCCTATTCCTGAAGAAGGAAACACTACAATTGTCTATGATGATAATGTTGTTGATGATGAAGATGTTTGAATCAAAGAAGCAAAGAATTCATGGATGATGAATCCTTTTCTAAAACAAAGGAATTTAAAGATTTTTTATTCAAGCAAAGAGTAAGGACATCAAGGAAATAATTGAGAAAGTGAAGGTTGAATTTGACCCTTCACTACATGAAGAGGTTGAAAAGCAAGAAGAAAAGATAATCCAAGAAATTTCTATAATAACTCATGTTGATGGCAAAGATTGTTTAAAAGTATTGGAATTCTTCTACTACCTTGATGGGATCTTACTTCTGCTATTTCCTTAGACACAATAAGAAAATATCCTGAAGTTTTCATATCAAAAGAACAATATGACAATAAGGTATTTGGATTTGGCTTTAGCCTCAGACTACACACTCTAGCAATTTGGTCAATGGCACCAAATATAGGGAAGCCAAAATTTATCAAATCAGTGGGGTACATCACAGTAGATGTTGTGGTCAAGAGAGCTTTAGAGATTACTCTAACACAAGTAGCAAAACTCATTGTACATGTTACCATGCTAAGTGCAGATACTGTTGTATTATCAAAAAAAAAGTATGATGTATTAGTGGATAAGTATAATAGGTTTTTGGAAGGATACAATAAATTGAAAGCAACCACTACAACTCAAGGTAAGTCAACACAAAAGACCCTACCACCTCCCACTTCCACACTAGAATTCTCTACATAGGACAAAGAGACATTGTCTCTCAGAATTCAAAGGTTAAAAGAAGAGTTCAATATAGCTAGAGAGAATGAAGAAAAAGCTAAAGAGGGAGTTGGAAAGGCTATGAAAGATGTTATAGATGATATTTTGGGCCATAGAATTTCATGTATTCTTCATAAATTGGATAATGTATGAAATGTTTAAAAAAACATTCATGAAGCTTATAAGAAGTATTCTCAAGTCCAAGAGGATTTTCAAAATAAATGGATTAAATGGAGTAAAAGGGAATATGCTTTAAAAGAAATGATGCCATCTATGGAGAGTGATCTAAAAGCCCCAACAAATGTGCCACAACTGATAAAAGCAATTTCATTGCTCGGATAATTTTTTGCTTTCCAAAGAAAGATTGATATGCAACTTAAAAATAAGATGAAAATGTTTATGGATATGGAACATAATGGTATGCCTCAGATTCTTAATGAGGTAGGAGAATTAAAAGGTTTTATTGAATGGAAGGATGAGTTTGGGACAATTTTCCCATCATTGTCAGCATTTATTTACAAGGATGGAAAAGCATAGTTTTCTTAGTTAAATAATTCCTTGGATGTATTATTTAGAATGGAGATAACTTTGGATGTCTTTGTAAAGGAAGCCAAAACCATCATGGATGCAAGGTACAATGCACATAAAGATAAGATGCAAAAACTATTTGAGGTTCAATGGCCAAGTGAGGAGGAGTACAATGCATGGCTTAAAAAGTTTATAGATCAAGCCTATGATACAACAATATTTAAAAATTGTCTCCTCATCAAATAAAAAGTTGTTGACACAGGATGTTGATGTAGATGGTATGCTTAATTTCTTTCTTTTTCCTATTTTTAATGTCCTAAAGTTTTAAAGAAATGTGAAGATGATGCAAAAGGTATATTCAATTAGTTAGACAATCATCTTTTTCAGCAAGATGCCTTTTAGAAGGTGGAGTACCTTTTCAACGTGGGGAATATTCAATTTTGAAAAATATAAAATGTATCCTTCAACATACACTTTCCCAAGGATGTGGAGAACATTCTTTAATGGCTTTATGGTGACTATTTTGGAGATATTCCCTCATATTGGTTGAGGTTTTTACTTTTGTAACTATATTTCAAATGAAAATGTGGCATGTTTACATGGTCGAATGCTTGTTGCTCCCTTGTTTTTATAAAAGGTATTTCATGCCATTTGAAGGTTTTTGATTGATCTCTCAGAGAAATTTAATAATTAAGGACACAAAGAATAGAAGTCAAGTTTTGGTTTAGGTTATCAAGTCTTTGTTTTCTATATATTTTAATGTTGTATAATAGTACTAGCATTTGAATAGAATAATGACATAATTATGAAGCCATTTCTCCCCTATTATACTATTTGCATGAATTATCAATGAAATATGATCAAGGATCCTTCATTTGTTCTTCATTATTTTCCCAATGAATGTATGCTTTTATCAATGTTCTAATTCAAAGAGTTAGTTAAATTACTTTGATGAAAGTATAGGTTTATCCATGTGTGTGCAAGGATTTGATAAGTAGTTTTGGTTTAGAATATCCGAGTGAAATGTTGTAATGCAATACTACAAATGCTTTGTGATGTTAGGTTTTGAATGCTATTATGCATCATGATTTGTATTAAATTCAATTCCATGCCCTAGGTTAAGGAACTAGTCTAGGATATGTGTTTGTGTCACATATTCATGATCTCTCACAACAAAATACATTCAAAATCATTAAATCTTTACTTTATGTTTGTAAATGTATATTGAAATGAAGTTCTACCATATTCTCATGCTTTAGAATGTTAAATTTTGTAAAGGTTAGCCAAATCTTTGAATTCTTTCATATATCAAGCAACATATAGGAGAATATAATTTGTTATTGTACAATGTATGAGGTAATTAGCACAAGAATATCTTATATTGCATTATAGGGATCACCCTACTAGGTTTTGTAGAGCCCAAAGTGTATAGAGAAAGTTTTGCAAACTTTCACCTATTCGTTGGCCAATTCCTCCATATATTTAACCATTGGAAATGGCAACTTCATAGATTATGTGTGATATCAACTTGGGTATTTAAAAACACCAATAGATTGGTGACTCTGCTAGGGACAAAAACTTGTCTAAAGTTTCTAGTTCAATATCATATATAGTTAGAGTCATTAAATTCATTGTTCTTTGTTGTTTTAAGAATATTTTCATACAAATTCTCATCATAAGTCAAGTTTGCATTCTATGAGTCAAAGTTCTTGCTCTCATTTTTTATTTTTTATTTGGTTGTGTTCTTTTCTCTCTATAATTACAAATTCTCTCAAAAAATTATCATATATTTTCATTTCCCCATTGAGTGGGTGATGACTAAGAAATCTCTTGTGCCATTGCATTGATTATTTTTTTTTTTAAAAAGAGAGGGAATTGTGAGAGGCATCTAAATCCTTGAGAGGAACTAGGATTAGTGTCAAGAAACATCTTGAACAAAAGCTAGAAGGAGAATTGTTGTGTAATACTAAGCCATCATGGAAGCAAAAGAATGCAGAAACAAGTAAGTTTGTCAATTATCCTATAAGAGGATCTACAAATTTAAATGAAGCTATTCAAAATAATATGTGATAAAATATGGTATGCCCCCTAAAAATGAAGATCTTATTACAAAGGAAACTACTACTACTAGTCAGGCTACTACTACTTGTTAGCCTAGTCCAAATCCCAAGGTTTCAAAACAATCTAAGTTGTGGAAGTTATAGGATAGGCATTTTGATCCTAATATGGTGGCTCAGAGGTCAAATATTGGAGCTACTACCATTCACAATATTTAGGGGTTTGACCCAAATAAAAGATCTCAATGTAGAACCCATAATCCTTATTCACAAAGAGAGGTGTAAAACCTCACAAATTACATTCCTGAGCATATAGATTCATAAGTTACTCTAGAAGATGAGGGGGAGTTAATACAAAATATGAAGGCACTTTAGGAGGAAGCCTTAAGGCTTGACAAGTTAAGAGCCAAACAAATAAGAAAAAGAAAGATAAATTAGAGCTTTCTATGTATGAGAGGGATCAATTGAGGATGAGGGTAGAAAGAAGGAGATTGATGGTTGATGAAGAACCCACTCCTACTACCACTTACCAACCCATCTTTACTCCTAATCATGAAAAACTTACTGTAAATTTTCTTAGCAAGACAATTGTTGCAAGTACATATACTAGTTCCATTATAACAACTACAATTGCATATCCTTCTACTACCACTAAAAAATATTAGACTGTAGACACAAGAAAAAGACATGTACGTCAACCTAAGGGATCTACCACAACTACAAGTGTCTCATCTAGTACTATCCCTACAATAAATGTTCTTGACCCTACAAAATTAAAATTGTAGTTAGAAAATGAGCAGTTACAAGGAGAATTGGATAGGGTACAAATCCTTTCAGCAAATGTATAGATGCAAAGGAAAATTACTTTCCTAAAGTTATCAATTTGAGATCCCCAACCTTCTAGTTTTCAAAATCCACCTCATTCCACACCATAGACCACCCAAACTGCTAGTATGCATATCCCTTCTACTTCTAGTCAATCAATTCATCTTTCAGAAGCACAAAGAACTCAGTTTGGTGGGAGTATTCCTAGTAGAATTAGAAATAAAAATACGAGAGGAAAGAATAAATAGTCTAGAAATCATAATATTGGTTGTCAAGGTTGTGGTGGATCTCACACTAGTCAAGGAGATCAATTCACTAGAAGACATATGCAGCTAGATAGATATAGGTAATTGTGCTTCAATGGAATACTTTGTTATCCAAACCCTTTCCCAAATGACATAAGCAATGTGCTTGTTAGATTCTCTAGCAATAATTCCACAAATGGTGAAGATCACTTGAGGTCATTCAATAACATGATGGATTATTTTGAGATTGAGAGTGAGGATTTGATGATGGAGTTTTTTATGCAATCACTCGTTGAAGATTCTATAGATTGGCATAGAGCCTTTCTAGTAGAAAGTATTGGGTCATGGGAAGAATTCAAGGGAGTGTTTAGAGAATAGTATGGTGATAATACTGATCCTAGATTCATGCTAAATAATTTTAACACCATTACTAATGGTCATAATGAGATGGTATTTGATTTCAACATAATATTCTAAAAGGTTATCCACATAATCCTAAATCATTTGAGACCAAATGAACATGTATGTTTCGTTGCATATAGTAATGATTTTGACTCTATAATGTGATATCTTCTTGGAGATAAAAATCCTTAGACCTTAACAGATACTTACAAAGTTGCTTTGCATATTGAAAGCAACAAAAGAGCTACTGGTAAAGTGGGGAAGAGAGAAGATGTAAAGATTTTAAAGAATCCCAAACAAGAGAAGGCATCTATAGAAAAGGGATCTTCTACTGAGGAGAAATTGGATAAGATCATAACCATTGTAAAGTATTTGAACTATATACTATCCAAACAAGAAAATGGATTGGGAAATGAGAAGTCCAACTTTCAAAGAAATGAAAGGCCTCCAAGATTGCATGATCAACCCTACAATACCAATTGGAATAATGGAAAGCCAACCCAAAATAGCTAGAAGAATACACAAGTTAAAGTGATACCAACCAAGGGAGGTCCTACAACCACACAACACGATTCCAAACAACAACAACAACAACAACCTTCAACTCACAATTCTTCAAAAAAATTATTCTTTCATCAAACCAACTCAATTCCTAGTAGCATTGCAATTTGACTAAATTAGGTAATTCTTCTTGGTGAAATCCTTTCAAGCCAGTACTAGCAGGTTTTCAAACACCCATTAAGGCACTCATCAACATATTCACAAACCAAAATAGGTTCCTTTTCAACAACTTCAAAAAAATTAGGTTTCTATGCCTTCTAGACCTCAAATTAGGCCTATTTTACAAAGGACATTGCCTCAATAATTTTCCAAAACCAACAAACTCATTATGGTAGCAATATATAGTTTTCAAAACCTAAAATTTCATAATTACTTGTCAGAAACTCAACCACCAAGGTGCCTAATTCCAAACCCCTCCTTTGTAGCCAAAAACCTAGGGTTTTAATGGAAAACACATTTCCAAACCTTATAAAAACTTTCCACCACCTCTAACATGTCTAAAAACCTCTGCACATACTTAATCAATCAAGAAATAATGTTTCCCCACCCTTTTACACACTTTACCATCTAAAAACCAGGCCATTCCATTTGGAGAACTCAATTTTTCCACTCTAAAGCTTCATGCCCAACAAACTTTTTGGCCTCCCCTGCACTCAAACACCATGAAATCACATAAACCTAATAGAATCCACCCATTCCACTGAGGTAAAGACTTCACAGAAGGTGGAATGGGCTCATTTCCTTTTTTTAAAGCAACAAACCCTTAATGACTGTTTTCAGATCGAGTACAGAAAATTGGGTCTAAAAGTTTTATTTCTTAATGAAATTCAACTCTACAAAAACAATAATGCTCTCAAAACTGATGAGAAACCATTTCCAAACACTTTCAACCTATTCAATATAGTATGGGTCCGTACAGTGACTAAGAAAGCAAAGAAATACAAAAATTCTGTAGAAAAAGTAGTGTTTTCTTTATTTACTTCCCTTCCAACTCCAAAATCAATCTTGCATTGATGCCTTACATCAAATATATATTTTTTCCCTCCTAAAATAATTTTCCCAATGCCAAAAAACTGACTTTTTAAATGCCAACCATTGGCCTTCCTCAAAATCCTACTTTTTGCAACTTTTTAGCAATTTTTTGTATTTTTGCTCAACTTGACAATTTTGCATCATTTTAGCAATATTTGTAATCTAGACTAACTAAACACCTAAAAACCATCTAAAATGACTCTTTACAATAGTAAATGGTCTCATTTACCTTATTTAATACTAAAATGACTCCACACCTAGGTCTTACTCCTTAACAACTCTAATTGACAATTTTTTTATCAAAGGTGCTCTTGCACCATACACCCCAACTTGTAATTTTTCCAAGTCTCTTGGAAATATTGTTGAAACTTTTCCTCCTTTTTGTACTTCAGATCTATGACCTTCTTGTTCACTTTCAGCAGGTTGACTTTTCCTTTTTTCTTGATTCACACTATCCTTGTTATTCTTGTCCTTGTCTTCATTCGTTTCATGCTCCATTTCTTCACACTGAACTATGGGGTGTTCCTTAAATTTTTCATCATATAACACTAATGTTATGCCAACTTTCACATTTTCACTCAAACCTTTACCAAATTCCATCACTTCCCTCTGTTCTTCATGCTTAGATCTCTACTCAATACCCTTCTTGTTTTCACCTTTTTCTCTACCAATTTTGTAAACAACTATACCATCACACCTTTTAGGCTCTGTCAGGCCTGAAAACAACTTTTTCATTGTCCTATCAACCCTAAAAACCTCTATGGTATCAACCTTTGTCTACCTTTTCACTTGCTTTGCTACTACAACACACATGACTATCCCAACCAAAATCCCTTCATTCACCTCTTTCCTTTCCACAAGCTTTCCACACTTACTCTTGACTGTATTAACCTGAGACACCATTCCCTCTTCTTTTCATTACCACATGAAAGCATCCTTCTTCATCTCTATTTGCACATTATCTTATCCTTCCTATTTACTATTCCAATAGTATCAAACTTTGACATAGCTGCTAACCCCTTATTCTTACCTTCTTCAACATTCACAAACTCGTTTCTCCCAATCATAATGACCTCACCTTGCTCTTTTTGCTCTTCATTCAATGGAGTTAAAATTAATGTTCTCCCATCCTTTTCAATGGTATAAGTGTTTTGTCTCCCATTATACATTGTTGACCTTTCAAATTTCCAGGGCCTTCTAGCAACACATGGCAACAACTCATAGGAAAAATATCACAAACAACCTTATCCCTATATCTACAAATTTGAAATTCAACTAAAGCTTGTTCACTCACCACAATGGATTGATTATCACTAACCCAAGACAATTTGTATGGCTTTTCTCTAGGTACTCTTTCCAAATTCAATTTATCCACCATTTCACTAGATATAATGTTATCAGTACATCCTGAATCAACTATCACCTTACATACCTTGTTTTTGCATCTACAAGTTTTCCTAAGCAATAGTCTTCTCTAAATGAGCTCCTACTCTTTGGATGTCTTCAGGAGTTGTTTCTTCTCCATCAAACTTTCACCTACTTCAGGAGCAACATGAATACTATTGGAGTTTGAACATTCAACTTCATCTTCTTGAAAAATTTGTGCTCTCCTTTCATTCTTCCTTTCTCCTCCACTTGATGTTGAGCCAAATTTTTTAGGGAATTTCCAAGAAGGATGACCAAACTCTTGGAAATTGAAACACCTACCTGCAAAATTTTTAGGATTCCTTCCACCACCAAATCTTCCCCTTGTGCCTCTAAAACTGCCTCTAAAATATGCAACTTGCTCATCTCTTTTAGGTGCATCCTTTTGGTTATCACTTGCTTGTCTTGGAGTAGAGAAAGATCCCCTTCTTCTAACTATCTTCTCTTGTCTTCTTTTTTTACTTTTTCTTCTTCCTTCAATGTCATTTGATAACATTCTTCTACACTCATTGGATTTGTCAAAGCCAATTCATCCTGTATGTTTAATCTCAAACCACCCAAGTACCTAAAAATTTTCTCATCTTCATTTTCATTATGGTTAAATCTCATACTTAATTTGTAAAACTCTTTAGTGTATGCTTTTACATCCATTTCATTTTTCCTTAAACTTTGTAACCTCTTAAACATTTAAATATAATAATCAAAAGGGAGAAATTTACCTTTCATCTTGGCTACCATCTTGTCCCATAATACAATCTTGGATTTTCCTTACTTCTTTCTGATTGCAGATAATTCCACCACAAAAGTGCATGACCTTTTAGCTTAGTCTTTGTAATCTTGACTCTTTGTTCTTCAAGGGTGTCTTCACACTCAAAATAGTTGTCCAAATATGTTATACAATCCAGTAAATCTTCTTCATTCAGGTTTCCACCAAAATTTTGAACATGAATTTTCACCTTATACTTGTCACCTTTGACTTCCTTCAACAATTTGGCCATTCTCTGATCTTCTAGATCAAGTTCTTCTTCAACATCTTCAAACTCTTCTTCATCCCCATCATCTAAATCACTAATTTCAACTTCTTCTCTTCTCTTGTTTGTATCTAAGGTTTCCAACCTTTCTTTCAATTCTCTAATCTCTCTAATAAGTTTACCCTTCAATTCATTCACTTCCTTTGCCACATTCTTTCCTTTAGAGGCATCTTCTAAGTTTTTCCTCTTCACCTTCCAATCTTTCTTTCACAAATTGCAATCTCTTTCCATAGAGATCTCATACCTTTGCTCTGATACCACTTAATAGCAACTAGGGGAGGTCCTACAACCATAAAATACAATTCTAAATAACAACAACCTTCAAGTCACAATTCTTCAAAATTATTTTCTTTCACCAAACCAACTCAATTCCTAGTAGCATTGCAATTTGACTAAATTGGGTAAATCTTCTTGGTGAAATAATTTCAAGCTAGGAACAACAAGTTTTCAAACACCCATAAAGGCACTCATCAACATATTCAAAAACCACAATAGGTTCCTTTTCAACAACTTCAACAAAATTAGGTTTCTACGCCATGTAGACCTCAAATTAGGCCTATTTTACAAAGGACCTTGCCTCAATACTTTTCCAAAACCAACAAACTCATTTGGGAAGCAATATATAGGTGTCAAAACCTAAAATTTCACAATTACTTGTTAGAAACTCAACCACCAAGGTGTCTAATTCCAAAACCCTCCTTTGTAGCCAAAAACCAAGGGTTTTAATGGAAAACACATTTCCAGACCTTATAAAAACTTACCACCACCTCTAACAAGTCTATAAAACTCTAAAAATACTTAATCAATCAAGAAATAATACTGCACCACCCTTTTACACAATTTATCATCTCAGAACCACACCATTCCATTTGGAAAATCTAATTTTTCCACTCTAGGGATTCGTGCTCAACTCACTTTTTGGCCTCCCCTACACTGAAACACCATGAACTCACCTAAACCTAATAGAATCCACCCATTTCACTGAGGTACAAACTTCACATAAGGTGTAATGGGATCATTTCCTTTTTCTAAAGCAACAAACCCTTAAATGACTCTGTTTTTAGATCGAGTACAAAAAATTAGGTCTAAAAGCTTTATTTCTTAATGAAATTCAACTCTACAAAAACAAGAATGCTCTCAAAAATAATGAGAAACCATTTCTAGAAACTTTCAACCTATTCAATATAGTATGAGTCCGTATAGTGACTGAGAAAGCAAAGAAATACATAAATTTTGTAGAAAAAGCAATGTTTTCTTTATTTACTTCCCTTCCAACTTCAAAATCAATCTTTCATCAATGCCTTCCATCAAATATATATTGTTTCCCACCTAAACTAACTGTCCCAATGCCAAAAAATTGACTTTTGAAATGCCAACCGCTGGTCTTCCTCAAAATCCTGCTTTTAGCAACTTTTTAGCAATTTTTTGCATCATTTTAGCAATATTTGTAATCTAGACCAACTAAACACCTAAAAACCATCTAAAATGACTCTTTACAATAGTAAATTGTCTCATTGAATTTATTTAATATTAAAATGACTCCACACCTAGAGCCTACCCCTTAACAACCCTAATTGACATTTTTTGATCAAAGGTGCTCCTGCACCATAAAGTTCCTCCAGATCCACTACGAAAGAACTTTGAATTTTTTTTTGATGGGGCCCTATGGTGCATTGCTTGTCAATTGCTACATTCTCCTAATAAACGTGTAGTAGAAAAATACTTGGAATAAGAACAAAATGAACCTAATGGTTATGATTCATATCATGGAAATGATGAAGAGATACATGTTCTCTTGAATAGATCATATTTTGTTGGTGAAGAATGTTCCTTTGATGAAGAATCACATGAAATATATGTTGATAATCAGAGACATAAGTCAAATGCTTATCAATAACAAGTTCTTTTTGATGAAGAGAATGAAAATGATCATAATATTTGTACATTAGAGACAGATGAGCTAAATGTGCTTCTAAGAAGACCAATAGATGAAGAAATTGAGAGAATGACATCTGCAATAGCTGCACAGGCTAAGAGTACTTACCATTTGAGAAATAGGATTATGAATGGTGATCAAGGTAAGGCTAGAAGCTTATTCATCAAGGAGCAGAGTGTAGAAAATAAAGGGACTAAACTAGAGGTTAAACTGGATGAGGCCAAGGTTAAATACAATAAAGGAAATAAAATATGCTCCAAGAAAACTGAAGCAATAAAGGTTGATGATGGTATTGTGTCTCCAACTGTGAAAAAAAAGTTCTAAAGTAGAAAATGGAGCAAGGAAAGAAGGATGATCAGAAAAGGAATAAACAAAAATATGAACAACAAAGGGATAGAATTGGTGAACAACGTATAGTATCTTATGATTTTCTTGAGTATACTTTTGTAGATATGTTTCAGTCGATATCTCAAGTTAAATTCATAGTCCCTTTTCTTGAAATGATGAGGATTGATGAGCATAAACAAAAGGCGATCACCCTTATCAATGGTGCGGCTACAACTTGTGATGAAAAGAGGGTGTCTACTCAGTCTAAAGTGAGTAGAAATTAATCAAATAATGGAGTAGAAGGGGTAATAAATGATATCCCTCAAATTTTCCTAGGTTTAACTATTACAACTTGTCCCAACTAGGTAGATCCATTTTATGTAACTCTTAACATTGACAGGAAGTTGGCGAAGAACTATATGATTGATTCAGGAGCTTCATCCAACATCATGCCAGTGGAAATAATGAAAGAAATGGGATTATAGATAAAGAGTACATATGGAAAGTTTATGCCATGGACTCCAACGAATTACCTATCATTGGAGTCATCAAGGATGTTCCATTCAGACTTGTTTCCCTCCCAGATAAAGAATTTATCATGACTATCATAGTGGTGGACATTCCACCTAACTGTGGAATGTTATTATCAAGAAAGTAGAGTGCATCTATGGGAGGGAACATGCAATGTTATATGTCATATTCTACCTTTCCAATTGAGGGAAAGGATATCAAAATCATTATGGATCCAAGAGCTCCACGCATGATAGAGTATATTACCCAAGAAAATAGAATTTATTTTGTTGATATTGGAATAGATAACTTTAGAATAGAGGAGTTAAAAGGAGAAGAAGACAATAAACCTGCACCTTTGGAAAAGGAAATCTTGCAACAAGAAAATAATGATGAGTTGTGGACCATGTGTTTTGAAAATGCTTCTTCTAAAGAAGGATCAGGTGTAAGAGTGATACTTATCTCTCCTACTGGTAAGACTTTCAAGTTTTCATTCTCTCTATTATTTTTATATACAAATAATGTAGCTATGTATGAAACTTTGTTACTAGGATTAAAACTAGCTAAGAATGGAATTGAAAAGTTGAGAGTCATTACTGAATCAAAATTGGTTGTTTCCTAGGTCAGATCCAAATTTTCATCTAAGAATAAAAGACTAAAATAGTATATAAATGTTGTATGGGATTCAATTGAATAGTTTGGTTCTTTTGGTATTGATTGGTTAGAGAGGAATAAAAATGGTGTAACAAACTTACTAGCCAACATTGCACTCTAACCAGATGATATAACCTTTGTAGGCATCTCCAAAGTTGAGGTGCAAATGAGACCATCAGTTCTTGATAATATACAAAACTAGCAATTGTTCAATGATGATGAAGACATATTGAAGTTTTTGAAATGCATAGATCAATATGAGACTTAGGAAATTGATTTTGGGGAATTTATTGAGGTGGTATATGGAAGAGAAACTATGTTTGGAAATGAAGTGATCCAGCTTAAGGCTAACAAGATTCCAAAGGGTTTGGTAGCCTTAGAAAGGGTTTTTGATGGACCTAATAAAATAAATGCCAAAGAAACATCCATTCACCAAGAAGATTTGGAAGAAGTGAACTTGGGTAAGAAAATACCCCAAAAAAGGTATATGTGGGCAATAAGATGAAGCCCCAAGTTAAAGCAATGTTGATTTCTTTACTTAGAAAATACAAGCATGTGTTTTCTCGATCATATGACTTGAAGGTTTACAAAGTGGATCCATTTCAGCTTGTAATCACTCTTAAACCAAATGCTAAGCCTTTTAGGAAAAATAAAATGCCTATCAACCCCACTCCAGCACCAAAAATGCAAAAGGAGTTGATGAAGATAAGAGATGCAAGAACCATAAAAACCATTAGAAACTCAACTTGGATGTAAAACCTTGTGCTAGAGAGGAAGAAAAATGGCGACATTAGACTTTGTGTTGACTTCAAAAATCTAAACGTGTCATCTTTGAAGGGAAACTATCCATTGCCTAGTATGGAAGTCATATTGAAAAAGGTGAATGGTTGTGAACTATTATCAATGATGGATGGTTTCTTAGGATATAACTAGATTAAGGTTAAGGAGTCTTAGCAGTATAAGACTTCATTCACAACTCCTTGGGGCACATATGTTTATGTCAAAATTCTATTTGGTTTGACAAATGCAAGTGCCACATTTTAGAGGGCTATGCATATAGTCTTCTCATATTTGATAGCCTATTCCAAGAAAGAGGAGGATCATTGTATGCATCTTGAGAAGATATTTTCTAAAGCACTAGAGTATGGAATATCACTTAACCCTAAAAATGTGTCTTTGGAGTAACTAAAGTAAAACTAATGGGACATATAGTGTCAAAAGAGGAAGTGAGAATAGATCTAGAGAGAGTGGCAACGATTGATAGGATCCTTCAACCAAAGAATGTAAAAGGAATTCAATCATTCTCTGGAGAAGTCAACTTTTTGAGAAGGTTTGTAAAAATTTTTGCAAAAACTACCAGGTCAAGCTCAAAAATGTTGAAGAAGGGAGAGAAAATAATTTGGAGTGAAGAATTCATTAAAGCCTTCCAAAATATAAAGTAGGCTATAAAAGAAGCCCCATTTTTTAAATCTCTTTTTTTTTTCAAAAACATTTTAGTCATTTTCTTTTGCAACAAAATGATGAGGGGTTTGAGCAACCTATTTCTTTCTTCAACAAGTCTTTGTGAGTTGTTCAATTAAATTATGATATGATTGAGAAACAAGCATATACTTTAGTAAAGATTGTTAAGAAAATCAGAACATATCTGTTAGGTGCCAAAGTAATTTCATGCATGCCTAATGTTGTTGTTAAGGAAATTTTCATCCAACAAGAAGTTATAGGGAGGAGATACAAATGGATCAATAGGATCCAAGAATTCAACATTGATGCAGTCTAGCTATGTTAATGGCATAATCAAACTTGGAAGAAAATTATAATAACAAGGCTTATTATATTGATGTCTCCCATTTATGTGACATGCAAACAAGTGGTTGGTATAGACACATAGTACATTACTTGCAGAACTTGTCATGTCCTGAGGGAATGACTGATAATGAAAAGAGAACGTGAAAGTTTCAAGCAATTAAGTATGTAATTGTTGATAATGACCTGTGGTGGAGGAGTCCTGATGGAGTTTTGTTAAAGTGTGTTGATAGAAAAAGGGCATTAGAACTCTTTTATGATATGCATAATGGTGTATGTGGTGGCCACTACATTTCTAAAACAACTACTCATAAAATATTAAAAGTAGGATTTTGGTGGCCCACCTTGTTCAAAGATGCTTAGAAATTAGTCAAGGTGATGCATACTAGATATTCACAGGTAAATTGAAATTCTCAGGGAATTTACCTCTTAGAAAAATTGCAGTCCAAGCTCCATTCCAACAATGGGGGATAGATCTCATTAGAGAAATCATAGAGAAATCAAGTGGAGGACACTCTTGGATACTTGTGGCTACTAATTATTTCACAAAGTGGGTTGAGGAAATGCCCACAAAGAAAACCACAAGTAAGGTAGTGATTAATTTCTTGTTGAATAACATCTTAATTAGATTTGGATTACTAGAGAAAATCATCTCTGATAATGCTTTGTGCTTTAGATCGGATGAATTCAAAAATTTCTATGATAAGTATGGAATTCAAATATCTTACTCTCCCCCATATCACTCTGAGGGAAATGGACAAGCAGAGTCAAGCAATAAAAGCTTGATGAAATTTTTTAAGAGAGTGATAGAGAAGAAAAAGAAAGCTTGGGACTCCAAATTGAATTTGGCTCTTTGGGAAAAAGAATTAATAGTCAAGAAGGAAACTGGACATTCTCTTTTTTGTTTGGTATATTGCATTGATGCAAGGTTACCAAAAAATAACCTTATGAAGATGTACAAGTTTGTTCAAGAGTATGATGAAGACATTTGTGATTAAATTCAACACAGAATAAATATCTTGACCGAATTGGATGAGACAAGAAGAGAGGCACAATAGAAAAATGCAAAATTGTAGTCATAGGTCAAGCATTTGCATGACAAGAAGGCATCTCCAAGAAAATTTGGAGTAGGAAGTATAGTATTGATGTGGAATGCCAGATCTCAAGATAAGGGCAAGCATGAAAAATTTGAAGCTTTATTGTTAGGCCATCATCTAGTGAGTAATACTCATGCAGAAGATTCATACTTCTTACAAAGTCTGATAGGTGAATTTATGAAGCTACTAGTACATGAACAGTTTTTGAAAACATACTTTTCTTAAGTTGTTATTTTATTCCATGTACATTGTATTTTATTTCTATATGTTGACATCAACATATATAGGTCTTCTTTCCTTTTTTTTTTGGTTTGGTTGTTCTACTTGGTATGATTATGTCCTAGTTTCTATTGTTCTCTATGCTTTGTTTGCTTCACTGAGATATTTTGGGATCTCACTTTGTTCATGATGAAAAAATGTCCACAACAAGAGCCACTAATATAACCCTTCAAATTTCTAGGGTTCTCTAATATTCATATCATATTGCCTAAGTTCATTTGTTATCTCCATGGTTAGGGTTTATGCTACAATGTTTAGGGTTTATCAAGCTTTCATAGAAAAACCTTAACTCTTTGTGCCTTCGATACTTTTTGTCTATTTTGTCATTTACCTATTATAGTCAGTCTTTGGTCATCTAAGTTATCACTTGAGTCATTAAGTTCATTAGTTGACCATCCCCTTATGCCTAGTGTTACTAATGTGTCCCATTGCATGAAATTCCTTTTATTATGGTCTGGAGTTTGGCTTAGGCCATAGGTTTTATAAAATATTGATTAACTCATGTTACCTTTAGGTGGCCCCTTTTTCAAAATAACTTATTCAACATGTGTGCAAATAAAATCACTTAACTTACTCCATCGCAAGCTCTCTATGCATCGCATTTTGCTTCCTAGTTGTTGGGTGCCTAATCTTCATATGTGATGCCTTTGCATCATGTGTCTCCAATGCATCACATTTTTGTTAAAACCTTCTCAACAATTTTGCATGATGTGTGATTCCCTTTGCTAATCCTTCACATCGCACAGTGGCTTCACCTCATAGTTTCATCTTTTCCCACCTACCTCATAAAAGTGATGTGCAATAGCTCCTTAATTCCATTGATGCACTCCAATACATCACATTTTGTATCCCTTCTTGCTTAACACTTTGTGTGATATGCACTTTCATATAGCTTCTTTGCATCACACAAATGATTTTTTTGCCTCAACATCAAAATGTGATATGTGATGGTCATAAAAAAAGAAAGAGATGAAGAAATACTATGTTGAGAGGATATTTTGTATAGGTGTCACCTCCTCATTGTATTGCAGTACTCCTTTGTGTCATGGATTTCATTTAATGAAGGATGAAATAAAGAGTGATATGTGATGAAAGTATTTTGAAATGATTCATTGCATCACATCAGTGCATCACAGTTATGAACCAGAATGATAAAAGGCTAAAAGTGATGTGCAATGGAAGGGAGGGATATGCTCCAAAATATTCCTTCCATCGTGAGAAGCATTCACATCAATATTTCATCTCAACAGTCCCAGGATCCATTTGCGATGTGTGATGGCTTAAGTTTCTTTGCATCACACCAATTCTAAACATCGCATTTTTAGTTAATTCATCCAAAGACTAAAAGGTGATATGAAATGGATCCCAAAATGAAGATAACAGTGGGTAGCTACGTGTCAATTCCACAGTTCATCACATTGTGACTTCATTATTGAGATCTTTAAATAAAAAATTGATGTGTGAAGTACTTGCGATAACCATCAATCTTGTTTTAAAACAATTAGATAAATGGTTAGAATTCAAATTTGAATGATTATTTGATAGGAGCATCATTTTCGCTCGTGCAAGTTGTCTTTTTTCATTAATGGAATATCTACTCAATTCCAAGGACCATAAAGGATTGAATTGTGTAGTTTTTCATCATTTCAGGAAAGAGTTTGAAGACAAAGATGCTAGTGGAATGAAAGGAGAGAAAAATTCAAAGAGTAGAAATAGCTAGGGTTTCTCGAGTGAGTTTAGTTTTGTCTTTCTATGTATGACTTTTTAGTAAAAGGGAAAATTGAAAAGGGAATTTCTAGTGAATTAGGGGTTTCTAAATTAGAGTTTTTCACTACAATTTGGTGCATTGTATTTTCAAAGAAAATTTAGTAGGCCCTAAATAAATTGGGAAGACTTCTATAGGATTTTTTTGCTTGATTTTTAGTTGAATATTTTATATAATTTTGCTAAATTAGTGAGTAATTTAGAACCCTAGTATTAAACCCAAAGTTGTGAAACCATATTTCTATATAGAACTATAAAACGAGTCAATCCGATGAGCCTTCTAAGGAAAATGCTAAGGCCAAAATAACTAAAACCAAAGCAGAAAAGACAAGAGGTCTCAAAGAATAAATCAAAAAATAAAGGTGTCAAGAGGGATTATGCTCGGTTCATGGAGGATGATTTTTGGAGCTTTTCTCTAGACCAAAGTTATTTAGAAAGAGGGATGCTAGAGAGGGAATTCTCACAAACCACATGTAGGATTGGGCTAGAGGAATTGGTGAGGTTATGTTGCCACATAGTGGTTGGGAATTGTTTTTGTATGCATACAGATGTAGATTTTCTCCTCATCCAACATGTAATTTGTGGAATTGTGACCATAGGAATCTCATTATCCTTAATGTCTTTGTAGAACTGGACATGATTAAAGAAATAGCCAAATGCTATAATCCTGAAGAAAGAACTATTCAAAGTGTGAAAGGAGCTCCACTACTAGATATCACCAAAAGTCAAATTGTGGAATTTTTTGGGATGAACCCTTCTGCCACTATTGCCATTCATTTTAATTCCTTGTATCAAGAATATGAATGGGAAAAATATGGTTACAAATACCATATTTTTCCAAGACATAGGAGAAGAAATTTGGGGAAGAAAGATGTATGGTTTACCACAAAAGAAGTTGAACCTTTTTGTTGTGATGAATTTCAAGATTACTTCAAAAACACTTTCTATGGTGTATGTCAGGTTCTTGGAAGGAAGTATGATCCTCAAATGCATGTTCCTTTAAAGGTTCTAGCCATGAATATTCAAAATAAGAATTCAAATAGGGGTTTTTACTATGCTACCTATCTTACTGATGAAATCCACAAGTAGTTAGTGAAATTCAAAGAAACGAATGTTTATTGTTTCCCACATTATTCTTTGCTTATGCACATGTTGCTCTAGATTGGTTGGAAGGCCTCAAAGATCTTCATGAAACTATAGATGATAGATGAATAGGGAAATGGCTTTCCGGTGTAGATGTGGACTCACATATGGGATCAGAATTGCCTTGAGTTGAATTGAATTGCCTTTTGTGATGGGTTAATGATGGAAATCTTGGATAATATAGGTTTGAAACCCATGTGTATAATTTCTAAGAGCATTAAGGAAATTCTTAGGACCTTCGAATTTAGGGAGAACATAAAATTGGACTAGAATTAGGGAGATTGGTACCTCCACTCCCACTGTACTATGATTAGAGTTTATGGGGATTTGGTGCAACCTCATTGTTTGCCAATATATGTTTCAGATAGGTTATATTTTATGGAGATTATCTGGCAAGTGGATGCCATGGATAAAGAGCATTTCAAGGTTTCAAAGAATGGATCTTTTATCCCTGCTCAATTTTCTTACTCTCATTTTAGAGTCACCTCAAATGAGGGACTTTATAATTTTTCCCCTATGTTGACTAATTAAATAATGAAGGTGGAGAAAGTAAGAAGCTATGACCATGAGGGATTCATTGACAGAAAAAGAAAGAATGTAAATAGGTCCTATTTCTACCACCATTTCTTGTATACTGAAGATGTGATAAGAAATTTTCCATTAGATGCTATGGTAGAGGAGAGAAAAAATCAATGGATTCACATTATTAATATTGAAGAGAAAAGGGTAAAGGTCAGCCCATTGTACACCACCCCATATGCCCAAATTGAGGACCCTTTCAAAAGGGATATGGTAATGTTTGATACTCTTAAGCAGTGGACCTTTCATGATAAGATGAAACAAGGTGACGAGGCTGCAATAATTTCCAATAAGGAGAAAGAATCTAAAACCAGGATCCAACAAGCTCAATAATCTGCTAAAGGCCGCTCAATTTAGCCTATGGAAATTCAAGAAGCACATATTTTCAACCCACTTGTTGACTATGCTAAGACAAAAGGGGAAGGAGATACAATGGAGGAACAATATGTAGAGCATGTACCTGATGAAGAGGAAGTGCAACAAATATTCCCCTCCCCTATTGTTAATGATGGCATAGATTCTCCTATTCCTAAAGAAGGAAACACTACAATTGTCTATGTTGACAATGTTGATGATGAAGATGTTTGGATCAAGGAATGCAAAGAATTCATGGATGATGACTCCTTTGTTAAAGCAAATGAATTTAAATAATTTTTTATTCAAGTAAAGATTAAGGACATCAAGGACATAATTGAGAAATTGAAGGTGGGAGTTGACCCTTCACTACTAGAAGAGGTTGCAAAACAACAACAAGAAAAGATAATGCAAGAAATTGCTCCAATAACTCCTATTGATGGCAATAGATTGGTCAAAATAAGTGGAATTATTCTATTATGAGGATGGGATCTTACTTTTGTCATTTCCTTAGACATAATAAGAAATGATCCTGAAACTTTCATATCAAATGAACAATATGACAATAAGGTATTTGGATTTGGCTTTATCCACGGACTACACACTCTAGCAATTTTTTCAATGGAACCAAATATAAGGAAGCCAAAAGTTATGAGATTAGTGGGGGACATCATTGGAGATGTTGTGGTAAAGAGAGCTTCAAAGATTACTCCAACACATGCATAAAAACTCACTGTACATGTTGCCATGCTAAGTGAAGATACGGTTGTATTATAACAAAAAAAGTATGATGTATTATTGAATAAGAATAATAGGTTGTTGGATGAATACAATAAATTGAAAGAAACCACTACATCTCAAGGAAATTAAGCACAAAAGTCCCTACCACCTCCCACTTCCACACCAAAAATTCTCTACAGAAGATAGAGAGACATTGTCTCTCCAAATTCAAAGGTTAATAGAAGAGTTGAAGATAGCTAGAGAGAATGAAGCAAAAGCTAAAGAGGAAGCTAGAAAGGCTATGACAAATGCTATAGATGATATTTTAGGCCACATAATTTCATGTATTCTTCATAAATTTTGTATTGCCAAAAATTGTATACTCTTGGAGAAAGAGACAATTTTTCAATAAAACTAAGTCCTGCTTTAGGCACCTTCCATCAATCACCCCTTAAAATTGCATTTATAGGGCCCTAATACTCACAATTTTGGACTTTGAGGCCTAATTCATAAAACCACTTAAATCTTGACAAATATCACTGAAACCACTCAAATTTTGTGAAACCCACCAAAAATATCCTTGGTGGAACTAAGTCGCCCAAGGTGGCGACTTAGTCCCTTTTGGGGTATTTTCCACTTTTGAGCGGGAATTTCATTAATTCAATTCAATTTTTCAATGGATGTTGGCCTCTTAGGTATAAATAATGGGAAAATTAGGTGTTGATGCTTATAAATACACATTTTAAGTCATTTTTCACATCTCCTAGTCATTTTTACAAAGCAAAAATCAGAAGTCAAGAGAAAAAGTTTCTTACACAAGAAGATTCAATAGCATTTTGTAGCAAAGTTGAAGCTTTAGGGAAAAAAACTAGGGTTTTTGTAGGTCTAAAAGCTCACTTCTTATTCAAGATATCACATTGCAAAGGATTGATAATGGATACCTATGGTGAATCATGGAGAAATCTAGTTTGAGGAGATGCAATTAGCTATCAAATCACACCTAATGACTTGTTTTTGAAGTGATTCCATCTTCCATGTTCTTCTTATCTTCAAACTTAAGGTTTGCATCACATTCTACATATCATTTATACTCATTTGAAGATTTATAGGTTTTCTTGCATTGAAGTCTCTCATCTCTCAAGTGCCATTCATTCACCTCATCCTAGCACATTAGAATAGGGTTTTATCTCATTTTCAACCTTTCCTAGTCTTAGACACAATGAAGGCTAGGGTTTATGCAAATTTTATTTTCTACAAAGTTTGAATACCAACTAGGGGTTTCACCAAGGAAAACCCCCCATTAGAAACCAAATTATCATCTGTTTTGTAGGGTTTTTCAAAGATTCAGATCTGAATTTCCATCAAAGAGCAAAGTGCAAGTTGTGGGCTTCCATTTTCACTTTTGGATTTGCAAAAAATCCAAAGTGGACTAAGTCACCCATAGGGGTGACTTAGTCCCACTACACTACTTTTTTGAATTTTTTTATAGATCCCGACACCCTTTTGGCAGAAATGGATTTCCAGGCAGATTCCTTGTTTTGGGAGTAAGTCGCCCAGATTGGCCTAAGTGTCCTAATTGCCTCAAAATTTAGAATTTCTAGAATTTCAGTGGCTCCTACAACCTTCAATTTGTTCTTCTTCAATTTACAGGTGCATTATTCCTATTTTACATCTTCATTTGTTCATTTAATGCATTGGTTTAATTCTTTTGAATATCACACTGTGTTTTCAAACAAGCTAGTTTTCTTAGATTTTACATCATTAAATCATTTCAATTTCAGATAAGAGTATTAGGAAATATTAATTTTGCATAATACATCTCATTAACATTAGTCTTGAGTGTAAACCCTTGCATTTTGGTCCCCCATCCAATCCCCTTTCTCCTTTTAGGTGAAAAACCCTAGGAGGAGCAAAGTATTGTGAGGGGCAAACCAAAATCATTGTTTACATTTTGGTGAACATGTATCTTGTTGAACATTATTCCTTTCTGATTTTAAAGTGCATCCTAGGTTTCATATTGCATTAGTTAAAGTGGATCCTAGGGCCTTCAATTGCATTAGTGAAAAAGCTCATTGTTGCTTGCATCATTGCATCTCATTTCATAACATAATAGTGAAATTCTGCATTTGTAGTCTAGATTTGCATTACACAGTCTTAAAGACATTCATATTCATTAGAAAATTCAGAAAAATTTCAAAAATAACCCTAATTGGACCAATTTTCCACCTTGGGAGACTTAGTCCCATTGCCAATTTTGTATTTCTATTTTCTGCATTATGTTTTCCATTTCTGAAACTCCTATTAGATTCAGTCATCACTTCTTTTTTTTTATAGTTATTTACTATTCTACTTGAATCATTTCAATTTATACTATTTACTTTAATGGAAATCATAGATAGCATTAGGTTTTTACAATGTTCACTTTCATCATTCATTCCTAGCTCCCTTAGATCAAATGCATCCAAAAAAGAAAACAAAAACTTCACAACAATGCATGAACCAATTAAAACAATGCTTCATTTTAGGAGAACCCTATCATCCAAACCTCTTAGTAGTGATGACCTAGATAGATTATATGAAACCTTTCAAGGTTTCCTCTCACTAAGTTCATCCACTAAGACTTGTGATGACAAACCTAAAACATTTAGTGACGATCTCTCTCCCAAACCTTTTAGTTGTGATGACTTGCATATGTTAGATGAAGCCTTTGTGGATTTCATCTCACACAAGCCATCCACAAAGGTTTGTTGTGAGAAAAAAATGACAAAAGATGTTAATGTTATTCAACCTCAACTTGTTCTCTACCCACCTTCACATCAACCTCAACCTCCACCTAAACCTAAGTTTACCCTTTATCCACCACAACATGATGATGTTGTATGCACACACTACACTAGAAACAATCCCCAACCTCAACAACCTCCTCCAACATCCTTACCTTTACCAAATCCTATTTTACCTAGTGCTCCTTGCCTAAACTCACACCTCAGGGAGTATGATCTTATTGAACAACTTAATAATATCTTTGCCAAGATATCCCTTTGGGACCTTCTTCAAAATTCACCCAATTATCATTCAATGCTTCAAACAGCCTTATAGCAACTAGTCGCTCCTCCTAGTACAACTACAAGTGATGTGGCAGCTCTTGTAGAGGGAATGAATACATTTAATGTAGACATTACCTTTCATTAGCATGAGCTTCCCCCATTAGAAATAAGGAGAAAAAATAAGGCTTTTATGATCATTTCCCAATATAACACAATAGGTATTAAGTGAACCCTCATTGATAATGGCTCTGCCCTCAATGTATTTAGTGTGAAACTTCTTGATCGATTACATGTGGATAAATAACAAATTAAGCCTAATTCCTTATCCATTAGAGGATTTGATAACACTATCAAACAACCGCTTGGTATAATCACTTTACCTATAACAGTCAGCATGGTTACCTTGCAAACTCCTATTCATATCATGCACTATGATCTTGTGTATAATCTTCTCTTGGGTAGGCCATGGATCCATGAGATGCATGTGGTCCCTTCAACTCTCCATTGCATAATGAAGTATGTCTATAAAAAAAGGTATATCAAGTTGCAATAGACCCTGAGCCTAAGAGTTGTTTGCAACTTGAAAAAGGAACTACAAGTCCCCAAAAAACTTTAATCCCAACCTCTCATATTGACCCTCTTCAGACTAATAAACAAGAAACCAAATCTGTGTCTAAATTGCTTGATGATGATTGGGGAACATTGGAATTTACTCCTTCATTTATGGATGAATACATAATTGTCCGCAAGGAGATAGAAAAACAAGAGCAACTAATAGTTATGTCCACTCAAAATTCACAAGAATCTTCCCCTTCTCCTATCTCACCTCCTTTGGATGAGAGCACATCTTACACAAATTTTTTTGATGAGATAGATTATCAGCAACCTCCCAATCCCAAGGAAAGGTAAAAACTTTATGGACATGGTTACGAGGTTGTGAAACAATTGGGGTATAATGGTAAAGGATGTGGAAAACATAAACAAGGCATTCGTGTCCATATTGAACCTAATACGCAAGACGTAAAGACTAGTTTAGGGTATTCCTTTTCTAAGACAACAAAAGCAACTCAACAACCCTTATTAAATATCAATACCATCACATGTAAACCCAGAACTACGCTTGTGCTCAAACATCCTGAACTCCTTGATCTAAACTCTCTACCCTCTTGGAAGTATGTTGCAAGTGATGAAGCTTTGAAACAAATGTTAGGTGCCATTGATAAAACATCTTCCTCTAAACACAATGTTACCTGTGTCATGATCAATTCCAAGCCACAAAATATTGATGA
Source organism: Sequoia sempervirens (assembly GCA_007258455.2). Classification (NCBI taxonomy): domain Eukaryota; kingdom Viridiplantae; phylum Streptophyta; class Pinopsida; order Cupressales; family Cupressaceae; genus Sequoia; species Sequoia sempervirens. The sequence continues at coordinate 273,376,049 of VDFB02000003.1, read as the reverse complement.
TCTTGAGAAAACCATGGAACCATACAATCCTGAGTTTCCTCTGTCGAATGCACTCCCTCTAGGAGATACAACTGATATACAAATGGACATCAATGATACAAAAAATTTCATTAAGATTGGGAAGTGCCTTGATGATGATGAACAAGAAGATACTATGCTTTTACTCCATGATTTTACTAAAAAAATTACTTGGAAATATTCTGATATGCCAGGTATATACCCAAAAATTGTCACACATAACATTGTTTTTGCAAACGATACTAAGCCTATTCGATTGAAGATATGCAAAATGAATCCTAAGATAGATTTGCTTGTTAAAGGAGAGCTTGAAAAACTCCTTGATGTAGGTTTTATTCATCCTATTGATTATTCTACTTGGATCTCAAATATTGTCGCAATTGCTAAACTTGATAATCGTATTAGGATATGTATGGATTTTTGTGATTTGAATAAAGCATCCTTAAAAGATGATTTTCCACTTCCTAATATTGACATGATTGTGGATTCAACTGTTGGACATGCTTTGTTATCAATCATGGATGGATTTTCTAGTTATAATCAAATCTTCATTAACCCACAAGATCAATACAAGACAACATTCACAACTATTTGGGGAACATTTTTTGGGTTATGATGCCTTTTGGGATAAAGAATGCAGGCGCAACATATCAAATAGAAATGGCATTGATATTTCATGATTATATACATAAAATATTGGAATATTATGTTGATGACATCCTTTCCAAATCCTAACGATGACAAGACAATGTGAGTGTCCTTCGCCAAATCTTTGAATGAATGCATCAATACAACATGAGACTCAATTTGAAAAAGTGTCTTTGGAGTAGATAGTGGAAAGTTTTTAGGGTTTATTATATCTCATAGAGGCATCAAAGTGGATACAAAGAAAATTGATGATATCATTAACATGCCACCTCCTCATAATATTTCTCAATTACACATGCTACAAGGATGAATACAAGCCATCTATCACTTTGTCACCTCTTTAGCTGATAGGACATTACCTTTCACACATCTCCTTAAGAAGGATGTTCCCTTTGATTGGAATGAGGATTGTAAACAGGCCTTTGAGAGTTTGAAGGAATACCTTGTCACTCCACCTATTTTACAACCTGGAATGCCAAACAAGCCATTCATACTTTACATTGTCACATATGCTCATGTTCTTGCAGCACTGTTGGCTCAAACAAATGATAATGGAAAAGAACATCATGTTTATTATAGTATTTGCACTCTAATCGATTATGAAACCCGATATATGCCTATCAAAAAGCAATGTTTATCTCTTGTATTCATTACTAGTAAATTACGACATTATTTACTACATGCAGAAATACAAGTCATGACAAAATTTGATCCTCTCAAACATCTTTTCAATAAAACTGACTTATTAGAACATTTAGCTAAATGGGTTATGATGTTAATTCAGTTTGACCTTAAGTTTTTTTTGCAAAAATCAATTAAAGGACAAGCCTTGACCGACCATTTAGCTGATGCTCCTTCTCCTTTGACGTTACCTGGTAATGATTCTTTTCCTGATGACAGTGTATTCACAACAAGTGTTTCTACATGGACATTATATTTCAATGGATCTAAGTGTAGAACAGGTTCTGGTGCTGGCATAATCTTAATTCCTCTTGAAGGAAAACCTATTCCCTTGTCATATCATTTAAGTTTCCTATGTACAAATAACACTGTTGAATATGAGGCCTTAATCGCTAGAATACGCGTTGCTTTAATTATGGGCATTACTAACATCATGATCTTTGGTGACTCACAATTAGTAATAAAAAAAATGGTGACTATCAAGCTAAGCATGATAAATTATCCTAATATAAATATCTCACAATGTCCTTGTTGATGAAATTTCACTCCTTCACCATTGATAACATCTCATGAAAAGACAATTGACATGCAGACCCAATGGCCAGTGTCGCTTCTCTTATATCCCCCTCTAACCCTTCACAAGATATCATATTCACTATTCATCCCATCATGAAACCTTCTATCACTAATCATGATATCTCCACATTAGTTACAACCAAAAATTATTTGAGTGAATGGTATGATGTTATTTATAACTATATAAAAGATGGTAACCCTTCCCGAACCTAACACAAGTAACACCCATGCTTGCCTCAAAAAATTAGCCACCAAGTACATCATCCTTTCTGATGTGTTATATTGACACTCCTTTGATGGTATTTTATTTAGATTCCTTAAGGATTCTGAAATTAATATGGTGCTTGAGCAAGCTCATGTCGGAAGTTGTGGTGGTCATTTTGGTGCAAAGACCCTAGCGCAAAAACTTTTGTGTAGGTTATTACTGGAAAAATATGGAAAAATATTGTTATGCATATGTTAAGAGATATTATAAATGTCAAGAACATAGCCATTTATTTCAAGCTCCTGCTTTTAAGCTTCGTGCCCAATAACCTATTTGGCCATTCTCAGTATGGGGGCTAGATATAATTGGAAAAATCTCCTCTCCCTCTTCTGCTGGACATACGTTTATCATAACTACCACTAATTATTTCATGAAATGGGTCAAGGCCATTCCTCTTTGATCTATGACAACTGAGGTAATCTGTCGCTTCATCCTTGAGCACATAATCACTCATTTTGGCCTTCCTTCCGCATTAGTCTCTGATAATGGCACACCACTTAAGAATAATGATGTGAAGAATTTCTTGGAGACTTTCAATATTCAACACCTTACTACCCATAATCCAATGGTCAAGCTGAGTCAACTAATAAAGTCCTCAAACAAATTTTAAAGAATTTTCTTAACACTAAAAACAAGGACTGGCACACACAACTGTATTGTGCACTTTGGGCTTATTGTACAAGTGTTTTTTCTTCCACTAGCTCAACACCTTATAACCTCGTTTATGGTACAGAGGAAATCATGCCTTTGGAGTTAGAAATCCCAACATTACAAATTTCTCTCCAAGGTTTGATTGACAATAACAATTATAGGACTGAATGATTACATCAACTTGAAATGCTCGATGAATAGCACTTTAACGCTCTTGAGCATCTTCAAGCCTATTGCAAAAGGAAACAACATTATTACAATCTCAATGTTATCCCTAACACATTTGACAAGGGTGACTTAGTTCTATCTATAAATCAGTGTAATGTCAATGCCGACCCTAATGAACGTGGAAAATTCAGTCCTAACTGGTTAGGACCCTATGTTGTTGACAAAAGTTATGGGTTTGATGCGTATGTCAAGTAATGGAACTCAATGGAGCACCCCTCAAATAACCAATCAATGTCATACATTTGCATCGGTATTATGTTTAATCCCTTTTGAATAGTATGAAATATAAAGCGGTGTTGATAAATGTTATGGGACTCTTCCCTTATATGCTTTCACATTGCTTCATTTTTGACAATTCTCTTGTAGGTTTGTCTTGAACACTAAAGTGATTCTTTGTAATTCCTTTAAGTTTCATGCTATTCACTTTAATCTTGTGTGTTGTCTTACATTTCATTTTAGCATAACATACTCAATCATTATATTGTATCTAACATAAAATTGCAAATATGTTTTAATTAGATCACATACACATTGTTAAATCATGGAGACATTAATTAATGTAATCTTGCCATGGTCACTTACTTAATCACATTTCCATTTAACATTCAATCAGATTTAGACAAATCATAACACATAATTTTTTTTCTATATATACATATCATCATAAGAAACCACATCATCAAGGTCTATGAGAACTAGAACACTCAGTGTCTACTGCTCGTGATCTGGTACCTAGATGTCATGAGATGGTTGTGTGTGATCATGATTGTGATCTACTAAATCTAAGTGTGAACCTCAGACCTTATGCTTGCCCAAGGGCCACATGTCTCTCCTCTTGTATACATGCTATCTCTCCATCTCTACTAGACTCTGCAATGAATTCCCTATGGCCTCTGCCTAATTTAATTGTCTCCTCAAGCTCTCATAAGCTGCCTGTAGTCTCATTAAAGGCCTGAGTGCCTTTGGCTCCTCCTCCAAAATAGGTGGGGGCATGTAATCAGGTTCCATCTCCTCCTCATCGATGGATGCAGGTATTATCTCCGTAGCAGCCTGATGATAGAATTCTTGCCAGTCTCTCATCACTCTTGCAAGGTAGAAAAATCACACAATCAGTAATCATCATCATGATATGCATATATATAAAGCAACATAATAGCTCAAAGTACATGCATAAAACCAAATATCATCACCTATGTCATTGGTCGGATGTGTCACCTCAATGTCATCCTGTACTGGGAGCATGGAGGTTGTGCTAGCTGCCCCTTGGCTGTGAGTACTAGTGCCAACTACAACTGCTGCTCATGACCTCGTCCTATGGATGGGAAAGGAATCTCCCCCCTCATGTTGGTCCTCAGCTACTTCCTCATCATCCTCACTCAAGGTTGGCTCCTCCTCCTTATATTGCTCCTCCTCATCCTCCAAATACTCATCCTCATCCTCCTCCTCTCCCTCCTGATCCTCATAATCTAGATCTTCCTCCTCATCATACTCATCATCGATCACATGAGTAAATATATCAGAAATTTTGTAGTGTGTCTCCTTGGCCCTATCCTCTTGCTCCTCTCCATCATCGGGTAGTGGCTCCACATTTCCCACTGGCTCGTCCCTTGAGAATATTGGTGTTGGTCGAGTCACTGTCCACCACCACTCATACTCTGCATTGGCACCAATGTCATTTGCGTTAGAGAACGACAGGTGGTCGTGATTAGAATGATCAAAGTCACTCTTAGCTACATGCTTGAGTGTGAGTCGCACTGTATCACCCAATTTTTGTGCACTCTGCACTGATCTCCTAAAAGAGGATCGTGCTCGGGGTGGTGTCTGTACCTGTCCAAACTTCCTCATGACTCAATCATAGTAGAATGGTCACACTATGTGGTCATGCTAGCTAACCAAAAATCTATCAATCTACGTCCTCCTCAACTGTTTGGTATAATCTGGCCACTGTAATGTCAATTGATAAGGCCTCCAAAGGACCTCATCCTCATCTAGTCGATCAAACCATACCCTCAAAAAATGAAAATCACCATACTTCCATAGTCATCACAAAGGATACCTGAAACCCCAAGGGTACCCCACTGATGTCACGTATGGATAACCAATTGGTCTAGTACATGTAATTTTCTCAAGGCACCAAACTTGTAGAAGTGTGCAGTACACCATACTGTCCATCTCTCGATATAAAAACCACCCCAAATCATAATAGAGATGTGCCAACATACTCTGACCCCAAGCGTATACTGTCTGCCGCTCTGCCATCCCCCGAATCATGTGGAGTAGTCCTCCCTCAAGATGAGCACTCCGGCCATTAGGAATGAGGACTAGTGCTATGGTGTGCATCATAATGTGTTGAACCACTAGTGCTCGTGAATATAATAACATGGACAAATCAATCTATTTGCTAACTCGTGCATCATGAACTAGACCATCTAAATAATACTGTAAATCAGCTCTCTACTCTAGAAAGGTACGGTCTTTATGGAAATATACTCACTCTCCTCGAATCGGCACATGAAGAATTCATTGTACATCCTCGAATGTGATCATCATCTCTCCTGTGGGCAGATGAAACGTGCATGTATCTGCATCCCATCGCTCATAGAGAGCCATTAGCATGGCATTGTGGTATATCATGGGAGGCATAAGATATTCCCAATAGATCCCAACAACCTAAATATGTTATGTCTCCTCTATTGATAGTGTTGGAGCCAGATCTCTCAGAAAACTCAGTTGTCTCCCTCCTATCCATTGTCGTCCTCAAGCAGGTACCTTTAAAATTTATAGAAATATGATATAAAATCTTTCATTTTTATGTTTTTCATCATGCAAGTGTGCTAAAGTTAATCTAGTGTGCTTTTCTAAAGGCCCTAGACACTTTAAACCCCCTTTGGGACATTCTGCAAAGAAACGGGACACTTTGCAAAGAAATAGGACACTTTGCAAAGAAACGAGACACTTTGCAAACAAAAGGGACAATTTGCAAACAAAAGGGACACTTTGCAAAAAAAGGGGATGCTTTGCAAAAAAAAATCCAAGACCCTTAATCAACCAAGATATACCTCAAAATTAATTAAATCATTATAGATTCACACAACAAAGCTTGCAAAATCCACTCACCTCATGTTGACGCTCACCCCGCACCACCTAGTCTCAAAGATTGTCCAGTCGTACAGATGTGTATCCCCATTTCCTCAGAATCTTCTCCTCTTACTCATCCCTATCAAGATACAAGAAGGTAAAATGAATAGTAAGTGAAAAATTACTCCTCTTTACCTCTTTTAATTCATTTTCATTTCTTTTTACTCTTATGCATTAAAATAGGGATTTTTTCCTTTTTCAAGTTAATAGAGTACCTCTTCTTCAAAACAACATAACGGGAGCTAGGGAAATTCATTTTTGACAGTGTTTGATGTGTTGGAATCATGATTCCACACCTGACACCATCAGTTATCTATCATTATGTGACATAGTACTTGGAAATGTCCTTTGATATGATATTTCAAATTTGATGTGGCTAGGTTGCTACCTTGATTCTACCTCTATAAAGCAAGTAGAATCAAGGGGGGCATACATTTAGCCTCAAATTTTCTTTCTAAGAGTTAGGAAAAGAGGATTTTTGATAACTAATGAATGTGTGTTGCAGGATGCAATTTCCTAATGTTGTGCTTTTGCAGATAACTACACTAGGGGCTTCATTCTCCCACCTTTTGAATGAGTATCCTTTATGTAATAAAGTGCATTGTTTAGAATTCTTTAGCTTGCATATGCACGTAGAGTCATATGGGCGCTAAAGTGGGGGCTTAATGTATTGCCAAAAATTATATACTCTTAGAGAAAGAGACAATTTTGTGGTAAAACTAAGTCCTGCTTTAGGAACCTTCCATCAATCACCCCTTAAAATTGCATTTATAGGACCCTAATACTTATAATTTTGGACTTCGAGGCCTAATTCATTCATAAAACCACTTAAATCCTGACAAATATCACTAAAACCACTCAAATTTTGTGAAACCCACCAAAAATATCCCTAGTGGAACTAAGTTGCCCAAGGTGGCAACTTAGTCCCTTGGGGTATTTTCCACTTTTGAGCGGGAATTTCATTAATTCAATTCAATTTTTCAATGGATCTCAGCCTCTTAGGTCTAAATAATGGGAAAAATTAGGTGTTGATGCTTATAAATACACATTTTAAGTCATTTTTCACATCTCCTAGTCATTTTTACAAAGCAAAAATCAAAAGTCAAGAGAAAAAGTGTCCTACACAAGAAGATTCAATAGCATTTTGCAGCAAAGTTGAAGCTTTAGGGGAGAAAACTAGGGTTTTTGCAGGTCTACAAGCTCACTTCTTATTCAAGATATCACATTGCAAAGAATTGATAATGGATGCCTACGGTGAATCATGGAGAAATCTAGTTTGAGGAGATGCAACTAGCCATCAAATCACACCTAATGACTTGTTTTTGAAGTGATTCCATCTTCCATGTTCTTATCTTCAGACTTAAGGTTTTCATCACATTCTACATATCATTTATACTCATTTGAAGAGTTATAAGGTTTCTTGCATTGAAGTCTTGCATCTCTCAAGTGTCATTCATTCACCTCATTCTAGCACATTAGAATAGGGTTTATCTCATTTTTAGCCTTTCCTAGTCTTAGACACAATTAAGGCTAAGGTTTATGCAGATTTTATTTTCTAAAAAGTTTGAATACCAACTAGGGGTTCGACCAAGGCAAACCCCCCATTAGAAACCAATTTATCTTCTGTTTTGTAGGATTTTTCAAAGATTTAGATTCAGATTTCCATCAAAGAGGAGAGTGTAGGTTGTGGGCTTTCATTTCCACTTTCGGATTTGCAGAAAATCCAAAGTGGACTAAGTCGCCCATAGGGGAAACATAGTCCCACTACACTACTTTTTTAGAAATTTTTATAGATCCTGACACCATTTTGGCAAAAATAGAATTTTGGGCATATTCCCTATTCTGGGACTAAGTCGCCCAGATTGGCCTAAGTGTCCCAGATGCCTCAAAACTCAGAATTTCCAGAATTTCAGTGGCTCCTGCAACCTGCAATCTATTCTTCTTTAATTTCCAAGTACATTGTTCCTATTTTACATCTTCATTTGTTCATTTATTGCATTGGTTTAGTTATTTTGCATATCACACTGTGTTTTCAAACAGGCTAGTTTTCTTATATTTTACATCATTAAATCATTTCAATTTCATATCAGAGCATTAAGACATCTTAATTTGGCATAATACATCTCATTAACATTAGTATTGAGTGTAAACCCTTGCATTTTGGTCCCCCATCCAATCCCCTTTCTCCTTTTAGGTGAAAAACCCTAGGAGGAGCAAAGTATTGTGAGAGGCAAACCAAAATAATTATTTAAATGGGGAGATAAAGAAAGGATAAATAATTAAATAAATATAATATTTATTTAATTATAGAGAGAAAAGGTTAATGAATTAAATAATTGAAATAATTATTTAATTATAGAAGAAGAGGGAAAAACTAACTTTTGAATTAAAATAATATTTAATTCAAAAGTGGGGGAAAATATACAAAATATTAAATAATTAAAAATAGTTATTTAATATTGGAGGGAAGGTGGGGAATAATTAAATAAATAATATTTATTTAATTATAGAAGAAAAGGGTAATGAATAATTAAATAGTTTAAAATAATTATTTAATTATTAGAAGAAGAGAGAAAAGCTAACTTTTGAATTAAAATAATATTTAATTCAAAAGTGGGGGAAAAAGAGGACCATTCGATTTAAATGCTTAATAAAAGTATAGAAAAGTGTGAAAGTGATTTGCAGCACTTTACAACACCTTTACAAGACATGTATTTTATTCATTTACAAGACATGTATTTTGAGGAGCAAAGTATTATTAGGGTTAGGAAGGTCTCTTTTGACTAGTCGTTAACCTTTCATGAACATATAAGAAAAAGCTTGGGATTTCGACAAAATGTCTTAAGATTAACTCACATGTAACATACTCCCTTTCTTCATGACATGACTTATTGGAAACATATGAATTGGCATAGGTTTTTTTGAATAAGCTCTCATACCCTCTTCTACTTTAAAGCAATTGCTCACAGTAATGGTGTACCAGCCGCTTTAAAGTGGGGGCATACATAGCCAACATATTTTTGAAAATTTCATGGTGTGATTTACTTTTTCTTGTGATGTGTCCTCTCCTTGGTGGTGTCATTGGGTTTGATGCCTTCCAAGAGTGTACGATCAACTAAAGTGGCCTGATGCGAATAAAGCATCCCATGGATAATGATCTAACAAGGGAATAACGATCAACTGAAGTGGCTTGATGCGAGTGAGGCATCCCATGGATAATGATCTAATACCCTTATTTTTCCTCTCTTGGAGACATTAGGCACAATGCTCCCTAAGAAGAAGACCTTACATGAACAAAGAAAAATCCCCTTTAACAAATTTTTTACATGACATTCAAAAGCATTTTCATTGTGGTGCCTTATCAAAGTTATCAGGAGGATAACTTTGGTATGGTTTGTATAATGGGAATCCAACACACTGGCATGCCTTTCTCATTATACGGTGGGAAGTCAACACACTGGCATGAATTTCTCACTAAACCGCTTCTTTGGGACAACTTACCCCATAGACAACCTGATGTTTTGTGGCCCCAAAGTGAGTGCATCTTTGATCCTTCTTATTTTTCTAGTTCTTGTCATTGCATGATCATGTATCTTGTCTTGCCACAAATCATTCACCTTGCATGTGTCCTTTCATACTTATGTTGGCTTGACTTAGGATCTTGGATCCTAGGGGCTTGTCCAACCTCCTTTGATCTTTGTCATTCTTTGTCATCTACATTGGTATGATTGGACTTCGCTTGAATGGCTACTTTAGCAAGATTTTGCAGCAAGTTCATCCTCTCACTAAAGTGGGGGCTTAATGTGTCACCAAAAAGTGTATACTTTGCTTGATTTGGGAATAATTAATGATAAATTGGACTTAATTTTGCCTTGGTCTAGTGTTTTGAGGTGTTTTACACATCCACATTAGGTCTTGGGCCCTAGCAAAATGAATAAAATACATGTCTTGTAAAGGTGTTGTAAAGTGTTGCAAATCACTTTCACACTTTTCTAGACTTTTATTAAGCATTTAAATCTAATGGTCCTTTTTTTTCCCCACTTTTGAATTAAATATTATTTTAATTCAAAAGTTAGCTTTTCCCTCTTCTTCTAATAATTAATTAATTATTTTAAATTATTTAACTATTCATTACCCTTTTCTTCTATAATTAAATAAAAATTATTTATTTAATTATTCCCCACTTTCCCTCCAATGTTAAATAATTATTTTTAATTATTTAATATTTTTTCCTTTTCCCCCACTTTTGAATTAAATATTATTTTAATTCAAAAGTTAGTTTTTCCCTCTTCTTCTATAATTAAATAATCATTTCAATTATTTAATTCATTAACCTTTTCTCTCTATAATTAAATAAATGTTATATTTATTTAATTATTTATCCTTTCTTTGTCTCCCCAATTAAATAATTATTTTAATTATTTAATTATACCTTCCTTTTCCATTAAATAATTGTTTTTAATTATTTAATATTTAAAACCCCACCTTTCCTCTATAATTAAATAATTATTTTGATTATTTAATTATTTGTTCCCACCTTTCTTTTGAAATAAATAAAAGTAATATTTTATTTATTTCTCCTATGTTTGGCCACCTAAATTAAAATATTTTTTATTAAATATTTTCTCCAACGACCTCTTTTTTTGTGCCAATCTTGTCTTCCACCTCAAGTCTTTATCTATCCATGTCTTTCTTCTCTCAATTAACCTCCACCCTTGATTAAGTTATTTTCTAATTTAATGTTTGCCCTTGATCATGATCCTTATTCTTAACTCTCCTCTATAAAAGGATACCTTTCATCCATCCATTATCCAAGTAATTCATTCATCATTCATTCATATCATCAAGTCAAGCAAGCAAGAATCAAGCATTCAAGATAGCATTCAAGCTCAATTATAATGCATTCAAGAGCAATAATTTCCATCCATTGTTATAGCAATTCAAGATCTATCATCATGGAAAGGTACTAATTCCATTATTTCATGTTCATGCTTCATCTTGTTTCTTCATTTGGTTTATTACCTAAAAGGGGTTTGACCAAGGCAAACCCCTATTCCATAACATTCAACATTTCTCTTTCTTTCTTTGTGTGTTTGTAGATTTAGGTACTTTGAAGGCTTGGAAATCATTGAAGAATAGGTTGTAAACTTGTTGAAGACAACCTCTTATTTGCAAAGCCAAAATATCAACAAAAAGTCACTTTCAAGTGGATAGTTCCTATTTTGCATTTATTGTATTTATTTCATCTTTCTGCATATCATAGTGTGTTTTCCAGCACTTTACATTTTCTAAGTTTTGCATCATAATATCATTCCATTTTCATATTATTGCATTTGTACATCTTAATTAGACATAATTGCAAACTTTTTGAAGACAACCTTTTATTTGCAAAGCCAAAATATCAACGAAAAGTCACTTTCAGGTGCATAGTTTTTGTTTTGCATTTATTGTATGTATTTCATCTTTCTCCATATTACAATGTGTTTTCCAGCACTTTACATTTTCTAAGTTTTGCATCATAATATCATTCCATTTTCAGATTATTGCATTTTTACATCTTAATTAGACATAATTGCATCCCTCTTTACATTAATCTTTGAGCGTTTACATAAATTTTTAACCCTATTCCTTCCCTTTTAGGTGGAAGATCTTAGAAGGATAAGTGTCTAATAGGGTTACCAAAAACTTTGTTTACAAATTGGATAATGTATGGAATGTTTATAAAAACATCCATGAATCTTATAAGAAGCATCCTTAGGTCCAAGAGAATTTTCAAAATACATGGATTAAATGGAGTACAAGGGCATGACCTTTAAAAGAAATGATGCCAGTTATGGAGAGTAATCAAGAAGCACCCAAGAATGTGCCATAACTGATAAAATTGATTGTATTACTCAAAGAAATTTCTGCTTTCCAAAGAAAGATTGATATGTAGCTTAAAAAAAAGATGAAAATGTTCAGGATATGGAATATAATGGTATTCCTCATACTCTCAATGAGGCGGGAGAATTAAAAGGTTTCACTAAATGGAAGGATGATTTTGGAACAATTATCCCATCATTGTCATCATTTATTTACAAGGATGGAAAATCAGAGTTTGCTTAGTTAAATAATTCCTTGGAGGAATTATTTGAAATGGAGATAAATTTGGATGTCTTTGTAAAGGAAGCTAGAACCATCATGGATGCAAGGTATAATGCACATAATGCTAAGGTGAAAAAATTATTTAAGGTTCAATGGACAAGTGAGGAGGAGTACAATGCATGGATTGAAAAGTTTACAGATTAAGCCTATGATACAACAATGCTTAAAAGTTGTCTCCTCAAATGTAAAGTTGATGACACGGGATGTTGATGTGGATGGTGTGCTTACTTTCTTTTATTTTTTTATGCTTTATGTCTTAAAGTTTTGAAGACATGTGAAGATGATGCAAAAGGTATATTCAGGTAGTTAGACAATTATCTTTTTCAACATGATGCCTTTTGGAAGGTGGGAATACCTTCTTCAATGTGGGGAATATTTAGTTTAAAAAATAAAATATGTCTCCTTCAATGTGCACTTTCCTAGGGATGTGGAGAACATTCTTCAATGGCTTGATGGTGATTTTTGTGGAGATATTCCCTTGTATTAGTTGATTTTTTTACATTTGTAATTGTATATCAAATGAAAATGTGACATTTGTTCATGGTTAGATTCTTGTTGCTCTCTTGTTTTTATAAAATGGATTTCATGGCTATTTGAATGTTGTTGATTGATCTCTCAGAGAAATTTTTTAATTAAGAACACATAGAATAGAAGTCGAGTTTTGGTCTAAGTTATTGAGTCTCTATTTTTTGCAATTTTTAAATTTGTATAACAATTCTAGTATTTGAATAGAAGATTGACATAATTATGAAGCCATTTCTCTCCTATTGTACTCTTTGCATGAATTATCAATGAAATATGATCAAGGATCCTTAATTTGGTCTTCATTGTTTTTCCAATGAATGTATGATTTTATCATTATTCTAATTCAAAGAATTAGTTAAATTACTTTGATGAAAGTATAGGTTTATGCATGTGTGTGTAGGGATTTGATAAGTACCTTTGGTTCAGAATATTTGAGTGCAATGTTGTAATCCAATAATATAAATGCTCAATAATGTTATGTTTTTAAAGTTGTGATGCATCATGATTTGCATTAAATTCAACTCCATGCCATAGGTGAAGGCACTAATCTAGGATCTATGTCTGTGTTGCATATTCATGATCTCTCACAACAAAATACATTCAAAATCGTTAAATATTTACTGTGTTTGGAAATGTATCTTGAAATGAATTTCTACCATATTCACATGCTTCAGAATGTTAAATGTTGTAAAGGTTAGCCAGATCTTTGAAGTCTTTCATCTATCAAGCAACATATAGGAGAATATCTTCTGTTATTATATAATGTATGAGGTAAATGGCACAAGAGAATCTTAGATTGTATTGTAGGGATCACCCTCCTAGGTTTTATAGAGCCCAAAGTGTAGAGGGAAATATTTGTAAAGTTTCATCTATTCATTAGCCAATCCCTCCATATAGTTAACCATTAGAAATGGAAACTCCATAGATTATATGTGAGATCAGATTAGGTATTAAAAAACACCAACACTACCCATGATGAAGATAACTTTATGGATAGCTATTTTTCCCAACTCACTAAAATAAAGAAAAAAAAGGTACTATCAAGGACTATACTCAATAATTTTAAAACCTTTGTCTAAGAGTGGAGAATGTGATAGAAGAAAAATTGAAGGAATTATTTCTAGGATGTTTAAAGGACCACATAAAATATGAGGTTTGTTTGTTCCAACCACAATCCTTGTCACAAGCGATACTTATGGTAAGACAAGTTGAGGAGAAATTTTTGGCTAGTAGGTGACAAGGTATTGTAAACATAATTAGAAGAATATCTCCTACACATTCATTAACTAAACCTACTAGATTGATTACTTAGAAAATAGAGGAAGAGAGAGAAAAATGGTTGTGTTTCAATTATGATATAAAGTATAGTCAAGGACATAAATCTAGTGAAAAGAAAATGTTCAATATTGAAGGTCCAAGTGAGGAAGAAGAGGAACCAATGTTAGAGGGTGATAGGGAGTTAGATGAGGAGTCACATGATTCCAAAAAAATAATTTATTTTCATGCACTCTTAGGTTTTAGTGCCCCATAAACTCTCAAGGTAGTGGGTTTATTAAAGAAGAAAAAAGTAACAATATTGATCAACTCGGGTAGTACTCATAATTTTATAAACAAAAAGTTGTCTACTCATCTAATTTTTTTTGTATATCTAGCTCTAGAGTTTCAAGTCTTGATTGTAGATAGTGGTATTATTTTTTGTTCTAGAAAATTACCATAGCATTAAATTAGCAATGGGAGATTATCACCTTGATATCTCAATTAGGAACAATTGTGATGAAAGTTTAAGAACTATTCATGAAATTTCAATCAGAAGAAAAGATGGTATAGCTAAGAGGATTGAAGGGAAAGTCCCCTCAAATGGTAAGCTCTCATCAAATTTAGAAGTTTCTTGAGAAAGGAGGTGATGGATTTGTGGCCCAATTATGTTCATTAAAAGCCTATCAATCTAATGATCCCACCCATCTAGATATACAAGAATTTATTGATCATCTCTTGATAGTTTTCAGAGACATGCCTAAATGAATTCCTCCTAAGGGGGATCATGATCATTCCATAAAACTAGTTCTAGGGAGCTAGCCATCCAACATTTGGCCTTACAAGTACCCATATATACAAAAAAGTGAGATCAAAAATATTGTGGAGGAGATCTTGGAGGAAAGAATTATCATGCATGGTCAAGGTTCTTACTCCTTTCCTCTGGTGTTGGGGCATAAGAAGGATTAAAATTGGTGCATGTTCCCAAACTATAGAGTGCTAAATATGTACACCATCAAAGATAAGTTTCATATTCCAGTTATTGATTATTCACTAGATAAATTGAATTGACCTATGTATTTTAAAAGTTAAATCTTAGAGTAGTGTTGCCCGATTTTCACCTACGGGCTCATTAGGCAGGAAAAATTGTGTTTTAGGTGTTCATAAAGGCCAAATGGGGAATTTGCCTCAAGGGTTAGATCATGCACCTGAGGATATTTCACAAGGAGGTCTGATGGAAGGCATGCCTTGATCAGTTTTAGCACAAAAAACTCATCAGAGAAGAAAGTCGACAAGACCCTCCTATTGTCTTGCCAACTAGCAATGCATTCTACATGGTTTCATACACCTGTCACCAGGACATTTGGGTCACCATGAGTCTTCATGTATCTCTCTGCTTGGAGGAAGGTCATGTCGACAGTTTTTCACAAGGATGGTGTCAGGGGGAATGATTTCAGTTGGGGTAATGTCTCTCCGACTGCGTAAAGTATCACTGAAGGGGATCGCCTTCGGCATAATGTCTCACGGACACATGGAAGTCTCCCCGAAATGGTCTTATCTCACCAAAATATTGTCATCTCACTGAGAGGTCTTGACGACCACCAGGAGGTCACCCCGAAGAAGGATGTCATTAGGTGAGGTTTCGCTAAAACTAGGTGGCTTCAGTGTAACATCTCGCCGATGAGGGGGAGTCTCACAGAAGTGAATGGAACTCTCAGCGATAGGTTTTGAGCTAAGTATGAGGTCGCACCGATGATGAATGTCTCACTGAAGTGGGTTGGTTTCATGGAGATGTCTTGCCGATTGCGTAGAGTCTCGCCGACATGGAGACATCATCGCTATGAGGTCCTACTGACCAATGAAGGGTCTTGCCGAAGGGTTGTGCCTTTGGTAAGAGGTATCCCCGACCTGATAGTGTCCCATCGAAGGATGAATGGCTCAATGAAAGCTCTTGCCGACAATGGAGAGTCTTGCTGATAGCGATGGACTTTCCAATCAAAAAGGGATATCAACATGACTCTTAGCGCCCACTATGACCTCTTGCCAAAGGTGAAAGTCTTGCCGATGGTTTCAGGGATGTCGATATGACTTTTGCAGCTCGATGTGAACTCTCACTAATGGATGTATGCTTGTTGATGTTGTTGTAGAGTATAATCACATCGGGGAGACACAGTAGGTGTCTCACTGACATGCGATTTAATCTGAGTGACCTTTGACCATCTAGCAATCCCATGTAACATCTGTTCAGCCAATCAGAGGAGGCTACAGGAGAGTCGTGGCAATTTGACCCCTGTGAAGAAGATCAACGGAACATAAGCAACATGGATCTGCTCTAAAAATAAAGTGATGAATTAGTTTGATATCCAGGATGTGTCATTGGTAAATAGAATGGCGGAGACCGCAGGGACAACTGGGATGTCAACTAGGGAGGGTGGATAGACATTAATGATAGTACCTCAGGGAGTTCAAGGCAGTTCGGCAGGGAAGTTCAAGGGTGGACATGGAGGCCATGAAGTTAATATTGTGGTTGCAAAAGATCTGAAGGCTTCTCCCGAGGGCGATCTTTTCACACCAACATGGATAGCAGGGATACACTTGATGCAACATTAACTTCATTCGAAAAGATCTAAGGGCAGATCTTTCTGAAGGCTGATATTTTTGTAAACCCTAGGGGCTGACATCTTTTTGTATATAGGGCATTTTTTGCCTCTTTGGAATATAAAACATAGAGTTACCTTGGAAGCCAGTGTTAGTGTTCAGACTACTCTCATTTCTGTATTTTAGACTATGCAAGTTTTCAACTGTGCTTTTCTACATTTGCATTCATATCTTAAAGTTGTGAAATTCATCTTTCCTTCTTAAAATATGTATGTAGATCAAGCCTTTTTAAGAATGATGCATAGGTTCAAAAGGGTTATGTCCAGTAAATGAAATAGCTACCATTAGTTTTCCAGTGTATGTTCATCTTGTTTTCATTTCATGATTTCTTATCAGTTCGGTGTATCACCATAGTATTTAGTTTTATTTTTATGCACTCCTCCCTTTTCCTTTACAAAAAATCAGTAGTTTAGGTGATACCAAAGGAAGCCGGCCTTCTCCGAAGGTTGACCTCTGTTTATAAGTGACCCACAGCTTTGGAGGTCTTCCCGTGTTACACTGAGGTGTTGAACATTAGGTTCAAGAAGGGTGCAATTTCAAGTGATAACAAGTAGGTTATCACCAAATTCAAATTAAGGAAGAAGATATAGGCCTCATTTGGGTCATTATGAGTTTTTAGTGATGTCATTTGGTATTACCAATGTACAATTTATACTTCAAAGTTTTATGAACTCCATATTTAAGAAATTCTCAAGGAAGTTTGTAATATTTTTCTTTGATCATATATTGATTTATAGCAAGACATGATAAGAATGCTTGCAACATGTAAATCAAGCATTACAAGTTCTCAAAGATTGTCAACTCTATGCTAGGCTATCCAAGTGTGCTTTTGGTCTTAATGAGGTAGAGTACTTAGGACACATAGCTTCACATGGAGTAAAGGTAGATCCTAAGAAAATTAAGGCTATCATCTAATGACCTATGCCCAAAACCATTAAGAAAATAAGGGGTTTCTTGGGATTGACTATATACTATAGACTATTTGTAATGAATTATGGCCATATAGTAGCACCCCTCACAAATTTATTAAAGAAGGAATATTTTCATAGGAATGAGTCTGCTAATACCAAATTTGAGAGATTGAAGGAGGCCATGTGTACAACTCCAGACTTCACCAAGGGTTTTACTTTGAGATTTCATGCTTTAATAAATGGTAAAGGAGTAGTTCTCATATAGGAGGGTCAACCTGTTGTGCTTTTTTCACACATGCCCTGCCAAAGGCAAGGACCCCCTCTTTTGCTTTGCTTTTCGTTGACCTTCACTTTTTGGCCTAATGCTCAAAGTGCCTATGGAATCTTGATGTTTCCATGAAGATTTAAGGGTCCCCCAAAGTCTCATTTGCTCAAGTTGAATTATGAAATTTTTTATGTGGAAAGCTTCCATGCAGATGTCGAGGCCGCATGCGCCGACGCTAGTCCTTTCAATTTTCACTGTCGAGATTTCCACAACTCAAAAAAGGGGTGCAAACATTAAGTATTGAACATTTAGTGCCTATGAAATTCATGTCTTGATATGCCTAAATGGGTTAGAACCAAACAGACTAACTTTTGAGATATTACAAAAAAAATTATGTGAGAAGCTGCCATACAGATGTCGGGATCTCTTGCGCCATTTACAAAAATCCATCTCACTGGCGTCAGATCCCCCATCTTCCGTAGTCCAATTTTTTGCATTTTTCAAAATGGGTCAAAACATCAAGGAATACATCTAGGCACTCTTCCTACCCATTTTCCCATGT
Organism: Sequoia sempervirens; assembly: GCA_007258455.2. NCBI lineage: Eukaryota > Viridiplantae > Streptophyta > Pinopsida > Cupressales > Cupressaceae > Sequoia > Sequoia sempervirens. Next base: position 273,357,525 of record VDFB02000003.1, on the reverse strand, counting down.
ACTAAAATTGAAAAATCTCAAATTTACTAAGTGTTAAGGCTTTGCAAAAAAAATTATGCGGGAAGCCACCATGCAAATGTCGGGATCTCTTGCATCAACGTCGAACCTCCCAACTTCCACAATCCAAATTTCTGCATTTTTCAAAATGGGTCAAATCATCAAGAAATAGGTCTAGGCACTCTTCCTACCCATTTCCCCATGTGCTAAAATTGAAAAAACTCAAATTTACTAAGTTTTAAGGATTTGTAGAAATCTCAATGCAAAATGTTGTTTGCAGAATATTGTTTGTGGAATGCCATTGCATTAGCGCAGAACCCTTCGGCCTCTGCATTGCTCTAGCCCTCAAAAGTGGAAATTTCATTCACTAGCGCTGAACCCTTCGGCTTTTGCATTGCTCCAACCCTCAAAAGTGAAATTCCCTCAAAAGTGGAAAATTCGTTCACCGACGTCGAACCCTTCGACTTCCACATTGCTCTGACCCTCAAAAGTGAAATTAATTCAAAATTCAATTTCCCAAAATGGAAAGTTTCTCAAAATGGAAACTTTCCTGTAAAAGGAACTTTTTTGGAATGTCCTTAAATGGAAAAAAATTCAAAAATAGAAATTTTCCCAAAATGGAATTTTTTAAAATAGAATTTTTTCCCCAAATATTTTTTCAAAATGGATTTTTTCCTTAAATGGAATTTTTTCCAAAATTGATTTTTTTCCTAAAATGGAGAAAATTTCAAAAATGGATTTTTTTTCGAAAAATGAAATTTTCTTGATGGACTATAAATTGAAAATTTTAAATATTTCAAATAAGGGAAATTTATCATTTTTGGAGGTTTAAATCATGGTAGTTTATGACATGGGTGCTTTTTAAGATGCTCAAAGGGATAAAGGATCAATTCATTAAAGGACTGACATATGAAACTATGTCATATATTGGAGGGAGTTGTTATTTAATTAAATGGTCAAGGTGAACCTACATATAGATTTGTGCAAGGCATTATTCATCAGCAAGGATATTAAATGGAAAATATCAATATTTAATGCAAATCTGCATGAGAATCTGACTACCAGTTGGAAAAGTATTTTAAAGGGGACAACCAAGGATGATGTTTTCATTTCATCGAACAAGGAGTTGTTCATCGAAATCAGGGAGGATGTTTTTTTTCTCATTAAACCAAACATGTGACTAAATTTCTTGATTAGATGTAAAAAAAGGCATGATTTTCCAAAACCCTATGAGCTCCAAATATTAAATTTTGATGTAATATGGACCCTTGAAATGGATTAAATCTTGGCCCTTGATCAAAAATGCAATATCTATATAAGGATAGAGCCTTCTCATTTGTAAGGGACTAGAAGGTAGATTTTTAGTTGTAGAAGCAATCAATAGGAGTTAGCTATAGGAGAGGAAGAGTTAGAGATTATTGAGTAAATACTAGATAACTTAATCACAAATTGGTCATTGATTGGGTGAATTTTTATGTTATCTTTGAAAGTATCATGGTTTCTAACTTTTGATTCTCAAATGTTAGTTCAGTTCATTCATATTAATGGTAAAATTTTGAAGATAATGATCGATCTTATGTTCATACTATTAGTGGCTTGCTAATTGTGAGTTGTTGTGTATAGTTAGACTGAACCTTTATATTGCATCAAGTTCAAATGTGAATGTTTGTTCATGTTGTGCTAGCAATTGGGTATATTTATGAATATTCATGGTTTGAAAATCTTTTAGTTTCCTTTGAATATTGCATCGTTTTGGTGATATTATGGATTCAATCCTAGTTAAGAAGAAATTGGTTTATTGGGGGATATGTCTATTTGAAGCATTAATCATTATTTTGAGTGTCCTTAGGTGTTAGAATTAGGATCTCTTTCCCTCACCCTTATATCTTTTGATCTTTCTTTGAATCTCGATTAGTTTATAATCAAACCAACATCACTACATTACCACATCTGATGATTAGTTTAACCCTTCTAGCCTTGTTAACTTGTAAGACCCCTTGTGATTACTAGAAAATCACATCATCACTGAGTTATTTTTTTCATTTTCAAGAGCTAACATTATAGTCCTTGGGGTTGTTTTCTAAAGTTTGTCTATAGATAATCACCTTTCAATAGAGATAGAGTACTTGTACTTTGTGTTGTGTAGTGCTAAAACACTCATCAACAAAATTGGCACTAGAAGGAGGGATGAGAGTAAGCAACAAGGTTGGAAGTTGAATGATCCTTCATCTACAAATCTAAGATATGATAGATATCTTTATATTCAAAAAATTCTATAAATCAGAAAATTTAAAACAAAAGAGAATCTGAGTTGAAATGGAGGGGCAACAATCTCACCTATCTTGTTATAAGGAAAATTTTGTCAACTCCATGACTCTTTGAATAAGCAACTACATCATAAGAAATTGCATCAACTAGCATTATCAGATAAATGTAGGATTCATAATACCTATAGGCACAATGAGCTAGAATGCTTAACCTTTTTGGATAGAATGGAAATGGATTTGTAGGGGGAAATTTTCTTCTGGGAAGTACATAAACCTTTAGGCCCTATGGATAGAAAAGAAGAATTTTCTAATGTTGCAGTTGAGGCATTCAAGGGGTTGGTCAAAGATCAGCTGAGCAGTGAAGGAGTGCTATTCTTAGAAGACATTTTTTTGTTTGGGTGGTGCAAGGTGCATAATGCACCTCATTAAAAACTTACTTGTATGTCATGTGAAGACATAATCAATCAAATCAGAGGTTGTTCGAATGCCCATAAAGAAGAAGCATCTATAGAATCAAGTGAACACACCACATACTATAGTGAAGATACAAATAACTACCAATAAGGATGAAGACAATAAGGAAGAAGCTAAAATAGTTAGGAAAACAAAAGATACCAAATGTTCAAATGAAATAGGACTAGAAGTAGAGGGCGCCATCCCTATTGATGAAGGTCAAACACCTCAAATAGAAGATTCACCTGAGGAAGTTGTAAATTAGAATTCCTCTATAAGTGACAAAAAAGATTTAGAATTTTATGAATTCATTGCTAAGATCTTTGTTCATTAGTCTAGCTTAGAGTACGGAATACAATTGGAGGAATTACTATTACTAGGTTGGTGTAGAGTACACAACGTAGCACTTTCAGAATTCACATGTATATCATGCCAAGTAGAAATTAGGAAAATTAAAGAACAAGTAGATCAGACTAATGCAAATTCCTTGGTAGTTGCTTCAGTAAGTCTATCAAAAGTAAAATAACTTGAGTCAAAGGGCAGCTTAGCTAAGTGTATTTCACAAATAGATTCTGGAACAACGATGGAGAAGGTACAATGCAGCCCAAGTGATGACAAAGTAGATTTAATGATTGAACCATCTATTGGAAATTAGGAGTCCCTCCCTTTTTAGGACAATGTGCATATGCTTGGTAATTAGCTTCATGATGTGTGCTTTGAGGGAAATCACAGACTAGCTTTCAGTCCTCTTGACATAGAGGAGTCATTTTCCAACTTCTTTGCATTCAGTGATAAGCTATAGAATTATAATGGCACTAAACAAGAGGATGTTGTAGCAATTAATAGTGATGAAGACATTTCACCTAAACCTCAAGATGATGAAACAACTGGAGTACATGATAAGGGAGATACCTTTTTAGTATGCAACCACAATGAGCATGAAGAAATGCAATCAATGGATGAGCATTCTCATGAGTAGTAGCATAAGACTATTGGTGATTTGACCGATGAATCCTATCTTGTGTTCACACTTGAGCTACAAGGAGAAGAAGTCCAAAGAAAAGAGGTCCTAGAGGTTACCATTATGAGCAACGTATGATACCAACTATAGGTTGCAACAGGGAGTTTTTTTGCCTTATCTAATTCTGATGTTTTACATTTTAATGATTTTAGCAAGATAGATTTGTGCATGTCATCTTTTTATATAGAAACTCATCAAAAAAAAGTTGATGTGCAAAAAATTAAAGGGGATAACATGATTCCTTTTGAGGATAGTGACCCAGAAGACGTTCAGAATACATGCAATCAACATATCATCATGGGATTTCTTGAAGGAAAACTAGTTAACATGGCTGACCATGAAGATAATCTCAAGGAAATACCTACAAACTCATCTTCTCAAGCTCATACACACTATGAATCAAGTAAAACATTCTATGAATTGGAAAAATTTAATATTTCACATGGTATACTACCTAAATATTGTCATTGTAATTTTCAGATCAACGATGCAAGGGGCATGCCCCACCATCAACTACACCCTCCTGAAGTTGACAATGCAAGATCAAATAATACCATACATGCTTTGAATGGTCAAGTATTGCTACCCACATAGGAGAACATACAGGTTGTATATTTCCATGTTCCTGCAAATGCTCACACTTATCATTTCGATTATGGGGATGTAGGAAGACAGACTTGTTTATGGATCAACCATAGGCCTAACGAATTGCCTTGGTTGTAAGTTTTTCCTACTTGTATCGTTGAGTTCAAATGTTGCAATACTAAGATTTATCTTGTTGAATATAAAAATGGATTTACATTTCTTAGAACTATAAATGTAACCCTATTGCTTGTGCATGCACTAAAAAGTTGTATAGGGGTGGGTGTTAGCTTTCCTTGTCTAGTCTTGGTCTATTTTGAGTCTCTTTGTATATAGTCTAATTTAAATAAATCTAGTTTTCTTCTACTTTTCTTTCCTACTTTGGTTAGTGTAGGTGGTTTTCTATAGGTTAGGTTGCTTTACATTAGTTTGCTTTTGGTTTGGTCTTTTGCTTTGCTTCTCCAATTCGGGGTGTCTTTCTTTTCTGCTAGGACTATTTGCAAGCACAACAATCATTTTATTCTAAGTATTTCCTTGAGAAATTCTAATCATGTTTTCAAAATGGACAATGAAGGTCTTCTATTAGTGTCAAATGATTTGGATGTTTGATTCAAAGAGGATAAGTCGATGGTTTGATCTGATTCTGAAGTATTCTAAAATCTTATACCTTTCACACTTTTTAAGAATTTTGAGGTTGTTGTAGGTTCATTTGTGAAGTCCTGTTAAGTGAAAAAAATTATATTTCTACTTTAGCGCCACTGTGATTCTCTACCCTGAGTGTGAGCTTCACTGCTTGTGAGTTGAAAGGAACATAAAATAATGAAAAGATCAAAAGAAACAAAAGAAAGAGAAAAGAAAAGGAATGAAAATCTAAAAATTCAACTTTTAGGAGGATCTTAATAACTCTATCGAGGCTATGGACACCCGGCTGGTAGTAGAGCTATGTTTGGGTGACAACTTCATCGGGGCTATAGATGCTTGATCGACAATGAGGAAATGTCCAAGATGCTTTTGAAGTAGAATCATTCATGTAGCTTAACTTGATAGAGCTTAGGTTCATGTAGTGATTTAAGGAGGGAAATTAATGCATTTACACACACTTGGATTTTTAGCATACAAAAGGTTGGATTGACTAGTGGTTTTGGATCCTTTGATTAAGTATTTCAGTCTATTTGGTCTAACATGAAGGTCGGAACCAAAGATTCTAGGTTCGTGATTCTTGTTTGTCATCGAAATTCTCTAGAGCATTTCCCCAACAGATTCGCCAATTGTTGTGCATTTTTTGTAGGCAAGGACCCCATCTTTTGGTTTACTTTTCGCTGGCTTGGTTCGTGCTCATTTTTCTTCACTTTCTGGCCTAATGCTCAAAGTGCGTGTGAAATCTTGATGTTTCCATGAAGTTTTAAGGGTCACCCGAAGTCTCACCTACTCAAGTTGAATTGTAGAAATTCTTATGCGGAAAGCTACCATGCGGATGTTGGGGCCTCCTATGCCAGCACTAGTCCCTTTGGCTTCCGTAGTCGGGATTTTTGCAACTCAAAAAATAGTTGCAAACATTAAGTATTGAACATTTAGTGCCTATAAAATTCATGTCTCCATATGCCTAAATGGGTTAGAACCAAAAAGACTAAGTTTTGAGACATTGCAAAAAAAATTATGCAGGAAGGTGTCATGTGGATGTCGGAGTCTCTTGTGTCATTTACAGAAATCCATCTCACTAGTGCCGAACCCCCCAGCTTTTGCAGTCCAATTTTCCGCATTTTAAAAAGGGGTCAAAACATCAAGGAATACATCTAAGCACTCTACCTACCCATTTTTCCATGTGCTAAAATTGAAAAAAGTCAAATTTACTAAGTGTTAAGGCTTTGCAAAAACATTTTTATGGGAAGTTGCCATGCAAATGTCGAGGTCTCTTGCGTCAATGTCAGACCTCCTGGCTTCCACATTCCAAATTTTTGCATTTTTCAAAATGGCTCAAATCATTAATAAATAGGTCTAGGAACTCTGCCTACCCATTTCCCCATGTGCTAAAGTTGAAAAAACTCAAATTTACTAAGTTTTAAGGCTTTGTGGAAATCTCGGAGTGGAATGTCGTTTGTAGAATTTCATTACATTAGTTCTAAACCCTCCAACTTTCACATTGCTCCAGCCCTCAAAAGTGAAATTCCCTCAAAAGTGGAAAATTCATTCATCGATGCCGAACCCTCTGGCTTCTGCATTGGTTTGGCCCTCAAAAGTGAAATTCCCTCAAAATTTAATTTCCCAAAAAAGAAAGTTTCCCAAAATAGAAACTTTCCTGAAAAGAATTTTTTTTGAAAAATGGAAATTTTTCCTAAAATTGATTTTTTCCTAAAATGGAAAATTTTCAAAAATGGAAAATTTCTAAAAATGGAAAGTTTTTTTGAAAAATGAATTTTCTTGATGGACTATAAATTGACAAGTTTAAATATTTCAAATAAGGGAAATTTATCATTCATGGAGGTTTAAATCATGGTATTTTATGACAGGTGCTTTTCAAGATGCTTGGAGGGATAAAAGATCAATTCATTAAAGGATCGACATATGAAAATATTGGAGGGAGTTGTTATTTAATTAAATGGACAATATGAACCTACATATAGATTTGTGCAAGGTCTTATTCACCAACAAGGATATTAAATGACAAATATCAATATTTAATGTAAATCTACATGAGAATTTGTGCCTACCATCTAGAAAAGTATTTTAAAGGGACAACCAAGGATGATGTTTTCATTTCATAAAATGAGGAGTTTTTCTGTCAAAATCAACGAGGAGATTTATGTTTCTCATTAAACAAAACATGTGACTAAATTTCTTGATTGGATGTAACAGAGGCAAGATTTACAAAAACCCTATGAGCTCCAACTATTAAGTGTTGATGCAATTTAGGCCCTTGAAATGGATTAAATCTTGGCCCTTGATTAGAAATGTAATATCTATATAAGGCCAAAGCCTTCTAATTTTTAAGGGAATAGAAGCTATATTTTTAATTGTAGAAGCAATCAGCAGTAGTTAGTTGTAGAAGAGGAAGAACTAGACATTGTTGAGAAAATATTGCATAACTATATGTGGATTGGTCATTAATTGGGTGAATTTTTGTGTTGTCTTTAAAAGTATCATGGTTTCTCACTTTTGATTCTCAAATGTTAGCTCAGTTCATTTATATTAATGGTGAAATGTTGAAGACAATGATCAATCTCTAGTTCATACTATTAGTAACTTGTTGATTGTCAGTTGTGTATAGTTAGACTAAACCTTTATATTGCATCAATATCAACTGTGAATACTTGTTCATATTGCACCAGCAATTGGGTATATGTATGAATGCTCATGGTCTAAAAATCTTTCAGTTTCCTTTGAATATTGCACCATTTTTTTGATATTGTGGATTCAATCCTAGTTAACCAGAAATTGGTTTATTGGGGGATTTGTCTATATAAAGCATTAATTATTGTTGTGAGTGTCTTTAGGTGTTATAATTAGGATCTATTTTCCTCACCCTTATGTATTTTCATCTTTCTTTGAATCTTTGTTACTTTAGAATTGAAATAGCATCACTACATTGCCACATCTGATGATCAGTTTAACACTTCTAGCCTTGTTAACTTGTAAGACCCCTTGTGATTACTAGCAAATCACATCATCACTAAGCTATTTTCTACACTGTCAAGACCTGACATTAGAGATATTGGGGTTGTTCGTAGATAATCACCTTTCAAGAGAGATAGAGTACTTGTACTTTGTCTGTGTTGTGCAATTCTAAAACACTCATCAACACAACCCATTTCTTTTGAGAGCCATCAATTAAAGGGTAAGAATCAACTCAAACCTATTTATGAGAAGAAAATTCTATTTGTTCTTCATGTAGTAAAATAATGGAGGCCTAATATTAGGAGTAGACACTTCAAGGTTAAGACAAATAATGATAACCTCAAATATTTTTTGGAATAAACATTATCTTTCAAAGAGAAACAAAAATGGGTTACTAAGATGTTGGCATATGACTTTGAGATTATATATAAGAAAAGGAAGGAAAATGTTGTGGAATATGAACTATCTAGAAGGGGTGAGAAGGATGAAGCTTTATTGTGTATCATTTCAATATTATAAGAATATTAGGTAGTACAATCCATAGTAGAGTGAAAAAATGATGTTTCTACAAGTAATCTCATTCAACAATTACAAAGTGATATTGTATCTTTGAAAGAATTCCTCTCTTAAATAAAATATTCTTATAGAGCTTCATGAGTGTCTAGTTGATGGTCACTCAAGATTTTTCAAGATGTATCGTGTCAAGAAAGACTTCTTTTGGGAAGGCATAAAAGGGGATGTTCAAAAATTTCTAGCAAAATGTTTAGTATGTCAAAGAATTAAAGAGGAGACAATTAAGACACCTAGTCTCTTGCAACCCTTTGTTATTCCTAGCCAATATTGGGAAGAGGTATCCATGGACTTCATCATAAAGCTTCTTATTGAACACACCTAGAGATTGAGAGGGAGGTGAATCAATCTACTCAAAACTTAAGCTCTTCCAAACCTTGAAACTTTCAGCACAATACAACCCTCTTATTGAAACCCTTAAACAGGTATAGCAGTTTAAACCCTTAGTATGATCAAAAATCCTTGGTAATGAAAGATATAGTAGTTCTAATTCTAATCAAATTATTAGCAAAGAAAGATACTTCGAAGAATACACATGCATAGGAAAACACTAGATTTATGTGGAAAACCCAATGAGGGAAAAACCACAATGAGAGTTAACTAACAATATAAATGCTCACTACCTTAGAGAAAGATAAAAGGACTTGCAACACTGAAGTACCAACCAAATTTAGGAGAAATTTATAGAGGACCTTATGAGATTCACTATCTCAGAGCGAAATACAAATATTTAGATAAATATTACAACACTTTTCAACATAGCACTCTGTTGACTGAGGAATTATAGCACATCTGATTCTATCTTTCCTCTTCAAAATGTAGCACAAACTCTACTAGATATTCAATACATTCCACACACTTTCTTTTTTTCACTTGTACACTTCTTCATCCCATTGCATCTGAAATGATCTTGCATTTATAGCCATCACAACTCTTCAAAACTTCAATTAGGTCACCCAAGATGAAGATAATCAATGAATTCAACAAGCTGGCCACCAAAAACATAATGCAGTCATATCCCAAAGATAGAGAGGACCAAAAAATATTATTACATCTTCCAATGTGATTTAAAATAATTCACATGTTGGCACACATCAACCTAAGTTAGCATCAAGGAAACGTGTAGATGAAACTTTGAAGTGCATAACCAATCACCTCAAAATTATACTTCTAAATAAATTTTCTCAAGTCAATTCTAACCAAGATATGTTAGGAAAAAAATGTAACTTAACACATCTTCAATTGTTGGTGTAGGCCCCCAAACACATGACACAAGCAAAGGAACATGGTTGGTTGGCCAGATATCTACAAATAGCCCAAGAAGCCAACTCAAGACATAATGCAGCACAAAAGTGGGCAATCAACATCATGTGGATCACATGGGGATTTTCCATGAACATCCAATAATAATTATATACCATTCTTTCATACTATCATGTCACTAGCAACCATTGCAAACCAAACAGGAACAAAATGCTCTATCTAGGAAGCACATAACTCCTAACTAGAAGATATAATATTAACACATCGGAATATAGACCACTTCATCACATGAATTTAGAATTGAGACACAACACAAACATTGAGAGCACATTCACCAAGCTATAGGAGTAGATACATCAATGTGGAGAAATGCAAAACATTTTTTGGACCAGTCTGGACAACCAACAATACTGCCAACCTTCTACAATTCACAGAACTCTTGACAACATAGGTGACCTAAAAAGATAGGAGTGTAATTTCCGCATAGCATTAATAAGGGTTTGAAGATTAATGAGAGTTTGAAGGTTTTAATGCACAACTGATTCAACCCCCTCTTAATTGTCCCATGTATCTAACATTCCTCACTTTCTCTCTCCTAGTGGAATCCTCCATGATTTTGGCCTAATCTTAATCCACCTATTTAATAATATTATTAGGATGTACACATTCTAATCCATGATTAGGAGGTGTCACATTCTCCAAATTTTGCAAGTTGGTCCTTAATCCTCATCATTAACCTAATCCCTCACCAAACCCTCTTACTTACACAATCTAATCCTATGATTGAATCAACCTATTTCCCTTTCCATTTAAGGAATTTTCCTTAGTCAACCCTTTCATAAATGCTTTCTCCTTTTGGCGAAGCAATCCCCATGCTCTTATGGAATTTTTAATTCCATTTTATTTTTCCCATATCCCCAAGGAATTTTTAATTCCTTTTATTCTCCCCATGTGCATTAATATGGAATTTTTAATTCACCTTGTCAAATCCCCCCAATGATTTGGAGAGATTGGACAAGAAATCCCTTTATGAGGGAGATCTTGCCCATACACCTATGGTACTTGCAAAGTACCTCCTCCATCATCTCACGTCCTCTCATGGTGATAAGTTTCACCAACACAAAGGTTGAGATGTGTCAAGGTATCTCAACCCTTGATCTCCCCCAAGCCTTCATATTGGTCATCCATCTCCCTCTCCCTTGGCTAATCACTATATAGTCATTTTTGGCATTTTCATCTATTATACATTACATGCATTCAAGCCTTCATGCAATCTTGAGACCAAATTGAGCAAATACCAAGTATTATTTTATTAAAATCAACATTGAGCACACATCTAGTTGCATTTTTTGGGAAATTGTGACAACAAGCACAACATCAACTCCATTTTTAGCCATTATGGAGTAGGTTTGAGCTTTGTTTTCCTTATCTTGAGTTTTTTTTTTCATTTTTCTTGGTTTCTTGTCAATTTCATGCATTTTAGTTTGCAAAAATCATTGCACACATTTTTACATCATCCTACCATATTTTATTTTTTCTTTTGCACCACCTTTTCCTCCACACTTGGGCATCTATGTTGAATGAACAAGACAAATGAGAGGGGGGTGAATTAGTTGTATCTTATCAAAACATCACAACCCTCATTAACATTTAGATCCACAAACATTCATTAGCCTTAATTTTTTATGATGAATTAGCATGAAACACAAATAACAAAAACTTAAACAACTCAACACTATACACAAAAGAATACTAGATTTATGTGAAAAACCCAAGAAGGGAAAAACCATGGTGAGGATTAGATCACAATATAAATAATAGTGAAATTGGTACAAAGGCTTACTTCTAGAATAGGACACACTATCCAGAAAGGCTCATAGCCAAAATGAAAAGAAGATAGAGAAGAAATGTTACACAAAGAACATGATCTCAATGCAACAGGGATTCCACTACAATAGCCCCAACACCTTCACAGTCTATTTGAATGATTGTAGACACCTTCTTCTCACTATATCTAGTAATCCAATACTTGAAAGTTTACACTACTATGCTCAATTTTGTATCTCACATCACATACTTCACACACACATCTATCTTGCATCTATCTTCACCTCCTTCAACAATTCAAATCATACTTATACCTTCCTCAACCTTGAAACCCTTTCCAAGGTTGGAAATGCACCTCAAACATGCAAATTCAAATTAGGTCAATTCCAAAACATTCCCATGGTGGGTAGGGATGAAGATGGACCACAAAAATCCTTATCTAGGACCCAAATTTGTCCTAACATGCCTCAACATGCTTCCACAAACTTCGAAGATTCTTCGCATGTAGTGTAGACACTAGCCAGTCATTACCCATGCAAATACCATTAAAAATTTTAGTACACACTTCCTTTTATTAATAATCCATAACTTTTAGACAACAAAATTTACCTAAATATGATCCAAAACCATCCTAAAAACTAACAAACTCCTTCACAAGAAAAATTACTTGAAGAATGTACAATCCTAATACATCTTGAGAACACTGCCACACATTGTAACTTAGAATACCATCTTCCAAAACACCAAAAAATGAATCCTCTTGACACAGGCAAGAGACCAACACCATCAGATCTCACTTAGAATTTTAAGTTCTTAAACACAACTATAGAGAAATGTGGAGCAAAGAAATTTATCCTAGACACCTCTATACTGCATAGTTCACACATTGGTGAACACAACTTATTCTATACAATGATCCATCACCACAAATTATAAATATAGCATATTTGAACACCTATAACCAACATATTTGAACCACACAAGCAGATCTTCAAGCTAGAAGAAATGTGGAGCAAAACCATAACACAATACTGTAACAATCTCTATCAACCACTACACAATTGACACCAATGACAACACAGGCTTGTTGAAATCAATGGCATCTCCATACTTGCAACAATCTCCCCCTTTATCATTAATGGTAACACAATATGTGAAAAACCATCAAAGACAACTATCCTTTATTTTTTTGTTGATTAGACAGCTTACACAACATTTGTCTCTCCCCCTTTCAACTTATTCTTTTTCACATGCTTCACTTTCTAACTAACTCTCTTTCTCCCCTGTCAATTTATTCCATTTTCACATGATTCTCTCTCCCCCTTTGACATCAATGGAAAAGAATGATTTTTTTTGCATTGTTCTCCCCCTTTAACATTGAACCAAGATCCTTAGACATACTACTCATCATTGTTCTACAATATACTTTTACTGCTCTGAATACTCCCCCTAAGGAGTACACACCAACCTATACCAAATTAGCAACCTTTTCATAATGAAAAAACTCATTCCATACTGCAAAAATGTCACTACCTACTCCCCTTGAGAGGTAGCCACCAACATCAGTCTAGAATAAAGGATGGATCATGAAATCCACTAGATTGATGCATCTAGTTCAAAAGAGGGGAAATGACCCCCAACTTCTCCTAGAGATACTCAAAAGTATCCTTAGGAAGAGCCTTAAAGAATATGTTAGCAATCTGATCCTTGGTAGGCACATATTCAAGCTTCACTTCATTCTCCACAACCTTCTCTCTCAGAAAGTGATAGTTGATTGAAATATGTTTTTCCCTTGAATGCATCATTGGTTTCTTTGAAATGTTTATTGTACATGTATTGTCACAAAAGATAGAAATAGTCTCATTATACACCACTTTGATATCTTTTAATGTTTGCCTCATCCACAACACTTGTGTTCAGTAAGATGTTGTTGCAATATACTTAGCCTCTACAGTAGATAAAGAAATTGAATCTTGTTTCTTACTTATCCATGACACCAATATACATCCAAGAAAGAATGCACTACCACTTGTACTTTTTCTATCATCAACACAACTAACCCAACTTACATCTGTGTAAGCACTCAATGTGAAATTGGTATCTTTTGGATACCATAAGCCATGATCTAGAGTTCCCTTTATGTATTTGAATATCATTTTCACTATTGCAACATGTGGCTCTCCAAGATCTTAAAATATAGCTGCAAGAAAAACTGCATGCATCTTATCCGGTCTAGTAACAATTAGATAAAGCAGTCCACCAATCATAGATTTGTATTTTCTATAATCGGCCTTAGGGGATTCATCATTATTGCTTAATTTCCAACTAGTAACCATAGGAGTACATACCGGTTTGGAGTCTTCCATTCCAAACTTCAATATTTCTTTGACATACTTTGACTGTGAAATGAATATGCCTTTATCGGTTTAATTGATTTGTAGCCCAAGGAAGAAATTCATTTCCCCAAACATAGACATCTCAAACTCTTTTTGCATTTCTTCTACAAACTTCTTACCCATAGCTTCATTTCCTCCAAAAATTATGTCATCAACATACACTACTACAATCAGGATTTGATATTTCTCATCCTTAAAGTAAAGATTACTATCTATGGTTCCTTTATTAAATCCTTGCCATATCAAATACTTATCCAACCTCACATACTAAGCTCTAGGATTTTGCTTCAATCCATACAATTCCTTCTTCAATCTACAAACCATATTAGGTTTATCTGATAACTAAAACCCTTTTGGTTGTTCCATGTATACTTCCTCTTCCAACTCTCCATTTAAGAAAGGAAACTTCACATCCATCCAATAAACTTTGAAATATTTATGTGTTGCAAAAGCTAAAAATATCTTGATTGCTTCCATTCTCGTCATCAAAGAAAATTTCTCCTTAAAGTGTATTCCTTCAACTTGTACATATCCTTTACACACAAGCCTTTCCTTGTTTCTTACCACTTCTCCATTATCATTCAGTTTGTTTTTGAATACCCACTTAGATCAAATTATGTTTTTGTTTTTAGGTCTTGGGAAAAGTTCCCAAGCCTGATTCTTCTCAATTTGCATAAGTTCTTCTTCCATAGCTTTCATCCAATGTTCATCTTAACATGCCTCAATCATTGCCTTAGGTTCTACTTTAGAAAGTAAACATAGATTTATCTCTCCTTCAGTAGCTCTTCTTCTTGTTAACACACCTTTTCTTTTGTCTAAAATGATTTGTTCTTCAGAATGATTTATCTTCACATACTAAGGGGTTCTAGGGGTCTTTTATAGAGCTTATTCCTCTTCATCCTATGCTTCATATTCCTTATCCTTTTATTATTCTTCCCTACAGGAAGGTTCATCTATTTCATATCCATGTATCACCACTAAATTCTATAGATCTTCATCCACTTTGACACTTTAACTTTAAACAATCTTTCTCAATCTTTTATTTTAACATCTGTAAGCTTTTCTTTTAGTAGAATATCCAAGGAAGATACCTTCATCAGACCTTGTGTAAATCATCTCTTCTGATATAGTATTTGCTTCCAAATACTCTAAAGTACTTAACAGTAGGGATCCTTCCATAGTACAACTCATAGGAAGTCTTTGTGTTGCTTGCTTTTGCTTGAACTCTATTAAGTATGTAAACAATAGTATGAATTACTTCTCTCCAATATATTTTTGATAGATTAGCTTATTTCATCATAGTCCTTGCAACTTCTTGAAGAACCCTATTTTTCCTCTCAACCACTCCATTTTGTTAAGGAGTCCTACGGGTAGAAAAAATCCTCTTTATGCTATGATTCTCACAAAACATACTAAATTCATTGGAGGTGAATTCTCCACCTCTTTAAGACCTCAAACATTTGATCTTCAAATCCATTTCATTCTCAATCATAACTTTAAATGCTTTGAATCTATCTAGAGCTTCATATTTTTCTCTAAAAAAAGTAACCCATGTCATTCTAGAATAATCATTAATTAAAAGCATGAAATACCTATCACCTTGTAGAATTCTCACTCTTGTAGGACCACAAAAGGTCTATATGCACCAATTCCAATAATCCAATAGAAGATTGTTCATTACCCTTGAAACTTCTTGTTTTCTTTCCAATATGACCCTCCTTGTAGATAACATTGATAGGCTTTGTAATCCTTGGAAAATATCTCCTTACTTGAACTAAATTAATTCTAAACAAGTTATCAAAATTTATGTGACACATCCTCTTGTGCCATAATCAGCTTTCATTAATCTGAGTCATAAAATAGTAACCATCGGCACACTTGAGCTAATAAACATTTCCATCTATCTTTTTTCCAACAATCACAATTTTGGACCCTTTTTTATCTCACATCCATCATCTTGAAACATAAGACTATATACTTTTCTACACATATGTCCAACACTAAAAATATTATGCCTTAAAACCTTTACATAGTAAACATCGTTAGTTTTATGCTTGACATCAAAACTAATTAAACCTATTCCACAAGTCTTAGCACCTGAATCATCTCCAAATTTAACAATTCCTTCATCATATTTTTCAAGTTTAACAAAATTATTCTTATCTCTAGTCATATGATGTGAGCAACCACTATCAATGATCCAATAGTTCTTATCCTTTCTAACATGAAAAATGGATACCAAAAGTACCTTCCACCTTAACCTTTGTCTCCTTTGTCTCTTGAGCACTTTCCTTCACACATCTTTTAGAGTTAGTAGAAATAATTTATCTTTTTAAAGCCAAGATCAAGCATTCATTATCATCATAGTCTCCATAATTAGATTCATCATTAGAAATACTAGCATCTTCTCTAACATAATATCTTTTCTTGATCATCTTACCTTTTTTTTCCTTATTCATATTGTTCACACTTCTATTGAGACGTCTTGAAACACAGTGACCTATTTGTCCACAACTATAACATTTGAAAGGTAATTTATCTTTGTACTTACCAGTGCCCTTTTTCATTCTTCTTAAAAAGTTAGCTTCCACATCATTAAGATCATCTCCATTTGAATCTTTAATCTTTTTTAATTTCCAGCCTTAAAAGTTGTCTCCAATTTTTTACAATTATTAGGACCAAATTTTCTCTTTTCAAATGCAGATAGTGTGCCAAAAAATTGATCTCTAGTGTAAGTATTAAAATTTGCAACTTCCTCACTAGCAGAAACTGTTTTACCATATGAATTAGAAATTTTCTTTACCACTTTAGGTTCTTTGACTTTTGCACCAAGAACTCTCATTTCACTGAAAAATTCATTAACCCTTTGCATGTAACTTGTAACTCTTTCATCTTCATACATTCGCAAGTTCACAAATTGTGTCTTCAGATTTTGCATTTTAGCTTGCTTAACCTTATCATCTCCTTCGTAAATACTTTCTAGATTATCCCAAATATCTTTAGTAGTTTTCAAATCCATAACTTTCACTAATTCAAAATTTACAAGACTACTCAAAAGAACAAACCTTGCTTTACCATTTGTTTTATAGGCCTTGATATCATAACTTGTGCTTGCTCAATTTGTAGGTATAGTGTAATTAGTCTTCACTACTTCCAAGACATCATATCCAAGGTAAACCAAATATCCTTCCATATTAACCTTCCAGAATGCATAGTCTATGCCATAAAACATAGGGATCTCCTCCTTATTCACCATCCTAGATCTACCTCAAGCTATTAAGCTTTTCTCCAAGGAAACTTGCTCTAATACCAAATATTGAATGAACAAGACAACTAAGAGGGGGGTGAATCTATTGTATCCTATCAAAACATCACAACCCTCATTAACACTCAAATCCACAAACATTCATTAACCTTTAATTTTTTATGATTAATTATCATGAAAAGAAAATAACAGAAACTTAAACAAATCAACACCATACACAAGAGAACACTAGATTTATGTGGAAAACCCAAGAAGCAAAAAACCACAATGAGGATTAGCTCACAATATAAGTAATAGAAAAATTGATACAAAAGCTCACTGATAGAATAAGACACATTGTCTAGAAAGGCTCGTAGCCAAGGCTCACTTTCACAATGAAAATAAATAGAGGAGAAATGTTACATAGAGAACATGATCTCAATGCAATATGGATTCCACCACAATAGCTCCAACACCTTTGCAACCTGTTTGAATGATTGTAGACACCTTCTACTCACTGCATCTGGTAATCCAACACTAGAAATTTTTCAATGCTATTCTCAATTTTGTATCACATACTTCACACACACATCTATCTTGCATCTATCTTACATCTATCTCCACCTCCTTCAACAATTCAACTCATACTTATACCATCCTCAACCTTGAAACCATTTCCAAGGTCAGCAATGTACCTCAAACGTGCAAATTCAAAATTAGGTGGATGCTAAAACATTCCCACATTGGATATGAATGAATACGGACCATAAAAATCCTTAGCTAGGACCCAAATTTTTCTTAATACACCTCAACATGCTTCCATAAACTTTGAAGACGCTTTGCATGTAGTGTAGACACCAATTCAGTCGTTACCCGTGTAAACACTATTAAAGTTTTAAGTACACACTTCCTTTCATTAATCCATAAATTTTGTACAAAAAACTTCACCTAAACATGAACCAAAAACATCCTAAAAACTAACAAATTCCTTCCCAAAAATTTTTACCTTAAGAATGTATAATCCTAGTACATCCTAACAACACTGCCACACACTATAACTTAGAAGACCATCTTCCAGAACACCAAACCGTGAATCCTCTTAACATAGGAAAGATACCAACGCCATCAACTATCACTCAGAATCATAAGTCCTGAAATACAACTGTAGAGAAACATGGAGCAAAGACATTTCTCCCAGACACCTCTGTAATGCACAGTTCACACACTAGTGAACATAACTTCTTCTATACAATGATCCATCACCACAAACTCTGAATATAGTATCTTTCAACACTTGTAACCAACATATCTAAACAATAGAAGCATATCTTTATTTTATTTTTCTTCAAAACATTGCTATTTTAACAATATTTTGAAGAGGGTTAAAATATAGACACCTAAATTTGACCATTCACATTTGATTAAATTTACTTCTATTTCATCTATCACACCTTATTATCCATATTGATTATATAATATATTATTATTTAATTAATATCGATCATTTTCCTAAAGTCTCCTAAGGTGTTTAATTAAATAATTGAATACCTTTCTCCTTAACCCTTCCTCTCTAAATTAAATAAATAGACCATTTTAATTAATTTAGTCATTTATCCTTGGGAATTAAATTTAATATTTAGTTCCTCATTTTCTCTCTCCTAGTCAAATCTTTCATAATTTTGGCCTAATCCTAATCCACCTATTTAATCTTATTATTAGGATGTGTACATTCTTAATCCATGATTAGGTGTCACATCCTCTAATTTTTCAAGTGGATCCTTAATCCTCATCATTAACCCAATCCCTCACCTAACCCTCTTACTTGCACAATCTAATCCTATGATTAAATCACAACCTAATACCCTTTCCATTTATGGTATTCCCCTTAGTCAACCCTTTCATAAATGCTTTCTCCTTTTGGAGAAGAAATCCCTATGCCCTTATGAAATTTTAATTCCATTTTATTCTTCCCATGTCCCCAAATAATTTTTAATTCCTTTTATTCTCTCCATGTGCATTAAAAAGGAATTTTTAATTCCCCTTGTCAAATCCTCCCAATAATTTGTAGAGATTGTACAAGAAATCTCTTTATGAGGGAGACCTTGCCCATACTCCTAGGGCACTTGCAAAGTACCTCCCCCATCCTCTCAACTCATCTCATGGTGACAAGTGTTACCACCATAAAGCTCAAGAACTTGATCTCCCCCAAGCCTTCATTTTGTTTTTCCATCTCCCCATCCCTTGGATAATTACAATACATAGTCATTTTTGGCATTTTCATCCATTAGCCATTACATGCATTCAATCCTTCTTGCAATCCTGAGACCAAATTGAGAAAAATCCAAGTGTTATGCTATCAAAATCAACATTGAGCACACATCTAGTTGCATTCACAAATAAATCATGACAACAAGCTCAATATCAACTCCATTTTTAGTCATTTTGGAGTGGGTTTGAGCTTCTTTGCCCTTATTTTGAGTGTTTTTTTGGTTTTTCATTTTTCTTGGTTTCTTGTCAATTCCATGCATTTTACTTTGCAAAAATAACTACACACATTTCTACATCATCCTACCATATTCTTCTTTTTCTTCAATGCCACCTTTTCCTCCACATTGGGGCATCTCATCACTTATTTTCTTCTATCTAGTTGATTATATTATTTTTTTTGAAACATTGTTTCTTTAATGATATTTTGAAGAGGGGCAAAATGTAGACACCTAAATTTGAACATTCACATTTGGTCAAATTTATCTCTATTTTGTATATCACACCTTATCTACATTGATCAAATACTATTGCTATTATTTAATTAATATCAATTATTTTCCTTAAGTATCCTAAGGTATTTAATTAAATAATTGAATACTTTTCCCCCTTTAACCGTTCATCTCTAAATTAAATAAATAGACCAATTTATTTAATTTAGTCATTTATCCTATGAAAATTAAATTTAATATTTAATTCCTCACTTTCTCTCCTAGTCAAATCCTTCATAATTTTGGCCTATTCCTAATCCACCTATTTAATCTTATTATTAGGATGTGCACATTCTTAATCCATAATTAGGAGGAGTCACATCCTCCAACTTTTGTAAGTGGGTCCTTAATCATCATCATTAACCTAATCCCTCACCTAACCCTCTTACTTCAATAATCTAATCCTATGATTAAATCAACCTAATCCCCTTGCCATTTATGACATTCATCTTACTCAACCCTTTCATAAATGTTTTCTCCTTTTAGAGAAGCAATCCCCACGCCCTTATGAAATTTTATTTCATTTTATTCTTCCTATGTCCCCAAGGAATTTTTAAAAGCTTTTATTCTCCCCATGTGCATTAAAAGGGAATTTTTATTTCCCCTTTTTCAAATCCCCCCAATGATTTGGATAGATTGGACAAGAAATCCATTTATGAGGAAGATTTTTCCCATATTTCTAGGGTACTTACAAAGTACCTCCACCATCCTCTCACCTCCTCTCATGGTGACAAGTGTCACCACCAAAATGGTTGTGATGCATCAAGGCATCTTGACCCTTGATCTCCCACAAGCATTCATCTTGGTCTTCCATCTCCCTCCCCCTTTCCTAATGACTATACTTAGTCATTTTTTGGAATGTTCATTCATTGTCCATTACATTCATTCAATCCTTCATGCAATCTTGAGACCAAATAGAGAAAAATCCAAGTGTTATGTTATTGAAATCAAGATTGAGCACACATCTAGTTGCATTCATAGGGAAATCATGAGAACAAGCTTGACTTCAACTCCATTTTCATCCATTTTGGAGTAGGTTGAGCTTCTTTTACCTTATCTTGAGTGTTTCTTTTGGTTTTTCATTTTGTTTGGTTTCCTGTCAATTCCTTGCATTTTAGTTTGCAAAAATCAATGCAACAAAAGGTGTGCAAACTAGAAGAAGATTTGCAAGGATAAATGAATAAGTAAATTTCTCTTTGTTATCAAGAATAAAACCTAAGTCTTTGTTGATGCTAGTAAAGATTAAGGATGGATACAAGCAATGGGAGAGGAGATAAATAAAATAGATAAAAATAAGACTAGGGAATTGGTGCCAAGATCTACAGACAAGAATGTGATAAGAACAAAATGGTTGTTTAGAAAAAAACTAAATGAAGATGGAGAGGTAGTGAGAAATAAAGAAAGGCTAATGTGAAAAGTTTATTCACATATGGAAGGAATTGACTTTGAGGAAATTTTTTGCTCCAGTGGTAAGAATGGATGCAATTAGAATGTTCCATGCCTTTGTTGTTCACAAGAACTTCAAATTATATCAAATGGATGTGAAATATACTTTCTTGAATGGTGAATTGGAAGAAGTGTATATAAAGAAGCCTAATGTTTTTCAACTATTAGAGGATCCAAAAATGGTGTGCAGACTCAATAAGGCTTTGTATGGTCTAAAACAAGCCCTTAGGGCTTGGTATGCAAGGTTGGATAAGTACCTACTCTAGCAAGGCTTCAAGAAAGCTACTGTAGATAGAAGTTTGTCTATAAAAATTGAGGATGAAAGAATTCTAGTTGTTGTAGTGTATGTTGTGTTGAAATGCACAAGACAACTGAGAGGAGTGTGAATCAGTTGTCACCAATCACACAAATCTCAAACAATTATTAGCTCCACATCCACTTTAATTTGTTATTAAGTATGAGAATGAAGTGAAAATAACATAAAGCAATATCAACACAAGAAACACCAGATTTACGTGAAAAACCCAATAAGGGAAAAACCACAGTGAGGATTAACTCACAATATAAGAGTAATTGCAAAACCATTTACAAAGAGGCTCATTGCAAAAGGGCTCACTGCCCAAGATAGGACTCATTGTCCAAATGGGAGGCTCACTACCTACAGATACAGAAAGATAGAAAGAAGAATGTTACATAGAGAATACTCTCTCAGTGCAAGAAGAGATCCACCACAACAACTTGCACACATCCGTAGCATTGATCAAAGAATTGTAGACACCATCAGCTCACTATTTTCATGAGTCTAACACATTAAATTTCTCACTACCTCAACTCACTTTCACACAATTTCTAACATCTATTTTGCTTCTCACAGTTGTGGCATACAATCCTTAACATCTTAACTTGTATTTATACCATCTTCAACCTTAGAAACTTTCTCCAAGGTCAGCTACACACCCTTCATTTTACAAATTCAAATTAGGTCTACAACTCAACATTCCTACGGTGGAAGAGAATGAGATCAAACCAAACCAACACTTAACTAGGACCCAAAACAACATCTTGGATCAATCACATGCTTCCTTAATGGATACTTATCCTTCACATGACATGTAAACACCAGGTTTGCCAAACCTAATGAAAACACCAATGAACTTTGAAGTACGCACTTCCACAACAAGAAGATAACATGCAGACCACATAACATGCTTCACCATACACTGGAACACATCTTAGATGCCTTCAGATTCATCTACAGCTACTGCAACAACCTTCATACATAGAACACTTTCCATTAGTCCATCTGGATTGTATAGACACACACAGTAACTCTGAAACTAGTCTTCTAGAGCACCAAACCATGAACACCTTTGATAGAACACAGATAACACCATTACCAACCTTCCTCTAGATTTTCAAGATGTGAAACAAAACAATGGAGGACTGTGAAGCAGATGTATTTCTCCCAGTCCACAGACAAACAACTCTGCTAGACCAATTCATAAATCAATGAACTCAACTTTCACTCTTCATCAAACTAGCAGCAATAATCCAGGATATATCACCCAAGGATTCCCTTAAACAACACTTCATATCCACACAAGCATAGGATCAACAAATAAGAAATATGGAGCACATACCAGAGCACATTCTAAACACACACACAACTTTGTCTTCACTATTTATTAATTTTCTCAAAAGCACTTGGTAACTCATAATATCAGCACACCTACAACACCATAAAGATAGCTCCTTGTATTCACAACATCTCAAAAATATCTCAACTATACATGCACATCCTACAATTACTTTATTCCTTTCTTTGCAACAACCTATACTATGTTGACATCAATGACAACATTAATGACAGCACCACCATACTAATTCATACTTACAACAATCTCCCCCTTTGTCATGCATGGCAACACACAACTCTCTCTCCCCCTTTGACATCAATGGAAAAGAACTAAAAAAATTTACATATTTTTATCACTCCCCCTTAGGAGTGCACCCATGACAATGCACATCTCATATTACAACAATGATACTTCCTAATCCCGTTGAGGAGTAAACCCCATTCATCAGTCCAAAAAAATGATGAATTTGTAGATCCACTAGACTGATGCACCTCTATGTTCACCTAGTTCAAAGAAGGAGGGGTAGTAACCCCCAACCTCTCCCTGAGATACTCAAAATTATCCTTTAGAAGAGCCTTAGTAAATATATCAGCAATTTGATCCTTTGTAGGCACATACTTAAGCCTGACTTCATTCTCCAATACCTTCTCTCTTAAGAAATTATATCTGATAGATATATGCTTTGTTCTTGAATGCATTACCGGATTCTTTAAAATATTTATTGCACTTGTATTATCATAGAAGATAGGGATATTCTCATCACACATCACTCCAATATCTTTCAATGTTTGTTTCATCCACAATACCTATGTGCAGCAAGATGCTGCTACTATGTACTTAGCCTCTGAAGTAGATAAAGAAACTGAATCCTATTTCTTGCTTAGCCATGAAACCAACTTGCATCCAAGAAAGAATGCACCACCACTTGTACTCTTTCATTCATCTACACAACTATCCCATTCTGCATCAATGTAAGCACTTTAAGTAAAATCAATATCCTTAGGATACCACAAACCATAATCTAGAGAGCCTTTTAGATATCTGAATATCCTTTTCACAGTTGTAACATGTGTTTCTTTGGGTTCTGCTTGAAATATGGCAACCAAAAATACTACATGCATGATATCCGGTCTAGTAGCAGTAAGATATAATAGTCCACCAATCATAGATATGTACATGATTTGATCAACTTTAGGAGATTCATCATCCTTACTTAATTTGCATCCAGTCATCATAGGGGTACAAACCAGTTTGGAGTCATCCATTCCAAACTTCTTTATCAATTCTTTAACATACTTTGATTGTGAAATGAATATTCCCTTATCAGTTTGATTCACTTGAAGTCCAATAAATAAATTCAACTCACTAATCATAGACATTTAAAACTCTTTTCGCATCTCCTCTGCAAATCTCTTGCACATACACTCATTTCCTCCAAAGATAATATCATCAACATACACAACCACTATCAACTTTTTATTTTCTTCAATCTTGAAATAAAGATTACTATTTGTAGAGCCTTTCCTAATCCTTTGTTGAGTCAAATACATGTCAAACCTTGCATACCATGCTCTGGGATCCTATTTAAGTCCATACAATTCCTTTTTCAACTTACAGACCATGTATGGTTGATTTGATAATTGAAATCCCTCTGGTTGTTCCATGTAGACCTCTTCTTCCAATTCTCCATTCAGGAATGTGGACTTAACATCCATCTAGTATACCTTGAAATCTTTGTGAGAAAAGAATGCCAAAAACATCTGAATAGCCTCCATTATTGCCACCGGGGAAAATGTCTCCTCAAAGTCTATTCCTTCAACATGTGAATAACCTTTGTACAAAAGCCTTGATTTATTTCTTACTACTTCGCCATTCTCATTCAGCTTATTCTTGAATACCTATTTTGTACCAATTACATTCTTGTTTACAAGTCTAGGAACCAATTCCCATGTTTGATTTTTCTTTATCTATTGTAATTCCTCTTTCATTTCGCTAACCTAGTTTTCATCTTTGCATGCTTCACACATTGTTTTAGGTTCTATCTTGGAAAGTAAACAAAAATTTATCTCAACTGCTACCACTTTGCTTCTTGTCTTTACACCTTCACTTTGTCTCCAATTATCTATTCTTCTAGCTAATTCTTCTATACATATTTTGGAGTCTCAGGAGTAGGTTCTAGAGCTTCTTCTTCTTCAATTTGTTATTCTTCTTCCTTATTCTCTTCTTTTACTTGTCCATAGATAGGTTCATCTAATTCAACTTCACTTATTTCAACTGATTTGTGTATATCTTCATCAACTTTTACATTTGCACTTTCAACAATCTTTCTCAATCTTTTATTGAAGCGTCTATAAGCTTTTCTATTTATTGAATATCCAAGGAAAATACCTTCATCACATCTAGCATCAAACTTTCCTAGTTTCTAATCATCTATTTTAATATAACATTTGCTTCCAAGCACCTTAAAGTACTTAATAGTAGGAATTTTTCCATGCCACAGCTCATAAGGGGTCTTTGTGTTGTTACCTTTGATTTGAACTCTGTTAAGAATATAAACAACAGTGTGAATTTCTTCTTGCCAGTATACTTCAGGTACATTTTCCTATTTCATCATAGTCCTTGCAGCTTCTTGAATAGTCCAATTCTTCCTCTCAGCAAATTCATTTTGTTGAGGAGTTCTAGGAGTAGAAAGATGCCTCTTTATACCATGCTCTTCACAAAACATATTAAACTCATTGGAGGTGAATTCTCCACCTCTTTCAAACCTTAAACATTTTATTTTCAAGTTCACTTCATTCTCTACCATAGCCTTGAACACCTTGAATCTATCCAGACCTTGAGCTTTCTCCCTAAGAGAAGTAACCCATAATAGACATCAATTAGAAGCATAAAATACCTGTCACCATTAAGACTTCTTGTTCTTGTGGGACCACAAAGGTCTACATGAATTAATTCCAACATTTTGGTAATTGATTGTTCTTTTCCTTTAAAGTTGCATCTTGTTTGTTTTCCCAACTAACAACTTTCGCAAACAGTATTGGTAGGCTTTGTGATCTTAGGAAGATCCTTGACTGCTTCTCATGAACTAACCTTGATTAGGTTTTCAAAGTTTACATGTCCAATCCTCTGATGCCATAAACAACTTTCATTAACTTGAGACACAAAACACTAACCATCAACACCCTTAAGCTAATAAATGTTTCCATATGTTCTTCCTGCAGCTACCATAGTTTTGAACCCTTTTCTGATCTCACAAGTATTATCCTGCAACACAAGCTTAAATCCTTTGCTACACATTTTTCCAACATTCAAGAGATTATGCCTTGATCCCTTAACATAATAGACATCATCAGTATTATGTTTTCCATCAAAACTAATTGTTCCTTTTCCAACAATATTTGCACTAGAATAATCTCCAAACATGACTAATCCTCCATCATACTTTTCAAGTTTAGTAAACTTAATTTTGTCTCTAGTCATGTGATTTGAGCAGCCACTGCCAATTACCTAATAATCTTCATCTTGTCTAGCATGAAAGGCAGTAACCAGAGTACCTTGCATCTCTTCCTTCTTATTTTTTGGACCACATTCCTTTGCACATCTTCTATGGTTAGTAGACATTGATTTATTTTCTAAGACTAGAAACAAGTATTCATCATTATCACCGTCAATATCAAATTCATCATCAGAAATTCCAACATCTTCTTTAACATAATACAATTTCTTGAACTTTTTGTCCTTTTTTTCGTTATTGTCTCTACTCTTCTTGTGTATGGCTCTATCGGGACATATTGAAGAATAGTGACCAATATTTCCACAATTGAAACATTTAAAAGGCAACATACCTTTGTACTTTTCGGTACCTATCTTCAACTTCCTTGTAAAATTTGCTTCCAATTCCTCTGAATTATCACCATCTAGATCATCTTCGGTAGCTTTGAAGGATGTTTCTATTTTCTCCTTTTCCTTTCCAAATTTCCTCATTTCAAATGCAATCAAGGTGCCAAAAATATATTCTTTAGTAAATTTCTTTGGATCATACACTTCCTCAATGGTTGAGACCTTATCAATGTAGCTCTCTGGTAGGGTCGTTAGAATCTTCTCCATTACATCTTCATCTGTTATAGTTCCACCTTTATTTTTTACTTCATTTACTATAATGTCAACCATCTGAAAGTAACTTGCAATGTCTTCACCTTCTTCCATTTTCAAGTTCTCATATCTGCGCTTAGTTGTTAACTTCTTTGACAATTTGATTCTATCATTTCCTTCATAGATATCTTTCAACTTTTCCCAAACTTCATAAGTAGTGCCTAATGAAATAACTTTTGTTAGCTCAATTTTAGATAAAGCACTATAGATTGCATAGCTTTCTTTTTAATTTTCTTCATAGGCAAAAATCTCATCTACAAAAGAAGGACCACTTGCCAGCTCAACATATTTTGTCTCCACAGCTTTCCAAGTTTTGTAACCAAGAGAGATTAGGTAAGCTCTCATCTGCACTTTCCAAAAACTGTAGTCAGATCCATCATAGGGATTGTCAATTTGTGCGCCACCGGATCTACCTCAAGCAATTAAGCTATTCTCCAAGGAACCAAAGCTCTTATATCAATTGTTGAAATAAACAAGACAACCGAGGGGGGTGATGAATCAATTGTCACCAATCACACAAATATCAAACAATTATTAGCTCTACATCCACTTTAATCTATTATTAATTATGAGAATGAAGTGAAAATGAAAAAAAGCAATATCAACACAAGAAACACCAGATTTACATGGAAAACCCAATAAGGGAAAAACCACAATAAATAATAACTCACAATATAAGAGTAATTACAAAATCATTTATAAAGAGGCTCATTGCCCCAGATAGGACTCATTTTCCAAATAGGAGGCTCACTTCCTACAGATATAGAAAGATAGAAAGAAGAATGTTACATAGAGAACACTCTCTTAGTGCAACAAAAGATCCACCACAAAAACTTGCACACATCTGCAACCTTGATCAAAGAATTGCAGACACCATCAACTCGCTACTTTTAGGAGTCTAACACATTAAATTTCTCACTGCCTCAACTCACTTTTGCATAATTTCACATCTATCTTGCTTCTCACACTTGTGGCATACAATCCTTAGCATCTTTCCTTGTATTTATACCATCTTCAACCTCAAAAATTTTCTCCAAGTTCGGCTACACATGCTTCATTTTACAAATTCAAATTAGGTCGAAAACTCAACATTCTTTGCATGGGAGAGAATGAGAGCAGACCAAACCAACACTTAACCAGGACCCAAAACAACATCTTGGATCAATCACACACTTCATTAATTGATACTTATCCTTCGCATGATATGTAAACACTAGGTCATCCAATCCTAATGAAAACACCAATGAACTTTGAAGTTCATGCTTCTGCAACAAGAAGATAACATATGGACCACATAACATACTTCACCATACACTAGAACACATCTTAGATTCCTTCATATTCATCTGCAACTAATGCAACAACCTCCATACATAGAACACTTTCCATCAGTCCATTTGGATTGTACAGACACACACAGTAACTCTGAAACTAGTCTTCTAGAGAACCAAACCATGAACACCTTTGATAGAACATAGATAACACCATTACCAACCTTCCTCTAGATCCACAAGATGTGAAACAAATCAACGAAGGACTGTGGAGCAGATATATTTCTCCCAGTCCATAGACAAACAACTCTGTCAGACCAATTCACAAACCAGTGAACTCAACTTTCACTCTTCATCAAACTAGCAGCAATATCGAAGATATATCACCCAAGGATTCCCTTAAACAACACTTCAGATCTGCACAAGCATAGGATCATTGTGGAAGAAATGTGGAGCACATACTAGAGCACATTCTGAACACACACACAACTTTTTCTTCACTATTTATTAATTTTCTCAAAAGCACTTGGTAACTCATCATATCAACACACCTGAAACACCATAAAGATAGCTAAATGTACTCACAACATCTCAATAGTATCTCAACTATACATGCACCACCTGCAATCACTTGATTCATTTCTCTACAAAAAACTATATTGTGCTGACATCAATAACAACATTAATGACAACACTACCATACCCATTCATACTTGCAACATGTTGATGATATAATCTTTGGTGGAAATAATGAAATATGTAATTTTGTTGAAGAGATGTAGAAAAAAATTGTAATTTCTATGATAGGTGAATTATCTTTCTTTCTTGGACTTCAAATTGCACAAACAGATAATGGTATCTTTATCTCTCAAGAAAAGTATGTCAAGGAGATGTTGAAGAAGTTTGGTATGGAAGATTGCAAACTAGTCAGTACTTTGATGGTAATAGAATGCCATTTAAGTAAAGATGATGAGTCACCTTAGGCTGATCAGACTCTATATAAGTCTATGATTAGGGAACTATTGTACCTAACAACATCGAGGCCTAATATTATGCAAGTTTTCTATTTAGTTGCAAGGTTTCAAGTTGATCCAAGAGAAACTCATCTGAGGGTTGTCAAGAGAATTTTTAGGTATTTCAAGAGAACTCTAGAATATGGTATCAAAAAGATAATAATTTTTCTCTGAGTGCATATACTGATGTTGATTGGGCTAGTAGTGTTGATGATAGAAGAAGTACTAGTGGTGGAGCTTTATTATTTCTGAGACAAATTGGTATCTTCATTTAGTAAGAAGCAGGAATCAATATCCTTATCAACAACAAAGGAAAAGTATATTGCTGCAACATTTTGTTGCGCCCAAGTATTATGGATGAAGAAAAATTTGAAGGAAATCAAGGTGATGTATGATGAGCCCATTCCAATTCTATGTCATAATACAAGTGCCATCAATATTTCAAAGAATCTAGTTATAATGTCATAAAATTACACCCCTTTCAATTTCACATATATTCTTTTTTTCTAGCCAAAAAGTATATTGCTCGTATATATTTATATTATATATAAAATAATGTGTACATATCAGTTTGACAGGCTCTTCATAGCCAAGTTTCCATTGAGTACATTTTCCCAAACAATAAAATTCATATCCCTTTTGGCATATCCCAAATCCCTCATATTCAGCTGCAAAACACAAAGCACATCATTTTCATAAAATCTTCCCTCTACTGACACCACCCCTGGATGCTTGAGTGTGTAGCCTAAAATTCTTTGTACCACCATTTCCACATATAATTGCAACAATATCAATGAGACCTAACACTATAACAATGTGAGGATTGGCCTGATTGTTCATTATCGGCGAGACCTTATTCAATCCCCTACATTATTGCATCTGCTTTGGTGTCCACTCCCCTAGCACTTTTGTAGGCCCATTTAAGCCTTTGCATCTGCCTCTTTTCCTTCTCAGGATGCTTAGCACCCCCTTTTAGTAGCTACCCTCGTGCATCAGCTTTGTGTCAAACCTTGTGCTTTTCCCGTTCATGTCATTTTGTAGCATGATATGTCTAGACACTAGCACGTCGTGTGGATGTTAGCATATCGTGCAGCAGTTTGTGTGCCGCTCTAGTGTCCTACGATTTTTTAATGTTCAAAAAACTGTTTCTAAGCATGTTTTCCACTTGTTAAGAAGTTTTGTTGGTGGTAATAGCTTGGGATGCCTTGTAATAGCTCGAGAAGCTTATTTTCCTTAAATGTTATCTTTTCAATCGATTTTGGTCTTCTAGCTTCTCTCCAACTTTGGCTCTTTCCTTTTCCTCCTCTCTTTATCTTACTATCTTGCTTGCATAGCTCCATATATCTTGTTATAGCAGCACCCTCAC
Source organism: Sequoia sempervirens (assembly GCA_007258455.2). NCBI lineage: Eukaryota > Viridiplantae > Streptophyta > Pinopsida > Cupressales > Cupressaceae > Sequoia > Sequoia sempervirens. The sequence goes on along the minus strand of VDFB02000003.1, from coordinate 273,326,652 downwards.
ATCTTTATAACACTTTTTGCAACACCCTTGGCTCTTATAGTTATCTGTCTCCCTCTTTGGCTTCCTTAAGCCTTCTAGCTAATATCTCTCTTGCCTTATGCTTGTGATCATCTTGGGATTTCACACATCCCCTATCTATTGCATCTCTATTTTGTGATATGGGTTCTCCTCCTCAAGTGGGGATTGCTTTTATCACCTATATTTTGTGATGTAGTTTCTCTTCCTCGAGCGGGGTTTTCTTTAATCACTCATTGCATACTTTATTTATCTCTATCTATTTGGTTGTCCATGGAGGTAGGAACACCAAAATAGGGGTTTGACTTAGACAAACCCCTATGCAGCCCCAAAATTTTCTCCAAATAGTATGCATGTAGGGATTAAAAATATTCATGTGTTGGAGGCTTCATTACTTGGGTTGTTGTGAGCAGTTTCTATCTTTCCTTATCTTGATTTATTATTTCTACTTTATTTCAACTCTAATGCACTCTATTATTTTCCCACATTCTGGAAGTTTCTAGTAATCAGGTCGCTAGTAGTCACCTTGCTATTTTATGTGATATTCTTAGTTTTCTATCTGTACAAGATGCTAGCACACCTTTAGGACTCCAACACCCCGCATTGTTGCCCATGTGCCACGTTGTCATCCTTCAGTCGAAAGCCTATTATTTTGTCCATAAAATCATTTTGACCTACTCATTTTGATTATAAAACTCTTGCTTTGTTCCCTGAGGTAGTTTAGGGTAGTTCACTCCTTGGGAATCTCTTGAGAATGAAGAGACTCATGAGTAGTGAATCCCCCTTCTCTACATTTTGGTGAACCCAACGTGAATCATAGTATTTTTCAAAAAACTAGGAATTTATTTACCCCAACTTGGCGGGGTCATAACTTTTGACTCGATGCTTGGAACTTAGAATTGCTTACACCATTGGGAAGGTCTCCAAGAGGAAAAATTTAGTCCCTAAAATACTATTCCTTTGACAGTCAAATTTTATGGATCAATGCAAGTTTTGATCCCAAATTCTGCTCCAAAGACCTTTGAAAATGCAAATTACTAGAACCTAGAAAATATTGAAAAAAATCAAAAAATTTGGATTTTTGGTTTTTCTTAGTTTTATTATTAGCCCACTTGTTTATTCATTATTTTTCATATTTAGCTTACTATATTCAAAATGAATTTAATATCTTCTTTTATTAGTGCAATATCTAATTCTATTCAAAGTGTTAATGATGTTCCATTTCGTGCATGAGAGGGTGACTTGGATTTACCCATGTCACTTAGTATATTTGATCCTTCTCATGAAATTCCTCTTACATCGGAGGATACCTTGTTGCAAGAAGATGAAATCATTGATACTTTATTAACATTACTCTACGTTCTCTTCATTCCAATGCACTCTCTTCTAGAGATGATGCATTATTGAATGATGAATCTCTTCATTCCAATGCACTCCCCTTTGGAGATGATGCATTTGTGAATGAAAAATATCCTCTTCACTTCAATGCACTCTCCTCTAGAGATGATGCATTAACGAATGATGAACCTCCTTCCCCATCTAATCCTCCCCAGATTAATGTTGACAATATTTCTTTGAATAATTATTCCACTAGTTGTGATGATTCTGTAAATGTAATCTATGTCTCTATTGCCCCTCAAAGGCCTAAGAGACTGGTCATTTACCTAACTCCTGCTAATCCTTCTCCTAAAAGGGTTTTTTCTATTAATGGTGTTTCATTTGATAGTGACTCTCATGATCTTTCTATGGCTTCCTTTGATAGAGCAGTAGCCCATACTTATAAGAATAGAAGGAATAAAAAAATGTTGATCAACCTACTTCTTTACCACCTTCTCAACCAATCCTTCCTCAAGCACCTAAACCTTCAACTAAAGTACCCAATGATTATGATCTTGTTGAGCAACTCCAAGTTACTCTGACTAAGATCTCACTGTGGGACTTGCTTCAATCTACTCCGATTTAACAAGGTATGCTTCAGGAATCCTTAAAAAATATCATCTTCCCTTCTTCTGCCAGGATGGTGGATGATAATGCATTGATAGCTCATATTTGTGCAGATTCACTTAATATTATGTTTTATCCACATGAACTCCCACCTTTGTAAGTGCAAAAGCAGGTGGATCCTCTAATTATCATAGTTAACATCAATGATATTGGCATTACACGTACTCTCATTGACTATGGTTTGACACTCAATGTATGTAGCATTGATATATTACCTAAGATTAATACTGATTCATCTTCTCTTAGAGCTTCTTCTATTGTTATTCGTGGGTTTGATAATGTTGGTCAATAATCCCTAGGCATGATAGTCTTGCCTTTGAGGTTGGAACCCATTACCGTACCCACCCTTGTATATGTTATGTCAGAAAAAATACCATATAACCTTCTTCTCAGTAGACCATGGATTCATGCCATGGGTATGATCCCATCTACCTTGCATAAATCTATTAAGTTCATTTGTAACAATAAAGTAGTCATAGTCAAGCCTGACCCTGATGCTATGTACTTATGTGAGATGGCAACTGTTGGTCAAGTTTCAGTTGTTCCTAGTCTTATTCCTTCAGTTTCTTCCAATGTGTCGATCTTTACTTCAGTATTACATACTACAAAGGATACTCTTGAGATAGATGTCCCTAAAGAAGATCCTTCTGAAGCAAGAAATCCTAAGTCTACTCCTCAAGAGAATGCATATTTCTGTGATGATTGGGGGTTCCTTAGACTTTACAGATTCCTTCATTAGGGAATATAAAATCGACCTGATCCACTTAAACCTTTCGATAACATCATCCACACCCTCTATCAAAGATGATTATTCTTTTGTATCACAGGGTAATGTGAGCAATAGTTATAATATTCTTAATACAGATCGTCCATTGTCTTCCATCTTTGTGTCTCCTTCTTGTGAGCATTCAAATTTTTCTCTGCAAGAGAAAGGGTTACTTCATGCTCCTCATCCTCTATCTTTATAAGAGCATATTTTGTTGAGGCTTAAAAAATTTCTTAATTACTCTTCCTTCTCCTACACACAAGAAATTTCATAAGCATGATAAAGCAAAACATTCTTTTTTGTGAATACCATCGATTGCCTAGCCATTCCACTAGTGAATCTAAGGCCTTGAAGGATAAAATACAATAACTTCTTGATTCAAGTGCCATCACTCATTTATTTTCTGATGCACTTTCCTCTTCTTCAAATGACAAGTGATATCGAGGTTTCTTTCTATCCTATATTTTCTAAGTATCTTTCATGGTTCTCCTCCCTTGTATGTTGGGGGCAGTAATAACTTTCTCTAGAGATGTGTGTCCTTCAAAGGACCCCCTCTCTTCTCTATCTCTTTCAAATGAAGTTTCCCCTTGACTGGGCCCCTTGCTATCTTGAAGGGTTCTTGAGGGACCCCCTTTGAAAGCTTTTTCCTCAAATGAATTATATGACATCTAGCTTGGGGGAAGCCTGACTAGACCTATTTCATATTTTTATGTCTAGCTTGGGGGTAATCTAACTAGACCCTTCTTTTTTGTGCTTGTCTTGTAATGCAGCTTGTAGTAGCCATAGGCTTCTCTAATTAGTCTTGCTCTATAGGACCAAGAACTTGATCCAGGAGGATCTATGAACCTTGAAAAATAAATTGTCTCCAATGCTCAAGAAGTCAACACCATGGTGTAATGCTCAGAAGCACGATTCCAATGCTACTTGAATCGCAAAAATCAAAGTCCATACACAAAATTTACAGTCAGTCAAAGATTGTTCAAAATAGGTGTAGGGGCCTATCGGGATGCGAAAAATTTGATCGACTAGGAATTGATCAAAAGTGATGCCAAATCAAAGAGCTTGATGACACAAACCCAATTATGTTCATTTTGTCAAAATCCTAGCTCATACACGAAAATATTGCGAGTCAAAGTCTGGATCAAACAGGCACCTGAGGCCATCCAGAAAGGCAAAAAAATTGATCATCTCAGAATTTGGTGAAAAAATGAAGAGCTCATCGTCACAATCTTGATGACACTCATTTCATTGAACATGGATCTTGGACAGCGAATATATGGCATATCAAACTTCAAGGTTGACTTTGTTGGTGGACTATATGGTTGTTGATGTCAGCATGCTGACTCAGCAGACCATGCGCTAGCATGGACCAATCATAGAATGACACGTAGCATCCATACGCCGAGGTGGCAGTTGAGTAACAAGTGATGTGGAAGTTGATGATGTGGCAGGATGAGTGTACAGGTGATGTAGCAGATGATTTAACAGATTTGGCCAATCAGGTATTGACACGTGTCACGTCCTCAGCTAATCAACAACTACCACGTGGAAAGTCTTCGATGAATGGATAGGTGATTTTCTTTACCAAAAAGATCATGGTGGGGGTCGAACCCCTCACCTATCTATTGCAAGCAAACCTCCACACCACTACGCCGCGCGATTCATGCTTTATCTATATTGGTCGTGGGTTAGTTTTGTTTAGTCCAGATTAAAAATTGATGGATAAAAATAGTGAGGGGCGGGGGTCGACCACCCTGCCCATAAGATCACTCTTCAAAAACACACCATATGTGGCTCTGAGGATATTTCAGGGCCCATTTGATATATTTTAATCCTCTAAACCGAAATCCCTTTAGATTGAAAGATTAACCCCTAAATTTGAAGATAAATCTCTTAATTCTTCACAAAAAAGATCAAAAGTAAGTATTTGAAGCTCGAGAAAATGAAAATTAAAGGGCTTAGAAGAATTTGAAATATCTATTAAGAGATATTTAAAGATTATTATTATATAAGGGGATTTAAATTATTAAATGGAGGATTCTTATGTAATTATGGGGGATATTGTATGATTTTGTAAATCTTATGGTTTTAAAGCATATTGGGAAAACTTCAAGTATAAAAGGAGGAACTAAGCAGGCATCGATGATCACATTCTTGGAACCAAGTTTTCCAAGTGGGAGAAAATTTGGAGAGGGGAATTTGAGACTATGAGGAGGATTTTCTTGAAGAGGAGTAAGCCATATGATGCAAAATTATTCTGAGAAGATTATGAGAGAGTTGTGTAGGCTTTTCTGTTGTAGATTTTTATTTGTAATTATGCTCTGTTTGTAAGCCTTTGTAGGATTTTGTGAATCTTTTTGGAGGCGATAGAGTTTAAATTTTTGTTACAACTTTTTGTTACAGGTTGAAAGCTCTTCTTCTCAAAATTTGTACTGAAGCATCTAGGTCATTGTTAATAGATTGGTCACTCAGTTGAGATAGACCCAGAGACATAGTCCACTCAGATGAACTCTGTAGTCTTGATCTTGTGTCCTCTTCTCTCTCTTTGTTCTATGTTATAATTCTATCTTATTTGTTCATGTTGCTCTATTATTTAATGTCTTTTCAGTTAAGCTTAAGGCATTAAGGATTTGTTCACCTTTATGCACATTCACTTTAGCAATGTTTTTCATAGATCCCTTCTGCATCAGATCAAGTGGTATCAGAACCCAGTTTGGTTGGTTTTGCAAAAGTGATTGTTAGTCAGCTTGCTAGTTTAATTAGTTTGTCGATTTGACTGTGTGGACATCCAAATTTGGACACTTAATTTATCCAAATTTATCACTTTTCATCTAAACACCCTCTTATCCGAGTTAATTAAATAATATTACTATTATTTAATTAATATCTTTAATTTTTTCAAATCCCTAAGGTATTTAATTAATAATTAAATACCTTACCCTCCTTAATCCTTTTTTTCATCAAATAAATTAAATAAATATTACATTTATTTAATTCCTCACATGTCATTTTCATCTAATCCTAATCCATCTCCTAATTTCTTCATTAAGGATGTGCACATGCCTAATCCTTGATTAGGATGTGTCACATCCTCCAACTTTTGCAAGTTGGCTTTTAATCCTAATTAGCCCCTAATTATCCTTTAATTACTAATTAATTAAGCCTAATCATTCCCCAAAATTTTTAATTCATTTTTATTCTTCCTAGATTCTTTTATATGTGAATTTTTAATTCACATTCCATCCTTCCAAGGCTTCTAGAACCTTGGACTTGTCACAATCTCCACATGTGACCAACCTTGGACTTGTCACAATCTCCACATGTGACTAAGTCCCACCTTTTTGGAGCCCACCTTTTATCCTCTAGATCATCCTATGAGTGTGAATTTTTAATTCACATTTATATCCCCAACCACCTTTCACTTTCCCATGTAGATTTTTGAGGAATTCCAAAATTCCTCAAAGTCCCTTTCACTCCCACTTGGGGACAAGAAATCCCTTTTTGTGGAAATCCTCTCATCCCCCAAGGTGCATGTCCTTTTTCCACCTCATGTACCTTTTTGACAACTCATCTCCACCTCATATCCCCTTGCCACTTCACCCTCCACATGTCAAGATGTGAGGGCTTGTGGGTTCTCAACCCACCATAGCCCTTCATCTTGACCTTGTTGGATCAATCTTGACCCTTGAATTCTCAAGTTCCTCTATAAATACCCCCTCCTCAAGGGCATTTCCAACACTTTTCATTTTGAGCACCCTTATGCTGCTAATTTTCCTTCTCAACACTTTGCACTCTCATAACTACATGCTGTCCATTTGAATCCTCAAGCCTTTTCAATCATTTAGTCATCTTTGCTCATCATCTTGCATATTGATTCTTGCATTTAGACATTCAAACAATCATCTAAGGAGCACACAACCAATCCAAGCAAGGGCCAATCAAAGAGGTATCAACAACAAGGGAGGTAAAAATATTTGTGTTTCATTTTATTTGCATTCCTTTTCGTTGAACCACTATTTTGGCTAATCTTGAGGTGTCCTTGGTATTTTGTTATTCATGCATTCTTAGTTACTTTGCACATTTAGAGCAGTAGGAATTTCAAGGCATACATTTCGCACGACCTGGACCCACAAACCGGTTCCTCATATTTCACGCTTAATCGTTTAAGTTTTTCAGAACGCTACAGGTATACGCCACGCCCCATTTTCATTGCATATGGCCACCCATTTTGCCAGAAGGGCCGCTATGCCCCATCTTCCATAGGCTGGGCTGCCACTCCATTTTTCGCTAGTGCTGGCTTAATTACCTTATTTCAATTGTGCTGCCACCATTTTGCTGCATACGGGTATGCCCCATTTTCATTGCATACGGCCACCTTACTTTGCTGTATTGTACTCATTTTTGCTGCCAGGAAGGGCTACCCATTTCGTATGGGCGTACCTACCTACTTTATGCATACGCTGTTCCATTTTCATTAGTATGGCTACCCCATTTTCATTAAAAAGGGCTGCCACTTCCATTTTTGAGCGTATACGCTACCCATTTTTCATTGTAAAGGGCTGCCAATACCCATTTTCACGTATACGCTATGCCCCATTTTTCTGCAGAAGGGCGGCTACGCCCCTGTTTTGCTGCAGAAGTGCGGCTACGCCCCTGTTTTGCTGCAGAAGGGCGACTGCGCCCCCTGGAAGGTAAAATTGGTGTTTTGATTTCAGATTTAATTGTTATTTTTCTCATTAACGTTGTTCTTGCAAGGATACATGTGTTTTGTGCTAACCTTTTGCAGCATATTCTTGTGAAGTTGATGGAGAAAGCGGGATAAAATATCTAATATTTGCTTGCAGGGCTATCCATTTGCTCAATCTTCTTTAAAATTATCCTTGTTGTTTGCATTAATCTAAGAACATAGCTTAATTAGGGGGAATAATATTCGTTGCTTGTTGTTTTTGTCTTTTTGTGTTACCCTAAGGGAGTATTAGCTTGTTTCCGCTTTCCCCTTGCACTTCGTGTGAGCTTGGGGAGTAGTTGGAAGAGGTTAGTGCTTTCTTCATAGTGGGACCTGCTTGGGGATTTCATCACCCCAAGGGACGATTCCAACCACGTGTACCGGCGAGGTATACAAAGGGGGGAGAGCGAAAGCTGTACCCCAATCCAGTCACGTCGTAATTGGCGGAGCGTCGAAGCTAGGGTGATACCTAGATAGATGTGAAGAGTTGGTCCGAGCCCTTCAGTATCTCGTTGGGGTTCCCGACTCACGCTTGTGACGGGCTGGTGTTCACGATTGTGCCTCACATACCGAGAGTATATCGAGGACTCCCTAGATACCTTGTGCATCCTAGATTAAGACCACTTTTTCCATACCCTCAACACTAATCATAGGGTTGTATTTGCTTGGGAGTGTTTTCTTGTGAGAAACCAGTGAATTCCTAACAATTTTGCTTTATCATTATCATTTTAAAGTCCTTGCCATAGCCATTTGCATCAAACCAAGCCTCTGTTTTGCTGCAGAAGTGCGGCTACGCCCCTGTTTTGCTACAGAAGGGCGGCTACGCCCCTGTTTTGCTGCAGAAGTGCAATTACGCCCTCCTGAACACCTGAAATCCCCCCATTTGGATTCACTCGGCCTTTAAACCTTCATTTCACCATTCCCAACCATTACCTCATCATCCCAAACCTTCATTTTGTCACTTTAAACTTTCAAAAACCTCCATTTATCCCTTTCAAACCTCCATCTCATTATTCTAAACTTTCGCTCAACCATCCTAAATCCCCATACATTCTCCACAATTATCCTTAACCCCCCATTCATTCTAATTTCTTCCTAATCCACCAATCATCTCTTACCATTTGCATCTCCAAATACCACCCATAATCAAACCGTCCTACCCTTGTATTACAAAGTGGTTACCCGAATTAACTATAGTGCTTGAACTTTATTATTAGTCTTTAACTTCAAACCCAATCAATTCGCCTCCATCTTGAGGTGAATTCGGTGTTGTAAGTTATCATCCTCGGCCCAATCAATCCATTCCTAGCTTAAGGTGGATTCGGTGCCGTAATCATCCTATTAATCAATCAAAGCTCTAGGGTTACTAAGAGTAATCTCATGTGATCAAGCTTAAGGTCTCCCTCTCATCTCTTTCAATCCAAATCCAATCTAATCAAATCTTAATCCAATCCAATCAAATCCAATCCAATCCAATCTAATCAAATCCTAATCCAATCAAATCAAAATCCAATCCAATTGAACTCCAATCCGATCCAATATATTTGATCCAAATCCAAATCCGATCTAATCACATCCCTATCCATTCATCCATCTACTGAATCCCATCAAAATCAAAATCAATCTTATCACATCAGCCAATCATCCTAATCTGAGCTTCAATCCAATCCAAGTTTGGGCTTAATCTAAATCCCGATTTGAGCTTTAGTCCACTTCCATCCCAAATCATTGACTCATCCTCTTTATCCTTTCACCCTCATGAATCCTCATCCTCCATCAATAGTAGTCAAGGGAAACCCTAATTATGTGGACGACGATAATGAAAGTCTTGTCGATCAAGAAGAATATGACATAGATCCCCTTGAGACTATCATTGCTAGTAAGCTTTCTCCACCCACTTTCCAAAATCCAATCACCCCCTTGAGTTATCCCGTTATGTCTTCATCCATGCCTAATCATGTTGCTCCTGCTACCTTTGACAAGGGATATCCGTCATATCCATCATATCCTTCATCTACATCATCCCCTTATCCAACACCCGCATCCTCTTATCCTATTCTACCATCTCAATATCCCTCTCCTAATCCCCCATCCACATCCTCCTATTTAAATCCTTCATCCGCATATACCCACTACCCTAATCATCCATGCCAATCTACTCACTCTAATCCTACATTCGTACCTTCCTATCTTAATACTACATCCATGCCCTTTTACCTTAATCCTACATCCACATATCCTCATCCTAATCCACCATCCCAATACCCTTATTATAATTCATCCCCCACATCCTCTTGTTCCACTACACCACCTATATCCTCTTGTCCTAATCCACAATCCATGTCCCCCTATCTTAATTCACCACTCCAATATCCTTACCTTAACCCTCCATCCAATCCTAGTCCTCCATCTACCTCCTTAGTCCTCCATCCAATCCTAATCCCCCCATCTACCATAGTCCTACATTCAATCCCATTCCTCCATCTAACCCTAGTCCACCAATCCATAATCCCTCATCCATTTCTACCACCCTAGCCAAGCCAACCATATGCCAGTCTCTCATTTCAAAAGTTCTCCAAGGACTTATAACAAAGGAAACATCCCCCACTCCACACATTGCAATCGTGGAACCATGCCATCCCAACCCATCATCCATGGTCGTTAGTGACGAGACCCTTCTCCACCCAACACCTATCACTGATGAAACCATCACATCCTCTGAATCCACTAGGCCTCCATCTCCTACCATCACACCCTCTGAATCCATCGAGTCCCCATCTCCTACCATCACATCCTTTAAATCCGTTGAATCCATTGAACATCCACCTCCTCCCCCAAGAGTCATCGAACCCATCAATGACACCCGAATCCATTCTGATGACTGCATCGAATCCTCCATCCTTCCATCTCCCCAACTCAAAGAGTCTCTCCAACACTCTGTCATCCTTCCATCCACACAAGATGTGTCATGCCAAGATTCTAATCCAAAGCATGCCAACATATCCCCTTCTCTAGATCAAGATCCTGCCATCCTATCTAGTCCACCTCAAGATCACAGTCCCCCATCCATTCCACCCCATGATCCCCTTATCTCCACCGCTCCATCTTCATCTCCACCGCATGAGCCCACTACCACAAATCCAAATCCTATCATATCCCCTAATCTCTCTCCTGATATCACCCATCCACATGCTGCTATCCCTTCATCTCTCTCTCATGATCCCCCATCATCGCCTAAAACTGCTATACCCACACCGCTTGCATATCCCCTTGGCCCTCTCACATTCTTCCATGGTGGCCTCCTTGTAAAAGAAAAACACAGTGTATTTACCACCCATCATCCTCCACCTAATGATGGACTCGCATCATGTTTCCAGAATAACACAAATCCTATTATGGACCGCATGCTCAAGAAAATGAACTATCAAGGAAAAGGTCTAGGCCTTCATGAACAAGGTATTTTAGAGCCTATCCAAGTCAAAGAACAAGTCTGCATGCAAGGTCTTGGACCTATTTCCCAAGACTCACAATCTAAAGATGTTGGTACAACCTTTAGATGTCCTCAACGCGCCTTTTCCAAAAGAAATGTCGGCTCTTCCCATCGCCCCACTAGATCATATGTTGCCATCCCTCCTCCTCTATCATATCGCCTCAAAACCACCGACCATATCCCTCCTTCATCTGCTCCATCCATTTTGGGTCCTTACATCCCTCCATCCACCATACCCCATCCTTCATCCCCTCCATCCATCTTGGGTCCATATATCCCAAAATCACCTCCTCCATCTCATCCTTTTATCCATCCAATGCCTATCCATGGCATCCATCATAAACATCCTAATCAGGATCAACAAAGGCACATACCCGCACATCCTCCGTCTACACATAATCCCCATACTCCTACCTTTGTCGCTCCACATCATCCATCTCTTCACACCCATCCCATGGCTACTAAATGCACTTTGGATGCTAACATAAAAATGCATAAATCCAAACATCCACATGAATCAAAAGCTTCCCATGTCCCTTCTAAAAGACATGTTAAAGCAAAGCAAAACCAAATCCAAAATCCAAATCAAATCTATAGGCCGCAAAGGCCCACCAAAGCAAAGATCAAAACTATGTGGATCCCAAAGAAACAAGATGCAATGCCATCACATGAAAAATCTGTAAGAACATCCAAAGTTGCTAATCCAAAAGCTAGTCATACACCCCTTTCATCTCCTAAGTCTGTTTTGGGCCCATATGTTCCAAAGTTCACTGCCCCATCCCCTCCATTATCCACACATTATCCACCCAGTAATCCTCTTATCTTTTCACATCCACCACCACATGTGCCAATGTTGGTCCTGAACACATCTCCCCATCCATACCCTGTGCAGCATCCCATCCATTATCCCATGTATCTCCCCTCTCAAATCCCCCTAATTCATCCTCTAGCATAATCCATTTATCGTAAGGTTGTACCAACATCCAATAGTCAGTTCGAACATGGGCTCTTACTACCTCCTATAGAACTTGATGCTTGCGTCCTTCATCCATATCCTTATCATGTATTTAACTTGATGCTTGAGTTATCCATCCATATCCATATCATGTATCTTCTAAATTCCCTTATCCACATCCCTATCCTTATCCATTTTCATCCTCTTGCTATCCACAAAAAATCAAATAAAAAATAAAAAAAAATAGTAAAGAGAAATAATCCATCCAATGGTGAAAACTTGGCAAACAAGCGCCTTGGATAAGTACGATGATGAAAACCTGGCAAACAGGCGTCATGTGTAAATCCTCATTTGCACTTGGGGGCAACTTCCTGATATGCATTCCCTCCATCCACTATGCTTCTAGCTATGCACCCATCTTCCTGTTATCCGTCATCTTCATAAATCCCTCCGTCCCTCCTATTTTCCACATCCTACCATCATATCCCATTTATCTCCCATCCCCTCCATCCTTCTTGTGATCTTGATCAAAATTGGGGCACCTATCTATGCATGCTTTGGACACCTATTGGTATACATTCCCTTCATCCATGCTCTATCATATTCCTTGGTCACTCATCTTATCCACCTCTAGTTATCTCCTTTATTTTACCATCCACTGCCTCCCATCTCTCACACCTCATCATATATGATATATCTAGAAAGTGGAGAGGCATCTACTCTGCGGACATAGTCCTTGGAGACATCATCTATCCTAGCATCCCTTCCATCTCCCCTTATCATCCTCAGATCTTCATATCCTCTATCCTGCATCCCCTTTCTATCTCCTAACTTCCGTCCCTATCCATCTATCATAGTATCCCTTCCATCTCCCCATCCTTATCTTTATATCCATCCCCTTCATCTCCCAATCCTTATAATCCCTCCCATCCTTCATCCATTCTTTTGTCTTTATCTTCATCCCATCTCACACTCCCTTGTCATCAGTATTTGGCTATAGGCCTCCTTCCATGCAACCCAATGCCCTTTATCTCATCAAACAGCCATCACTGGCTTCTTTACACATCATTTCACCTTTTTCTTTTTCATCCTCACATTCTTTTTTTTTTCATAGTTAGTCAGCCTCTCCTGTGTGTATGTGAACGTTTCTCGCTGAAAGTGGGATCATTTCTTATTATGGCTCACGGTTTTATGACTCGGGCGGCTCTGGCTTTCACATGGGCGCCTGGCTTGCTGGCGGGCGGGGACTGGCCTCGGGCGGCTCACTGTCAGCGGGCGGCTCCACTTCTGCTGCGGGCGCGGTTCGCCTGCCGGTGGGATCGCTTCTCCCAAGTAGCCTTCCACTACGGGCGTGGCGCTTCTTCCCTCCCAGACGCCTCCCACCATACTATCTTGCCAAAAAATCACATTTCTGCTGTCTTTTTCAGAAAACTGATTTCGACCCAGTTCCTCATTTTCCTCCGCGAACAAAACCCATGTTTTGGAATTTTCAAAATTGATTTTTGATTTTTACATCAACACTTCTGGCAGCCATAACTTTTTACTCGGGTGTCCGTTTGAGCTGAAATTTGACGGGGAGTTGCGTTACGCGACAACGAGTGGATTTCCAACTAATTTTTTTGAAAGTTGTTGGACCCCGTTTTGACCCATTTTCGGGGCCTGAAAGTTTCATCTTGACCCTCAAAATCCCAATTTAGTATTTTTCTCCAGCATTTTGAAAAATTATTTTCACTCATAACTCAAAATGCATATCTCATATCTGGGATGTTAGTTGGCAATTCATCCTATCTCCCCAATGGGTATTTCTTGGAAAAAATTGGGACTCTCAAACATATGACCATGAAGTTTCCTAAAATGGAAAAATTTGACAATTTTTGAAAATTGCCAAATTTGGAAAAAATTGCTTGTCAACACCTTACGCCCTTTAAGCCCCGGAACTTGGTGTAGAATCAATTCAACCATATCCTTCAATCATTCTAGTCTTCAATACAATCCTCATCTGAGCTTAACCAAACCCCTAATCTGAGCTTTCATCCATCTGCAGTCAATGTCTTTGGATACCGAACAAAGTCTTAAGATTCCTCCCTCCATCTTCTTCAATTTTGTCTTATTCATCCATTCTAATAAATCCATTCACTCATTCATCAAACCTCCTTCTATCATTTCAAACTCTCATTCCATAATCTTGATCAATCGTTTACTCATTATGAGTAATCTTCCACCTGTTCCCACCCTTCACCTTCTAGTTCCAAGACTCAGTCATCTATCCATCTGGTCACCTTTTCCTCATCCAAATCCTTATCCCTCTATCCAATCCACCCAAACAATCCTTTTCCTCCCCCCATCCTCTCCCCTCATCCCATCTCATAATCTCTTGTCATTGGTATCTAGCTATAGGCTTTTCCCCATGCAATCCAATGTCATCTATCTTATCATCATCACTTCTGCTTCTTTTGCACATCTTTTCTATCTTATCGTTCGTCACTTCATCATTCATCTATCTGGCATGTCATTCGCCCACTTCATCTTTGATGATTTGGATAACTATCCCATCCCTAAGCTTTATATAGTCACTATCCTCCAATCCAATCCAATCCAACAGGTCTATCTTGTTCCGTCGTGTCAGTTCTGTCATTTTAACCCCTTATCTAAGGTTATCTCATCATCTTTCATCATCACTTGACTGTCCCCTTTTGTCGAACTATGTTGCCCCTACGCTTTCACATAGGCAAGGTCGATCATTTGATCCGCCCCCGGGGTTCCATTCATCATTGATCTATATTGTCCACTTTTCTTCTGTTCTCCATCCTATCTTGGTCATCCATCGAAATCTCCATCCTGGTCAGTTGTCAGCCTTTTATCGAACTACGAGGGCTCTGCGCTGCCACGTAGGCAAGGCTAATCTTTGATCGGCCCCCGAGCCCCTAGGTCTTTAGGTTGTGTCAGTCTCATGTCTTGTCTCCCTTGTGTCGTGTCATCAAGGTATGCCCTTATCTAGCTGGTTCTTAACAAACAAGATTCACTTGTATCAATAAATCCAATCAGTTTTGAATATCCTATGTCATATCGATCTTTTAGCTTAGTATACATCATTAGTCTCAACAGGATGCATCCTTCCTAACAGACCTCGTCAATCCCATCCATCCCCTTGATCCTATGGCAAAGGACATTTTACTTGACACCATGGTCTTCCTTGTCCCACCAGTCTCGTGACTTTGGGGTATTGGGATAGCCTTCTTGTCTATTGTGTTTGTTTTATGCATTAGACACTAATCCGCCTTGGTCCTTCATACCCTGGCGTCTTGTGTCTTATGCTATAGCAAAAATCAGTGCTCCGAAGATGGCAAGTTGTATTAGGATTGAATTTCATTTTCCATTCTATCATCTTGCATGTATCCCCCCATCCATTTCATCCTTCATCCTTATCTCACATCTCTATCCTATCCCCATCCATTCCATTTAGCCCAAATCATCTAATCATGTCCTTGATCTTGTCCCCAGTCTCGTTACTGGCCTTGACCCATCATCATCATCATCCATTGATATCCTTCCCTATCCTTTTGGTGTTGTTTTGGGATGTATCCTTCCCTCATCAACAACACTTTCATCATCATCATCCATTAGTATCCTTCCCCATCCTTTTGGTGTTGTTTTGGGATGTATCCTTCCCTCATCAACAACGCTTTCATCATCATCAGGAGGCAATTCTTCCCTATCCTTTAGTGGTGTTTTGGGATGTATCCTTCCCTCATCAATACCACTCATTGGGATGTATCCTTCCCTATCCTCATTAACAACACTCCATCCATCATCAACCCATTTTGGCTTGTACATTGACTGGGGCAACATCACCTTTTGTCCTCAAATCCATTTGTGCTTCATCCATCATCACCTTGCATCATCTTCCTCATCTCCCCTTGTATCACATCATCTATTTCGAGAGCACATACGTGTTCTCTTCAACTCGCATGTCCTCTCGAGGGGGCATCCTCAATCCCTACTCTTCATTTTCACCCCCGTCATCTTTCTTCCTAGTCATCCCTTTGATGACTGGGGCATCTTTTCCAATCTAACCATATCCTCCTGGGTTCTATATTTTAATATTCTTTGAAATGATGCTACTTTGTAACACTATCTCAAAGAGGGGCAAAATGTAGACATCCAAATTTGGACACTTAATTTATCCAAATTTATCACTTTTCATCTAAACACCCTCTTATCCGAGTTAATTAAATAATATTACTATTATTTAATTAATATCTTTTAATTTTTCCAACTCCCTAAGGTATTTAATTAATAATTAAATACCTTTTAATTCTCCTTAATCTTTTTCATCAAATAAATTAAATAAATATTACATTTATTTAATTCCTCACATGTCATTTTCATCTAATCCTAATCCATCTCCTAATTTCTTCATTAAGGATGTGCACATGCCTAATCCTTGATTAGGATGTGTCACATCCTCCAACTTTTGCAAGTTGGCTTTTAATCCTAATTAGCCCCTAATTATCCTTTAATTACTAATTAATTAAGCCTAATCATTCCCCAAGGAATTTTTAATTCCTTTTTATTTATTCCCTTCTTTTATATGTGAATTTTTAATTCACATTCCATCCTTCCAAGGCTTCTAGAACCTTGGACTTGTCACAATCTCCACATGTGACCAACCTTTGACTTGTCACAATCTCCACATGACTAAGTCCCACCTTTTTGGAGCCCACCTTTTACCCTCTAGATCATCCTATGAGGTGAATTTTTAATTCACATTTATATCCCAACTCCAAAATTCCTCAAAAGTCCCTTTCACTCCCACTTGGGGACAAGAAATCCCTTTTTGTGGAAATCCTCTCATCCCCCAAGGTGCATGTCCTTTTCCACCTCATGTACCTTTTGACAACTCATCTCCACCTCATACCCTTGGCCACTTCACCCTCCACATGTCAAGATGTGAGGGCTTGTGGGTTCTCAACCCACCATAGCCCTTCATCTTGACCTTGTTGGATCAATCTTGACCCTTGAATTCTCAAGTTCCTCTATAAATACCCCCTCCTCAAGGGCATTTCCAACACTTTTCATTTTGAGCACCCTTATGCTGCTAATTTTCCTTCTCAACACTTTGCACTCTCATAACTACATGTTGTCCATTTGAATCCTCAAGCCTTTTCAATCATTTAATCATCTTTGCTCATCATCTTGCATATTGATTCTTGCATTTAGACATTCAAACAATCATCTAAGGAGCACACAACCAATCCAAGCAAGGGCCAATCAAAGAGGTATCAACAACAAGGGAGGTAAAAATATTTGTGTTTCATTTTATTTGCATTCCTTTTCGTTGAACCACTCTTTTGGCTAATCTTAAGGTGTCCTTGGTATTTTGTTATTCATGTTTCTTAGTTATTTTGCACATTTAGAGCAGTAGAAATTTCAAGGTATACAGACAGTTTGTTGGTTTTCAGTGTCATTGTGCAAGTTGACAGGTGGACTTTTGGAGTTATGAAGCAGAGATGGCACCAAAGAAAGGAGAATCATCTACGGTGACATTGTCTCTATCTGCATCCATGGTGGATGATATCTTTTCCATGTAGAGAATGGTTGAAGAACTCTATCGAGAGCACCGGGACAAGGCTAAAAGGCTTTGAGAGTTGGAGGAAGCCAACTAGTGCATTTAGTTTGAGAATGTTGAGCTCAGAGATTTTCTTGAAAAGGAAAACAAGGGGAATCATGAGTTGCATTCGAAGTTGCAGAAGCTCATGGAGGAGCACCACAGGAGGAATCCTCTTGCATCAGAGAATGTTGGCATATGTGTTTTTTTCCCGCATTAGTAGGATACTTCTTCATACTCCTCTCTCACTCCGAATGATGGCTTGGATGTGTCATCTATAGAAAAGTCCACTACAAAGAGTCTGAAGTCAAGATTTTCTTGTGGTCATGGGAATTAGGCCAATCATGCTTCAAGTCAGGAGAATGTTGGTCAGTGTACTTTCTGTCGACATGTGGAGTACCTAAAACTTTTCAATATTACTAGTAACCAAAGTGGTTACCTAGAAGAGTCTCCTACATCAGATCAGGAGGTGGGAAATGATCAGAACTCTATTTTTGAAGGCTTTGAAAGGAACACCAATGGTAAAGGCCTTGGGATCATTGAACAAGTCATGATCAATCCTATAGAGGTTAAGAGGAGACGTCGTTATCAAGGATTGAGATATGGAGAGACTGGTGAATCCTCCAAAGCCTTTAAAAAGGAATATCCCTAGGCACACATTTTAGACTATGGTAGTGGAAGTGAAGTTGATTCTTCTCCAAAGAAGAAAGTGAAGAGGTAGGACAAAGCCCGAAACTATTGCACCCACTGCAGGATAAGTGGGCATTGGATCGAGAAGTGTTGGAAGCTACATCGAGAGCTTTGATGCTCACCTAGGCTCATTGAGGGACCTAACCAATAGAAGGTCGTTGAGGAAGAGGTGAAGGCAGTACCTAAAGCCACTAACCTAGAGGCAGAGGTGAATGTGGCACCTGATGTAGGGGAACCTCAACTGGAAAAGGAGAAACCGGCAAAGGAAAGTGCTTTTGACCAACTCCGTAAGAGCTGGGAAAACTTGTCATCAAAATAGTCGTATCAAATTTATTTTGTTATTAGCTCATTAATAAATATCACATTGTTATTATGAACTAGGTGATACAAGTAGACAAGGTTTTTGTAGTAAAATCATTATGCTATTTGCATGAAGTTATATTTTCTTGGAATTGAAAGGTTGTTTAAGCCTTATCTTATGTAATTAGAAAAGAAAATGCTTGAAGACTTATTTTTGAAAAATGGCAGATTTTTGAAACTAAGGAGTGCTTAGTTGATGAAAGTTCTCGAGGTGAGAATATATTCATTATTCCTATTTAAGGAAAAGAAGCACTTGATCAAATTCAGTGAAAGGTGGATAGATCTAGAGGATCACTCCACGTTGGGACTCAAAGTTGTAGAGAACTACCGAGAAGTTTCTTGTATGTTCTCAGCTTTAAGACTTAGTTCAACTTAGTTAGTTGATGAATGAGGCTCCTGAAGGTCTTTTTCTATGGCCTTGTTGCTCAAGAGAACATAGACAAAGTTGTATGGTGAAGCTTATAATCAGCTATTCTGAAGTACAAAGTTGAGAAGGAATGTTTCAGGCTGAGGCACAGTTGTCATTACTCATGCAATTTGCAAATGAGGAGCATCATAATCATGCCCAAGAAATTTTTGAGGCTGGTATGCAAAATGAGAACCACTTCCATGAGAAACATCGAGAGACAAGTTTATCATGCTTGATTTTCTTCTTGCTTTTTGGTATGTCAAGTTCCATTTTGAACTACGTCCTTTGAAGTCCTAATTTGGCCAAAATGTAAGACCCCTAGAGGGAAGATGTGGCCATAGGTATGCTTATACCTACCATGCATCGCTGAAGTGTAAGACCCTAGCAAGTGAATGTGGCAATGTATGCTTTCTTGATATTGTCAAAGTGTAAAACCCCTAGAGGGTAGATGGGATAGTATCAAGGCATAGCTGAAGTGTAAGACCCGTGGAGGGAAAATGTAAGTTCCAAAGCATGGTAGAACCAGGACCAAAATC
Source organism: Sequoia sempervirens (assembly GCA_007258455.2). Taxonomy (NCBI): domain Eukaryota; kingdom Viridiplantae; phylum Streptophyta; class Pinopsida; order Cupressales; family Cupressaceae; genus Sequoia; species Sequoia sempervirens. Next base: position 273,307,093 of record VDFB02000003.1, on the reverse strand, counting down.
AGAATTAGTTGGAGCTAGTAGTAGCATTGTAGTGAAGCTTTGAAGGTGACAACAAATTTGATTCAAGCCAAGGGAGTCAAAGGTTCTATAAGACAACTTTTGGAGGACCAAAAGCTCTTAAGTAGGGAGGTTTGATCTAGAAGGATCTATGAACCTTGAAAAATCAATTGTCTCCAATGCTCAAGAAGTTGGCACCATGGCGTAATGCTCAGAAGCATAATTCCAACATCACTTGAATCGCGTAAATCAAAGTCTGTACACAGAAGTTACGGCCAATCAAAGATTGGTGAAAACAGGGGCAGGGGCTTGTTAGGACGTGAAAAATTTGACCGACTTAGAATCAGTTGAAAGTAACATCAAATCAAAGAGCTTGACAATATGAACCCAACAATGTTAATTTTTTTGAAATCCAAGCTCGTACACAAAAAAATATCGCGAGTCAAATTTTGGGTCAAATAGGCACCTGAGGCCGTCCAAAAAGGCAAAAAATTGATCATCTTGGAATTTGGTGAAAACAACATCAAAATGAAGAGCTTGTCATCACGATCCCGAAGACACTCATTTTTTCAAAAATAGAACTTGAACGGTGAAGATATCCCAGATCAAACTCCAGGGTTGACTTTCTTGGTGGACTGTATGGCTCATGATGTTAGCATGCTGACTCAGTAGATCATGCACTAACGTAGACCAATCATAGAATGATGTGTGGCATTCGTAGGTTGAGGTGGCAGTTGATTCAATAGGGGACATGGACGTTAATGATGTGTCAGGTTTACTATATAAGTGGTGTAGTAGACAAGTCAATAGATTTGTCCAATCAGGTGTTGATGTGTGTCACATCCTCGGCTAATCAACAACTGCCATGTGGCAAGTCTTCGGCAAATGAATAAGAAATTTTCTTTACCAAAAAGATCATGGTGGGGGTCAAACCCCCTACCTATCTACTCCAAGCAAACCTCTACACCACTACGTCGCATGATTTGCGCTTTATCTATATTGGGCATGGGTTAGTTTTGTTGAGTCCAGATTAAAAATCAGTGGTTAAAAATAATGAGGGGTGGGGGTCGACCACCCAACCACCTTGCCCCTAAGATCATTGTTCACCAACACGCCATATGTGGCTCCGAGGATATTTTGAGGCACAACATTATATATTATAATCCTCTAAACCAAAATCCCTTTAGATTGAAAGATTAACCCCTAAATTTGAAGATAAATCTCTTGATTTTTCACAAAAAAAGATCAAAAGTAAATCTTTGAAGCTCGGGAAAATAAAAATTAAAGGGCTTAGAAGAATTTGAAATATCTATTAAGAGATATTTAAACATTATTATTATATAAGGGGATTTAAATTATTAAAGGGAGGATTCTTATGTAATTATGGGGGATATTGTATGATTTTGTAAATCTTATGGTTTTAAACCATATTGGGAAAACTTCAAGTATAAAAGGAGGAGCTAAGGAGGCATTGATGATCACATTCTTGGAACAAAGTTTTCCAAGTGGGAGAAAATTTGGAGAGGGGAGTTGGAGACTATGAGGAGGATTTTCTTGAAGACGAGTAAGCCATATGATCTAGAATTATTCTGAGAAGATTATGAGAGAGTTCTATAGACTTTTCTGGTGCAAATTTTTATGTTGTAATTTTGTTGTCTGTAACCCTTTGTAGGCCTTTGTGAGTCTTTTGGGAGGTGATAGAGTTCATATTTTTGTTAAAACTTTTTGTTTCATGTTGAAAGCTCTTCTTCTCAGAATTTGTATTGAAGCATCCAAGGCATTGTTAATAGATTGGTCACTCAATTGAGATAGTCCCAGAAACGTAGTCCACTCAGATGAACTCTGTAATCAATCTTGTGTCATCTTCTCTCTCTTTGTTCTATGTTATAATTCTCTCTCTTATTTGTTCTTGTTGCTCCATTATTTAATGTATTTTTAGTTAATCTTAAGGAATTAAGAATTTTTTCACCTTTATGCACATTCACTTTAGCAATGTTTGTCATAGATCCCTTCCGCATCATATTAGAACCTATAGAGCTCCTTTGCATCAAATCTTTCCTAACATGTTTAGTCTGTGGATTAACATGTTTCTTTACAGGTATGCCTATGAAGTTGCTTTTCAGTCAACCTTGCAGGATCGAGCACCTATAAGGCCCAATCTGACTCTGTGGAGTTTCCTTACATTGGGCTTCCTTCATGAGAGATAACTTGGGGGAATGCCTTCTTTGCAGGTCTGAGGGCCTGTGAAGCTACTTCTTAGTCTGACTATGAAAATTCCCCTTACATCAAGCTTCCTTCATGAGAGAATACTTGGTGGAATTCCTTATTTCCAGGTCTCAGGGCTTGTCAAGAGCTTTTCATCCTACGGGATCTATTCATCGTTGGTCTATAGTCCTTTAATGCAGTTTGTTCAACTCTATAGGAGAGAGTGCGTACAGAGCCTTTTGTTCATCTTCCATAGGTCTGTGGATCTACGGTGCATTTATTCAACTCTCCTTAGGTCTGAGGACCTGTGGAGCCATCTCTCTTGGAATTTTCATTCCTTTCTAGCTTCTCCATCTTTCTCTTAAATTCTCTTACCTCTTTTCTTCTCAATTGTATATATCGGATCGAAGATCTATATTCTTCTTCATCCTGAGTATATGCCCTTTCTCTCTTCAACATTGGTTGCTTCCCTATCTTTTGGGTGAAGTCTTCTCTTGAAGCAATCGATCCTTACATTCTTCTCTCCTTTTAAGAATTCTTTTGTGATTTGTTTGTTAATCTGGGGATGATGCATAGTATTGAGACAACCTTTTACATCAAGGTCTCTTTCACTTTGCTAACTCAAATCTTGTTTGTTATTTAAGTTCCTATATGTGTTGTTTATGTTCTAGCCCTGTCATGTAATGGATTTTTATGTTCTAACATTGTTGTCTTTTGCAGGTCTTTCTTGTCTAATGCATTTGTTTTGTAGGTCTTCAACCTCGGGGCATGTGTCCTTGGTTTGAATATTTTTCTACTTCCTCTACAATATCCTTTTGGCATCATGATGTTATTTATTTTTAGTAGATCTCCTTTAGCGTGCATATTAGTGTAGATTCATATGCCCGCTAAAGTGGGGGAAAAATGTAATGTCATAAAATTGCACCACTTGCAATTTCACATACATTCTTGCATCTGCTCTGGTGTCCACTACCCTAGCACTTATGTAGGCCTATTTTAGCCCTTGTATCTACCTTTTTTCCTTCTCAGGATGCTCAGCACTCCTTTTCAACAGCTACCCTCACGTATCATCTTTGCATCAAACCTTGTACTTTTCTTGTTCATGACATTTTCTAGCATGATGTGTCTAGATACTAGTGCGCCATGCAGACATCTACATGTTGCACTAGCATCCTATGACATTTCAATGTTCAAACGATTGTTTATGAGAATTTTTTCCACTTGTCAACAAGTTTTGTTAGTGGTAATGGCTTGGGATTCATTGTAATGGCTCGGGAAGCTTATTTTCCTTCCTTAAATGCTATCTTTTCAATCCATTTTGGTCTTCTAGCTTCTCTCCAGCTTTGGCTCATACCTTTTCCTCCTCTCTTTCTCTTACTATCTTGCTTGTACAACTCCATACAGCTTGTTATATTAGCACTCTCACATCCTTACAACACTCTTTGCAACACCCTTGGCTCTTGTAGCTATCTTTGTCTCCCTCTTTGGCTTCCTTAAGCTTTCTAGTTGATATCTCTCTTGCCTTATGCTTGTGAGCATCTTGGGATTTCACACATCCCCCATCTATTGCATCTCTATTTTGTGATATAGGTTATCCTCCTTGAGCGGGGATTTCTTTTATCACCTATATTTTTTGAAATGGTTTCTCCTCCTCAAGCGGGGTATGCTTTTATCACTCATCGCATACTTTATTTCTCTCTATATATCTGGCTGTCCGTGGAGGTGGGAACACCAAAATGGGGGTTTGACTTAGGAAAACCCCTATACAGCCCCAAAATTTTCTTCAGATCTTATGCATGCATGTATGGAAGATATTCACATGTTGGAGGCTTCATTACTTGGGTTGCTATGAGAAATTTAATATCTTTCCTTCTCTTGCTTTATCATTTCTACTTTGTTTCAGCTTTATTGTACTCTATTATTTTAACACATTTTGGAAGTTTCTAGTAATTAGGTCACTAGTAGTCACCTTGCTATTTTCTGTGATATTCTTAGTTTTCTATTTGTACAAGATGCTAGCACGCCTTTAGGACTCCATCATCTTGCACTATCATCCATGTGCCACGTTGATGTCCTTCGGCCAAGAACCTATTAATTTGTTTAGAAAATCATTGTGACCTACTCATTTTGATTCTAAAACTTTCACTTTGTTCCCTAAGGTAGTTTAGGGAAGTTCATCCCTTGGGAATCTCTTGAGAATAAAGAGACTCGTGAGTAGTGAATCCCCCTTATTTACACTAGTGATGCATGCTAAAACCAAGAATATATCTATCAAGTATCACTTCTTAAGAAAAAAAGTTATTGATCAAGAATTAACATTGGAGTATGTGCCTGCAAATGAACATGTTGCAAACATATATACTAAGGAACATTCAAAAGATACATTTGAGTATCCCAGGCAGAAGTTAGGGATTTTTTCCCCTCCTAATTATTAGCATAGTTGATGCATCTATCCAAGGGTAGCAATTCAAGACATATCTTTATCCCTGCATTGATGAAGGCTACCTCTCAAAGGGATTAGGTAGAAGAATGTTAAGGTTTGTGCAATCAGGGGGATATTGTATGTTGCTACAAGTAAATTTGAAGATCACTAGCCCTTTCCCCTTGACATCAAAGGGGGAGAAAAATACATATCAGGTCAATGTTGCCATCAATGTGAAAAGGGGAGATTGTTGCAAGGTTTTTGCAGGTGTTGACATTGATGTGAACAGAGTGGAGATTAATGTTGGTATTGTGTTTGATGTTAGCAGAGTGGTAGTGTGTGGATGGTTGCATGTTTTGCAATTAGTATGTTGATAAAAATTCTTATGTATGATGATGGACGTCATAAGCTTTTGATAACAGTTGTCCTATATTCCTTGTTACTCATGAATAATTGAATGATGTTGTGAATGTTGTATTCAATGTCTTTTGATGTAAAATGTATAAAAAAATCTCTTGTAGTCAGCGGCTCATAAAGTAGTACTCAAGAGCTTTGGAGCATGCTTCGCATTCCTCCACATTTGAAGATTTTTCCCTATGGTTTGGAAGTTAGTTATATGTAGATGTATAATATGTATGTTCCTGATTTCATAACATAAAAGTTATCGCAGAGGTTTCCAGGACTTGTAGTGTGAATATTGCACTGTTAAAGTAAGGAAGGTTCAGAGAAATGCTTCACATTTCTCCATAATTGATGTTGTTGTCTTGAAGTTTAGAGGATGATTTTAAAATGTCTATCTATTTTCTCCCTTCATGTTTTAGACATTGAGGTGTATCACAAGTCAAGTATTCAATGTTCCATATCAAGATTATGTTGTCTAGGTATGCAAGAGATACTAGTTTTGTGTGTGTTTTCTTGCACCATCTTAATGTTGTGTGATGTTGTAAAAGAAGGGCTTATAAATGTTTTTCAATATCATTTAATTCTTGTAATGTAATATACATGATGTTATTTGGTTTCTCTAGTACCACTTGTAGTCTAGAGTTAATATTTGGAGGGTTGATTATTTATTAACCTGATTTGGTAGTTTGAGGTGTTTGTGTCAAGTTTTTGTTATGTGAACCAACATGGGATTTTGTGTAGATGTAAAATAGGTATTTCTTATCTCCTGGCTTGGACCAAATTCATTTTCTATTTCCTACAAATAATCTAGATCCAACTCATTATGGTTGTTGCATGTTTCATGTTTATACATTTCTATTTGGCCGATAAGGAGATACTTGATGCTTATAGAAGGTCTAAATGAAGGATCAAGTGTTTGATCAAGTGTGACATAGTAGTGTGTGTGTTCAATGTGCTAAAAGTGATATATGCCAAAATAAGTGACTTGAAGGTAGAAGAATGTGTACAAATGTGTGAAGGAGTATTTGAAGTGTGTGTATTAAGTTCTAAAGGCAGTGAGACAAAGGTAGAAGTGAGTAAATGAAGTGTCAAAGGAAAAAGTGTGTAGGTATAATGTTGAAGTGACCTGAAAGCAGGAATGAATTGATTTAATGTTGAAGGAAGTGCGATAAAAGCAGTAGAGGTGTTGTGGTGATAGTGGATCACCAAAATTCATCAAGTATTATTTGTTGAGGTTGTAGCCTCTTTTTGTAAGTTTTGTATTGATAGGGAGTTGTAAAATTCCTCTGGGTGAAGCCATAAAACTATGTTTTAAATCTTGTTATTGCTTTTGTGAGGCTATATTTAGACAGTAGCTCCAAGCAACTTTATCACCGTGGTTTTTCCCTTGTAGGGTTTTCCACATAGATATGGTAGTATGGTTGTGTGCCTATGCTTTGAAAGCTTTATTTGGTCAAGTAAATAATAATTTTTTATCAATAAAATTGAATTGGATGAATTTAAGGTATATATTGATTCAACCCCCTCTCAAAATATCTATGTGGTCTAACATAATCCACAAGTTGTATCATCTTTGTCTCTCTATCTCACATTTTTCATCTCTTATGCTCTTGACCTCTCTCTCTCTCACACACTATCTCCATCCCTTTACCTAACTCCATTTCCCTTGATCTCAAGAACTACCTCTCTCTCTCTCTCACTCTCCTTCCCTTTGTACTTCTCTCTATCTCACCTCTCTCTCTCCCTCCCTCCCTCCCTCCTTCCCTCTCTAATTTTCTCTATCTCCTCCCTCTCTCTCTCTCACTCCACTTATTTATCTCTCTCCCTCTCCCCTCTCTCTCCCCTCTTTCTATCTCACTCTCTCCATATCTACCTCTCCCTCCCTCCTTCTCTCTCTCTCTCAATCCCCCACCTTCCTCCCCTTTTGTATCACATCTTGGCGCACATAAAAGAGAGATAGACAAAGAAAGAGACAAAGAGAGAGGAGGGAAGGTGGGATAGAGAGATGAGAGGGAGGGAGAGGTTAAGAGGTGTAGGTGAGATAGAGAGGTGGGTAGAGTGAGGGAGAGGGTAGATATAGGTAAAGAGGTAGGTAGAGACAGAGTGGTAGGGAGTTATAAAAGGAGAGGTAGGAAAAGAGATGGAGAGGGGAGATAGAGAGAAGTAGAGAAGGTAAGAAGATATGGAGGGAGAGTTAGGGATGGACAGAGAGAGAGGTGAAAGAGAGAGCAATAGAGAGAGAGGTAGGTAGAGAGGGAAGGAGAGAGGGAGGGAGAGATATGCAGGGAGGGAGAGAGGTGAGTGATAGGTGAGAGAGAGCTAAGATAGCAAGAAATAAAGAGAGAAAGTGAGAGGGGAGGAAGGGAGATGTAAAGAGGTATAGTTGTGATAGATAGAATTAGAGAGAGTTAGGTAGAGAAACAAAGGGCAAGGAGAGATGGAATGAGGCGGTAGAGAGAGAGGTAGGTAGATAGAGAGGGAAAGGAGAGATAGAAAGAGGGGGAGAGAGAGAGGAGGGATGGAGAGATAGGGAGAAATTTTTAAGATACAAATAGTAGGGAAGGAGGGACAGAGAGAGAGAGAGAAACAAAGAGAGAGAAGTAGGTAGAGAGAGGGATGGGGAGATAGAGAGAAGTAGAGAGGGAAGGAGAGAGGGAAGGAGAGAGAGGTGAGAGAGAGAGAGGAGGGAGGGAAGGATAGGTAGGGAGACATAGGTGAGAGAGAGAAGGAGATTAGAGAGAGAGAGGAGGTAGGGAGGGAGGGAGAGGTGAGAGAGATTTGATAGAAAGAGTAGAGAGGTAAGAGGAAGGTAAATCACCTAGCCATTAATTGTAGCAACATATAAGTTCATAATCAGGGGGTTTAGGTGGGGATCTTCCCTTAGGATATCATATGCCTAATTCAACCCCTCCATTAAAAATAGTCATGGGTATGTCCCACTCTGCATATGGACCCTTAGCTGAGTTACAACCTCCACCCCCACAACCATTCTTTAACACTAGGACTTTAGACCCCTCCCAACAAACTCAAAATTCTCATAATCATGGTGGAGGATCTAACCCTATGACACACTCATTAGGTGTAACTACTATAGAAAGTGAGTGTACCACTCATTTGATGATAGAGTTAGAAAATCTGAAGAAAACCTTATCCCAAGTGACCAATGAGATGTCACAACTCAAGTTTACCCTCCCAAAACCAAAATCAAAATCAAAATAATCAGAATGAAGGAGGGTATTTCAACCAAAATAATTACTCCAACTAGAATCAAAGAAGTTTTTAGAGCCAAAATTTCCCCAACAAAAACTATCTGAACCAAAATAGGGGATATAACTAGAGGCCTAATAACAATAGGTAGTGGAACACTAGACCAAACAATGGGGCAGTTCCCCACAATTATCAAGCCAATGAAGATAAACCACACACTACAAATGTTGTAGATCTAAACTTCATGACTAACTAGTGTAGGTTGCATGATACCACAACGCATTTTGAAGTCAACTGTCTAAAGCTAGAAAAAGTGGTTAAGATTGCTCAAGCTAATGCCCAACCACTGTAGGGTGCTCCCAATAAAAGTGGTGGATCCATGGATACATCCATGACTTATGAGGTCTATGATGAGGGATCTCCTTTCCCTAGGAAAGAGGAAAACAAACCAAAATCAAATACATATGACACTCAGACTTTCCAAACCAAGGGAGGCCATTTTCTAAGAAACCAGAACAAGGGGCCATTTACCACATCTGCCCCTCCCAACAATATGGTTCCACCTAATCCATATGCAGAAAACAATCTTCCTCCACCTAAAGGCCCACCTGAGCTTCCAAACAGAGGTAATTTTGCATTCCTTCCTAAATATCAAGTGAATGATAACATGGAATTTGATTTCATTTCAAAAATGCAAAAACAAAAGACCTCTCTATCATTTGTTGACATTTTGAAGTGGTGCCCTACCCAACATGACCTTGTGTTGAAATCCCTAGAGGAGGTAGATCAGTCAAAAGGAAAGACTAAGGTGACTCCAACTAATAACATGAACACAATCTTGTACAAAGGTAAGATGGGGACACCCCCATTCCTTTTAAGTCTGAAATTGTTTGGAAGAATCTCCATAATTTCCTTTTGGATTCTAGAGCCTCAGATAATGTTATGCCTTTCTCTATTTGAAAAATTTTGGGTTTAAGTCTAGTGAAAATTCATAAGAAAGTGATATAGTTAGATAAAATTGAGGTTAATGTTTTAGGAGAACTAAAAATGTGCATGTACAGATTGGATTAGACCCATAGATCCAAACTTATATAGATATTCAGGTTGCCAATATCCCTCAAATGTACGACATGCTCCTAGGTAGAGACTTAATGAAAAGCCTTGGGGGTTATCTCTAATTATATTTCACACACATGTGGCTACTATTGAAAGGGGTAGCAACGCAAATTAGGATTGAAATTGAACCTCATCTGAAACATATGATCACTAAGTATGACTGCCCCAACGAAGTAGCCTATTTTGAAATTGAGATAAGAGTGTATAAGAGGGAAGAAATTTTCACCTTTTCTATATTTGATCCTGATTACCCTCAAGCTTTAGACCACAATGACCCTATGACCAGTATCAAACAACAAGTTCTAATGAGAAAATTGCAACAAGATAGGCTAGTTTTGGGAGAGGAGGTTGATTTATGGAGTTTGTTTATTACTGAACTAGTGCAGGGTCCATTACCAAAGCCATTATGAGCTGACATGTCAACCTTGTATAGACATTTTCAACTATGTTTGTCAGTTAGGAGAGACATGTCAACACCATCCTGAAACATCTCCAAATCAGTTTCCATTTGAGGCTAGAGACGCCACTATTTTGACAAGGACCAATACTATCTAGGAAGAAGTATCCCCCCAAATTGAACACAATCAGACCCTATTTTCTTATCTATGAAATAAGGCTCAGCAATCTCAAAAACTGTCTGACACACCCACCCCTACTAACCTTCCAATTCCCAAGGGGTTGCTCAAAATGATAACTAACTATAAATTGTTGATCAAGATCAGATGCAGGAAGTAGTTTCTGCACAAGTTTTAAATCTAAGAGAAATATTTGATGATCATCATTTACAAGAGTCTCCTGATCTCAATATATTGAATCAGTCTAAACTGCCACCTATTCCTCTCAAGCAATCACCCACAGTTGGCCTAAAGAAAGAGATCCTAGCCCAAGATAAATTGTGGATCCTCAAATTTGATGGTTCCAAGTCCAAAACAGGGAGTTGAACTAAAAAACGTGAAAGGGAAAACATATTTTTCTTCTTACATGTTGCAATTTGGCTATACTAATAATGTCATGAAGTATGAAGTGCTTGCTAGGGGACTGATGTTTTCCCATTAGAAGAAGGTTATAGCTCTGAAACTTATGGGAGATTCTAAGGTAATTGTCAAACAGGTTCACAGTCAATACACATGCCATAACAAGAGGTCGGTTGCATACAAGAATAGGATATGGAATTTGATAGAAGACTTTGATGCTTTTGGAATTAAATTGATTCCCAGGGAAGATAACTAGATTGTAGATGTACTTGTTGTTGCTAGTACCTTGGAACTCATGTAGGATTCCAAGTTGAAGAGATTCTCAGTGGAATTAGTCTCGATCCCAGCCATTCCAAACAACATCCAAAATTTCTAGGTCTTTGATGACAATTAGCATATACTTTCCTTCTTGGAAAGTTTGGATGTCTTTGAGGGATAAATTATCGATGAATCAGATAGAGATTAGGGAGACTGGGATCCCAAAAATTGTGACAAAGAGGGATAATTAATCTAGAAACCAATAGTATCCCCAAGGGAATGGTAGCATTGGAAAGAATCTTCAATTTTGATCCTTGATCCCGTGAAAGATTACCTATAGATAGTGATGGAGGGAAGTACGAGTTAGTCAACTTGGTAGATTTAGGCCTTGAGAAAAATGTATTTATTGGAAAAACTTGCCTGAAGCACATTTGAGATAAAATCCTGAAAGTATTAAAAGTAGATATTGCAACGATTGCTTAGGAATACAAAGATTTGAAAACCTTTGATACTTTAGTAATAACACATACTATCCCCTTGAAATCTAAAGCGAAGCCCTTCCATCAAAATTAGTGCCTAGTGAATGCCCTGATTGAACCCCTAATTCTTAAAGAGGTACAGAAGCTATTTTCAGCAAGAATAATTTTTCTAGTAAGGCATTCAACTTGGGTCACTAATCTGGTCCCTGTTCGTAAAAAGAGTGGGGAAATCAGATTATGTGTTGACTTTTAAAACCTCATCAAAGCTTCAGAGAAGGATAATTACCTGATTCCTTCTCTTGATGAGGTGTTGCAGCTAGTTAATCGCTCCTAGATGATGTCATTCCTGGATGGCTATCCAAGATATAATTTGGTGCTAGTTAACTATGAGGATAGAATGAAGACCACCTTCACTACCAAGTGGGGGACATTTTCCTACTGGAGAATGTCATTTGGTCTTATTAACACTAGAGCCACCTTTTAGCAAACAATAGATGTGGCATTTAAGGACTTGGTAGGTAATTGTATTAACATATATGGATGATCTAATTGTATTTTCCAAGAATAGAGAAGACCATGCTGCAGATTTGTCAAAATTCCTTGGAAAATGCATAATTTATGGCGTATCCCTTAATCCGAAGAAGTGTGTGTTTGGGGTTTCAGAAGGGAAATTACTCGGCCAATAATATCAAAAACAAGAATTTCAATCAACCCAGACAAACTGAAATCTATTCTGAAATTGACCATGCCTGGCAACAAAAAGGAGATGAGATCTTTCTTTGGAAAGATAAATTTTGTAAGGAAATTCATAATTGGGTTTGTGGAGATCGTCAAACCCCTTAATGAAATGATGAAGAAGGATTTGAAGATTGAATGGAGAAACGAGGCTAAGTCTTCCTTCTCATAGATCAAATAGTCTATTTCAGAGGCACCGGTTCTAACCAATCCTGATTATCTAAAGCATTTTTTATATTTATTCTTTTGCACCTAATTATTCGTGTGTTGTCTTAATGCAGCAAAAGGGCGAAGGGGATGAAAGGCCAATTTATTTTATCAGTTCTCCATTCAAGAATTCTAAAATTAGATATCCATCCTTGGAAAAATAGGCCTTCACGCTGGTACGAGCAGTTAAAAAGTTATGACCTTATATCCTCCATAGTTAGATCACCACCATAGTTCTTGACCCTGCAGTGAAGTCTCTTCTTATGTAGAGTGAGCTAGGAGAAAGATGAGGAAATTGGATGGAATTTCTACAAGAAATTTACCTTGAAATCCACCTGATGGAAGTTGGAAAGAGGACAAGGCTTATCTAAGGCTATGGTAGACATTGATACCAATATTACTTGCCAATAGTACACTATACAATCATTCACGAGTGATCCTTGGTATACAGATTTGATCTTCTAGCTGTTGAATAAAAAATGTCTAGATGGAATGAATACCACTCAGAGGAGAGCATTGAGACTAAATATTTCTCATTATATGATCAAAGGGGGAGCTTTGTACAAAAGAAATTTTGAAGGTGTCTATCTACACTGCCTTGATTAGTAGCAAGCAAAACAGGCCATTGTTAAATTTCATGGCAGACAATGTACTGGGCATGGTTCTATTGATTCCATGGCACACCAAATTCTAATATTAGGTTACCATTGGCCCCAAATGTTTTGGGATGCTCATCAACATGTTAAGACATGTCATACATGTTAGACTTCAGCATCTAGGGAATGCAATCTAGCAATTCCCCTACAACCAATATACAAGGTAAGACCATTTTCCCAATGGGAATTATATTTGGTCGGGGTGATTAATCTAAATTCACCTATAGGTCATAGGTTTATTTTAATGGCTACCGATTATTGTACCCGCTAGACTAAAGCTTGGCCTTGCAAGAATAGCACCACTAAAGTTGTCATTAAGTTCCTAAACGAATACATCGTTACTAGGTTTGTAGTAGTGTTCACTCTGGTATGTGATAATGGCCCTGCCTTTTCTTCTACAAAATTTATTTAGTGTGAATATATGCATAAAATTATGTTGAAGTACTCTTCTAATTACTATCCACAAGGCAATGGTGTAGCAGAATCTACCAATAAAAATATGTTGGAGGTAATTAAGAAATTACTAGAGAGTAATCCTAGGGATTGGCATACACAACTGAGATTTTCCTTATGGGAAAATAGAAATAGAATCAAAGTTGTCTTAGGAAACTCACTATTTAAGTTAGTCTATGGCCAAGACCCAATCTTCCCTATTGATCTACAAATACCCGTTCTTCAATTCATGCAGGAGTTTTACTCTAATGATGATAGGATAGAGGTCTGGCTGACTAGTTTACTCAGTCTAGAAGAACAAAGGGATGTTGCTCTACAGCATTTTTCCAAACATCAAGCTATTGTCAAACGCTTGTTTGAAAAAAGAGCTAAAATTAAAGCCTTCAAAATATCAGACCTGGTGCCATTGTGGGTCAAATCCAGGGAAAGTAAAGGTGATCACCAAAAGCTTGACCGAATTTGGTTGGGTCCATATCAAATTTCAAAAATCCTTGGTGAGAATGCCTTTTTATTAAGTACTTTGATAGGAGAACTTGTCCCATTGTATGTCAATGGGAAGCTTCTCAAACATTATCTCGGCCCATGGGGGTCTGATAGTCTGCTTGATTGTATATATGTAATTAGCATTTTTCTTGCTCCAAGTTAGTGTGTTTGTTTGTTTGTTTATTTTTATTGTCATTTGTGTTTCTTTTATTTTTGTTTCTAGGGGACCTTCATTTTCTCCATTTTGGAGTGAAGGGGTAGTTATTCAAATTATACTAAAGGTACTACAAGAGAAATTGGTTTAGGTATTTTCAAGTATGTTTGTTGAAATTTTTTGTTTCAAGACTTGTGTTTTGTGTTCATTTTTAATAATAGTCTGAAAGGTTAAGAACAAACAGGTACATTGTAAATGATCTCATAAAACATAGTTGAATCTATCACAAAATAGATCAAAACATATGTTTACATAAAGACCTATTTGTCTTAGGGTGACATTATTCATGATTTAGGTGAAAATTTTGATTCCTAACACTGTCATGAAGTCCTTTGTAGTTCTCAACCCAAATTTCAGGTTATTACATTTGAGTATTGAGAAAAGATAAGAAAATAATTTCTCCAAGTAAATCCTATTCAAAAGAAAAGAAAAGAGAGGCATAAAGATGAAAAAATCAATATGAGAAGGGTAATTCAAGTATCTCTACTGGGGCTATGGACGCCTAGCTGGAAGTAGAGCAATGCTTTGAGAGAAATAGAGGTATCTTCATCGAGGCTATAGACGCCTGGCTGGCAGCAGAGAAATGCCTAGGATATCATTCCATGGCATTCAAAAGGGCTCAACTCACATAGCTTGAATCTTAATACAGTTGTTCAAGGGTAGGTAGAGTCTTTAGGGAAAGAGATGCACCATACATACACTCATATTCAAAGTTGTTATTGTTGATTTACATTTGAGATTCTAGCTCAACCTTGTCTATCATGACTGATCATACTTGAGTTAAAACATTCATGAAATAGAGGTTTTGGGTTACTGAATTCTTCAGTAGCTTGAAAATTGGTAAACCATTTTCCCAACCGAGTCGCCAATTGTTATGCCTTGCATAACCACCCCATTTTGTTTTTGGTCAAAATAGGTCCCCCTTTTGTTTTGTTTTATTCTTAATGTTCTTGTTTGGGTCTTAGGAGTTGTGTTTTTTCTCTTAAGTCTTCATTTTCTTCGGTTTTCAGGTTTGGGTTTCGGGAAGGAACGTGCACTTGTTACTTTTCAATGGTTCAAGTCCTTGTTTGTTTCCCAATCTCGACCCCATCTTTTTCCTTGTGTATTTTCTTTGTTCCTTTGGGTTCGGATTGCAGACTGGCACTGACACTTGTTGCTTTGTGAAGTATAATTTTTTGTGCATGTCCCAATCTCGATCCCCACGCATTTTTCTTGTCTTTTTGTGTGTGTGTCAGAGTTAGGTTTCAGATTGGAACCATTACATTGCACCCTTTGGAGTTTGACCCAATCCTAACCTTTGCCTATTGTCTTGTGTGTTTGGCTTGTGTCAGAGTTGGGTTTTCAACCGGAAGTGGAACCAAGAACTTTTTAAAGTTATCATTCATATTTCTAACCCAATCCCAATGTCTAACTCCTTTTGTGTCTTTCGGGATCGGACTTCGAACCATGACTTGAACTTTACACCTTTTGAAAGTTTTGGTTTCATCTTGAGTCTCAATCCTGGTTCTTGCTTTCTCTATGTGTTTTGAGATCGAACTTCAGACCATGACTTGCACTTTGAACTTTTCAAAGTTTTTGGTTCATCTCTCGACTCGACTCTGACTCCCACTTTGTTTTGTTGTTCATCAGGTTTCGAACCACCGGCCATTGACTAAACTTTGCACTTTTTGAAAGCTCAGTCTCAGTCCATGTCCCAATCTTGGCTCCCACTTTTCGTCATTATTGCAACCTTGTATTTATGGCATCCGCTCAGATACCAAGGCCCAACCAACCTGCAATTAATGTCATAACCACTCACATGCGCAAATCATTTTTTATTTCGTCACTCCTTGATTTCCATCCATTCTGCTTTGAAATGTTTGGTGAAGAGAATGAGAGTGACACCAACCTAGGGTTTGGGGAGTTTGCTATGATTTGTGGGCGTATTGTCAGAATTCTTAGTTGCATTTGAAGGTAGGTGTTTTTCTTGCATTTCTTGTCTTTTTTTAATTCTTGCTTCCATTTGTGTTGCTCGTGTTTTGCGTTTTTGTTCTTGCTTTATGTTTTCTTTTCTTGTTAGTTTTTTTTCGTTTGTCTTCATTTTCCTTCACACCCTTTGGTGTGTTTTCTTCACTCTCAAATCCTTTTGGTTTGTTGGTCGTGTTTCACTATTCTTGTGTTGTTTTCATTGTTTTTTGGTTGTGGGATTCTCCATCTCATTGTGCCCTAGCTTTCTATGGTTTTTCTCTAAGTTCGAGTCGAAGTTTGTTTGAATTGTCAAAACTTGAAGTTCCAATTGTTTCAAAACAAAGTTCTTGATCCCTACGCATAACGTGATCCCAAAGGCATGCTCTAGGATATTATTATAGTTATTGTTGCCTTCATTATTGTTGCCCTATGAATCTCAATTCCCACATGTATTTTGAGGTCAAGAATCAAAATTCCACTTGGGGTTTTTCACTGCTTGATCTAGGTTCCTTCAGTTGTCTGATCCTGACATTAGGATTGGCAGTTGGACTGACACCATGAGCCCATTAAAAAAATTCAAAAAAGTTTCATTCCTAGTCTCGCTTCCAATGCCCGCATTACCATCAAAATTGGAAGTCAGTTTGACATTGAATCATTGGCACATCGATAAATACATTGACTTGGTGTCACTCTAATCCCAACTCTCGATATCTTATCAGGATCAGAACTTGGAGTTGACTCATTCCTAATATGCATACTTAATTTCTAGTTCACGACAGAGTACTGACCCTAATTCTCAATATCCTATCAGGATCAGAACTTAGGAAGCTACTTACACTTGTCCATTATTGTGATTATGCTTCTGATTGACAACCCGATCCTAATTTTTGATTCAACATCAGGATCAGAACTCTCCCTTCATTGATTACGTTTGCTAACTACCACTGCCAAGTCATGACCCAATCCTGACTTCTGATAAGGTTAAGTTTTGTGCTTAAAATGGTTAAGTTCTCGGTTATGTTCTGAACCTGAAACCTGAAGATGTTGAACTAACTTGTTGAATTGGATTTTAGCTCAAATTGATGTTAATATAATATGAATTCTTGTGTTTAAATTGTTCATATATATTTCCTTTTCCTAGTAATGGTCAGCATTGCAAGATAACTAACAAATGTCTGACTCCATAGGGGAAGTACCTACTAAGGAAGTTCCTACTAAGGGAACATCTGGAGGAATATTAAAGAGAGAAAAAGCTAAGAGATTAAAGCTAGAAAAAGTGCCTCTTACTATGAAGTATAAGTTCCAGGGGAACCTAGTTCGATCTAAGTTTGACTCTGAGGTCATGAACATCACTGACACATTGGTAGGACATATGGATTTGGAGCAATTCCACACATATACCTTTTTAAAGGATGTTGCCCCAAGAGCAAGGAAAATTGCAGGGTCAGGGCTAGCTCATGTGGCCAGTTTTCCTGTTGTTGTATAGTGTCCTAAGTTTATTCTAACTATTGCACAAACATATAATCTATTGGATGTTGCTGATATTTGGTTATCATTGATGTCAACACTATTGGCCTTTAAGACATTAGATGGTGTATATGTCGAGGATACTGAGAAAATTGTAGTGGAATAAATTGCAAGTTGTCAATGATACAATGAAGTTCAATATGTTAGTTAGCTCAGTATGTTGATGATCAGAGGTTTTGGATTAAAGGGTTTCTTGTCGATTATATCTAGTTTATCCACATTAATTTTTAGAGATCCGCATGAAGATTTGATCGAGTTATGAGCAGTTGGTGTTCCTGAATGAAGATGATGTGATTCTAGTAATTTCAGTTGTTGTGGATGCTTCTCTAGTGATTCATGATGTTTCTAGATGTTTCTACATCTTTCTCTATCTATGTTACACATCTACATTGATCATTGTGCTCGTGATTAGTGATTTTCTCTTGTGTGTTCATGTTTTTCATGTTCATGGCCGACATGGTGATAGTAGCGTGTTGTGGATCCTTATGCCGAAATTGTTTGAATTTTTTCATGTTTGAGATTTTTTTTTGGGTCTTCACTATGTTGTGGTTGACTTTGGTCGATCTGCATTGAGAATTATTTATTGTTTTGGGCCGACAGTTTGCATATGTTTTATTATTTTATTGAAGCCAACATGTAGTGATGTAATCTCTTGTTGTGGATATATATAAGTGATTTTTTATTCCATTTGAATGCATGCATGTGTAGGAGATGTGCAAATAATTTCCTAATCATTTGAAGTCAGAAGTAGAGTGTGAAGAAGAGTGAGCAAAGTGTGAAAAAGTGTTCATGTCCTTAACTAGAACTATAATCAGGCATTAGTAGATGTTATTTTCTCAGTTCAAAATCCTATAGATCTAATCCAAATGTTTATGTAAGACAGTGTGTCTTCCTTTGGGAAGTAAGCCTTGTTGTATTTGAGCAGTGAGCTCTAGGTAGTGTGTCTGAATGCATGTGCATTCCCCATTTATTCTTCTTTATACTTTTAACAGGGTATAATTTTGTGGACTAACCTCCACCTTGGTTTTTCCCCTAACAGGGTTTCCACGTAAAAAATATTGGTGTTATGTGTGTTTATGATGTGTTGATGATTTATGCTTTCATGGTTATCAATTAGATCTAAGAATAAGGTTAATAAGTTTAATAAGTTTAAATTTATGTGACAACTAATTCACCCCCCTTTCAGTTGTCTACCATTGTGTTGCCAACAAAATCCTACTAAGAGGCAATCCATTGATGCTCAAGGTGATGTAATCACCGATTTAACCCCAGAAATGATCAAACATGTTTTTAACCCTCCTCCTTAGCCCAATCTTAAGATTATGACTAAAGCTAAAGCACTTGAACTATGGGGAAGGATGTGGATGAGAAAAAACAACTTATCAACAAATAGACGTTGAAGAAAGAAAACAAGTCAGTGAAGAAAGTGCCACCTAGTCCTAAGAGGTTAGACTTTTCTGAAGATATAGGGGACATGATCACATTACTGGCCAAAGTACTTGGAAAAACAAATTCTTGTGTCTTTGGACACTAGATGTTTCCTTTCATCCAATTGATTCTAGATGGAAATCAATACTTAGATTCGGTATAGATTATCTCAGATAACATTCATAACCAGCTCCTTAAAGTAACACAAACTAAGACATTTTATATGTCTTCTTCTGTCATTTACTATGTAGCAAGGATCCGATTATTTCCTGGGTTGAACACTAAAGGATCAATGGATGATGGCCCAAATCAAAAGAAGGTTTGGGAACATTATGAGCAAATTGAGCTTAAGGCATTGAAGAAACACTTTAAAAGATTCAATGATGCTTCTCTATATGTTGTTATAAATCAGCTCATAGGTGATATTGGTTTAATATTTCCATGGGAAACTATGGAATTCATTCGGGAATGGGGGTATTGGTTTATTCAATATCTCAGGACTACTTATTTCAGATTATTTGGCTTTAATGGTCACCCTTTTAAGCTACCAAGATATTGTGGTGATAGGTGGATTTTAATGGATTTTTCTTGACAAACTATGGAAGTAAATTTTGAATTCTCCACACCACATAAGACTATTGCTCATTATTTCCCCTTGCAATTGATATTCTATTCTTGTTCTTCTTTGGTAATGGCTAAGTCAGCAACAGAGGAATTTTAGGCTCTAAATTTCTAGCAACACACTTTCAGAAAATATTTTGATCCAAAGAGAAAAATATATGCATTGTACCCTTCTCAGTTTCCTCATCATCAGCCACTTCTTGAGTATTTTTGGGCCAACCTTTAGGATCAATTTGAAGTAAGAAAAAGGGGGTATGAGATATTAAAAATTCCCTAGATGAGTGATTTTGATGTTAAAACAGATATTCCTTAAGGTACTATTGATGATGGGATCACACTTGATCCTAAGTATGATATGGATAAAGTGGCCACAAAGAGTTTGGAGCCCATCAATTGGGCAGAAAAAAGAAGAAACTAAGATCTGAAGAATATCACAGGGAGTGGTGAACAAAAGCTTGAAATGGATTGAACTTTGGTTAAAGAAACCAAGAGGTGGGGATTCAAATAAAAGAGGTTCTAGCAATGAACCTACTTCTACAGAAACCAAAAAATACAAAATATTAAAGAACGGTGTCACAACAAGGGAAACAGCCACAGAAGAGACTACTTCAATGGAAGAAGATGTTTCATTACAGTAGGTTGATGATGATTTTTGTAAAGCAAAGGTTACCTATGAGGCAAGTGCTACTAGGGTTACTTTAGGTTTTGTTGCCACAACCTTAACTTTTATTCATCCTGGTGAAGGTTTTTTTGAAGGACATGTTATTCCTCCATGAATTGAGGACAATACTCCTACTATGCCATCAACTTCAGGAATAGTAACTATTTAAGAGAAGAGACCTCATGTGATTAATGTGATAGATTCACCTATTTATTCATACTCTGAAAGAACTCTATCTCAAGAAGGAGAAGGACCTGAATGGGAAGAATATCTGAAGAAGGTTGAAGAGGAACCAAGAGAAGAGGAAATTGGGTTTGAATTGGGTAGCTTTTATAGTGAAGAATTGAAGCTAAATGAAGTATTGACTAAGAAAGAGTAGGAAGAATTGATGGAAAGTGCCCAAAGGTTAGCTATTGAATAGGCTACTCAAGATGAAGAAGAATAGAAAAGGAAAACTGAAGAGCTAGCTCGAGAGAAGGAAGCAGTTGAGGCACTGAAGAAAGTAGAAGATGAAGCTCTTGAACGGGAATTGAAAGTTGCACAAGAAAAGGCTACAAAGGAATAGCTTTGGGATAAAGAGTTAGAGAAGTAGAGGTTGAAAGCTAAAGAGGAGGCTACAAGAAAAGAGTAAGAAATAAAAAAGATAGAATAAATAAGAGCCCAAAATGAGAGAATGGAGCAAGAACGGTTACAAAAATAACAGGAAGATCAATAAAGGGTCACTTCTCAACAAATCGTTGAGAAAATTTACTCTACACCTCCATCCTCGACACCTCCCAATGTTCAACAAGTAACCACTCAGCTAGCTGCACCCACTTGGCTCAAATTAAATTTAGAGAAGAAGTAGCAAGTACAAGCTTAGCTAGTGACATGGGATGAGATGAGAACATAAATTGATAAAGTCAAGTCAAGGAAAAATCCTTGTGTTGTGCATTCAACCAAGTTGACTGATGAAGGAGATTTGGTAGTGGAAATTTCTACCCCTATTGTTGATAAAGATGATAGACAATTGTAGCCTAAGGATTATCAGATAAGCATTGTTAATCTAGGGAAGAATACTAGGAATTAGCAAATAAATCTAATAGATATTGTTGCTACCACCACCAAATCAAGGTTAATTAAGGATAAGCAAGCCAAAGAAGAGCTTAAGGTAGAAGTAGGAAAGATGAAGAATTTTTTCAAGGAATTAATTTCATCCACTCCTGAGCATCCTACACCATCAAAGATCCATGTTTTGATGAGATGGAAAGAGGTGGATGGTTTGATTGAAATGAAAAAGAAGGCCACATGGTTTGATAATTGGTGTAATGTTTTTAAATCTGAAATGGATAAGCATTTGGATGAATGTTTTAAACATTATTTTAGAGGCATTAAACTGGTTAAAACAATAGAAGAATCTATAAGAAAATGGTGGGAAGAGGAAGAGAAGCTCAGACAATACTTGGGTAAACTGAAGGTGATTGGAAAATTTTATGATGAAGAATTGGTACAGTCATAGATCTTGGGGGATGAGGGCCCTGAGTTTATTTCAAAATCTATTAATGTATCTATTTTCAAAACACAGGATCTTCTTGAACAAAGAATAGCCATGCTTAATGGAATTCATGACATATGGGAACAGGCAGGCATTTTTTAAGATATTATTTCAAAACTTATTGATAAAACTTTACCTCCAGATCAAAGACTTGAATCATTAGGGGAAATAAAAGACTATTGGGAGGAAAGAATTGATAAAATAGTGAAGGAGATATCATTGATCTGACACTCATGGATAGGCTACTAGACTTTAGATGTGACATGTGGTGGGCAGTCATGAACATTGGTTAGTTGAGAGAAATTATTGCTACAATGGGGAAGAAATTTGAAGATTCAGAATTTAAAGTTGACTGGGTTGATGGACCTGATGATGATACGTTGAAGAAAATTTTCTCCAATTATGATGAGTATCATGGGGCTTCTCACAAGGGTGACAAGTGAAAGAAATTGTTTCAGTTATCTTTTTGAAAGCAATACTTTCATGGCATTTTTTGAGCAGGTAGATGACTGTGGATTAGGGTTGGTAAGTTAGAGATAGCAGGTGGTGATCAACAGAGGACTGAGTTCAGACTTGTAGTCTGGATTTTGATTGAAGAAGTAGATGGTGTAACTTTTTTAGCTCTAGCAATTTCAGCAGAGACAAACACTTGGAGTTAACTAGGCATCCCTATAATTGTGGATCTGTGCCCCAAATTGTGGATCTTAATTTTTGATAGGAGGAATTGATGCTAATTTTTTCTATATTTTAGAATTATCTCCTCATTGTAAAGGTAGGATAATTGAAGTTAGATTGGCTACCTAAAAGAGAGATTAGATATAATTTATTGTTTTTACAACTTTTTATGTAGAGATACTCAAACATTTTTTACAGCTTTAATGCAATTAGTTTTATTTTAGAAGTTTGTTAGTTTAGGGATGATGTTAATAAACAATGGTCATTCGTATGTCAGTGAGCTTTTTTGTGCATAAATACTTCTTATTTGATGGAAATCAATAGAAGACTCTGAATCTAAAACCATTTCGTTGAATTATCTGTGGATGATATTTCTTTATATTTGTTGATCTATTGATTTTGGTAATGAGCTTGTGATGTTTTGTTATTTGAAAAGAAGGTTTTAAAAAAAAGTGATGATGAATGGTTGTATGCTTTAAATTTGCACTGTGAATGGATGTAATGGTATGGATTATTCTATAGATTATGTTGTTGAATGGTTTTAGTTGGTTAAGAAAGTGCTCATTATGAAGTTTGCATGTTTGAATTAAAAGAATATGTGTTCATGTGTTGATGTCCTAAGCCTTGTTCTATCTTTTATCATTTATTTACACCCCCCAAATGTTAGATTAGTTTGTACTATTCATTTTGTACTCATTTACTAGTAGGCCTCCTTGAACATTATGGTTACATGGACCATTAAATAATAACAGTACAATTGAGAACCAACTACAGAGACCTTGGAAGATAGGTGGTTTTAGATCATTTATCTTTTTTAGGAGAAATAGAGTAGAAATATTATGTTTTAATGTTGGTGTGTTACTTTGACCATCAACAGAATAAGTGCATGTTCCTTCCTAAAATCGATCCCCGAAAAACAAAGAAAATAAAGACTTAGGAGAAAAAGCACAACTCCTAAGACCCAGACAAGAACACCAAGAACAAAACAAAACAAAAGGGGGACCCATTTTGACCAAAAACAAAATGGGGTGGTTATGCAAGTCATAATAGATAGAAGTAGAGAGAGGGTGAGGAGAGAGAAAGAGGGTGAGAGAGAGAAGTATATATGGAAGGATGAAGGTGGAGAGAAAGAGGTATAGAGGGATAGGTTGGTAGTGATAAGTAGAGAGGGTAGGAGAAAAAAGGGAGAGGTGGGGATGGAAAGAGAGAGGTGAGAGAGAGAAATAGAGAGAGAGGTAGGTAGAGAGAGGGGGAGATAGAGAGTAGAGAGGGAGGGAGGGAGAGGGAGGGAGAAAGAGAGAGGTGGGAGAGATGAGATAGAGAGAGAGAGAGAGGAGGGAGGGAGGGATAGGTATGGAGGGAGAGGTGAGATAGAGACAAAGAGAGTAGATAGAGAGAAGTGGGAGAGAGATGTGATAGAGATATGTGATAAAGAGAGAGAAGTAGAGAGGTAAGGAGGAAGGTGGAGAGATTGAAAGATGGAAGGGGGGAGGGAGAAGTGAGAGAGATGTGATAGAGATAGAAGTAGAGGGGTAAGGAGGAAGGTGGGGAGATTGAGAGAGAGAAGGGGGAGGGAGGGAGAGAGAAAGAGTTATAGAGGGTTGTAAGGAAGAGAGAGGGGGGAGATAGAGATATGTAGAGAGGGAAGGAGGGAGGGAGGGAGATATAGATTAGAGAGGGAAGGAGGGAGAGAGAGAGAGAGGCGGTTCTTGAGCTCAAGGTAGAGAGGGTTAGAGAAAGGGATGGAGATAATGAGAGAGAGAGAGAGGTCTAGAGAATAAGAGATGAACAATGAGTGAGATAGAGAGAGAGAGACATAGAAAGATGATACAACTTGCTGATTACTAAAATTTGATATGTTGATTACTAAAATTTGACTAAGTCTAAAAAATGATAAGATCCTCCAAAAAATAAAATTTGTAATATAATTCCAAGAGATCTAAAACCACTCTCAAACATCCTGAAACTATATACATGAAATATAACTTAAAGTATAATAAATTAATGTCCATATGTAATTTTTTAAGAAAGTAATGTCCATATGTAAATGTTTATTTCATGTATATAGTTTCATTGGCAGAGAAAGAGAAAAACAAGGACAAAGAAAAATGAAACAGTTCAAGAAAATACATTCTAAAAAGTCATCATTTACATTTGGTGCTCGCCAAATGGCTTGCATTGGGAAA
Organism: Sequoia sempervirens; assembly: GCA_007258455.2. Taxonomy (NCBI): domain Eukaryota; kingdom Viridiplantae; phylum Streptophyta; class Pinopsida; order Cupressales; family Cupressaceae; genus Sequoia; species Sequoia sempervirens. Next base: position 273,282,706 of record VDFB02000003.1, on the reverse strand, counting down.
TTCCAACCCTTTGGGTTGGATTCTCCTTGGGCATCCAACCCAAAGAGTTGGAAAACAATTTTATGCCAAAGACATGATTTTTTGAAAGGGTAACAAAATTTCTCATATTTTTTCTTGTGCTCTCCATTAGGTTTGCAAGTGCTTCAATAAAAATTTATAAAAATACCATGATGACATTAAGCTCTCTCTTAGCTATCAACAATGATTTTGGTTTGCGCCTCATAATACTTTGCTCCTCCTAGGGTTTTTCACCTAAAAGGAGAAAGAGGATTGGATGGGGGACCAAAATACAAGGGTTTAGACTCAAGACTAATGTTAATGAGATGTATTATTCCAAATTAAGATTTCCTAATGCTCTGATCTGAAAATGAAATGATTCAATGATGCAAAACTATGAAAATGTGAAGTGCTGGAATACACAATGTGATATGCAAAAAATGCCTAAGAATGTAACTAAATATTGAAATGACATAACAGAATGAAAGAGATGTACCTAGAACCAGAAGTTTCATGTTAGAAGATTCTGGAATCCTGATAAATTGAATGGAATGTTGACCGAGACACTTAGGCTAGTCTAGGCAACTTAGTCCCAGTTTTTAGAAACTTTGTCGAAACAAGAATCTGTCAAATGGGTATCCAGAAATGTCAAAACCAATTTTTTGGCCAAAAAGTGGGACTAATTCACCCCTGGTGGTGACTTAGTCCTTCTGTAAATTTTAGGAAATTCAAGATAGAATCTTGTAGTCTCAGGTTTGTACTTCCTTTTCTAATAGGTGTCTATAATTAATTTTGTAAGAAACAGGACAGAAAGTCTCTCCAAGCTTGAAAAAATGTGATGTTGACTTCATTGACTTTATGCACTTTTTATCACTTTTCAACACCTATTGCTTGGAAAATATGCATACAAAAGTCACATGCACAAGGGGGGAAATGGTTGAGGGTTAGAGAATAGGGGTTTGCCTTGGTCAAACCCCACTTTGGTAATCAAACCCTAAACAATGAAATGAGATGAAAAGAGAGTGATAAATAGATAACATGCAAATATCATAAACTTACCACACCATTGATGCTCAAATATGGATATGTGCAATGAAGAAATCCAATAACTTGACATGAAATGCTTTATTTGATTGAATACTTAATGAGTGTAAGAGATTGTAAGTGATTTGGGGATAGATGATTGTAGAAAATAAGAGATGTAAAATGAGGTGAAAAACCCTTATTTATACTTATTTTACTAAAATTTCTTGAAAGTAACACATCACAGGACAACCTCAAGGGTTAGAGGACAAAATCCCACTATAAATTTAAAATAATTTTGATTTTTGTGCCAAAAAAGACTAAGTCGCCCCTATGGGCGACTTGGTCCCACTTAAGCAATTTAAGTGGGTGTCAAGTGTTTTGGGGCATTAAAATTTGTCCAACGGGAATATCCTTAACAACACACTTGAAAATGATTGGAAAGTGTATTAAGGGGTCATTTAGACATGAGAAAGGGGTGAATTAGTGAAATTAAGCCTAGAAAAGCATGAAATCTTGTTACAAGACTTTACAACACTTCAAAATAGGACTTAATAAGTGATAAAAAGGTGACTTTTAGGTGAATTGTAATGAATAGAGTCTAGAGAAGTGTAGAAATGTCTTACAAAACTTCACAACAACTTCACAAGACATCATAATTTGAATGTTTAAGCCCTAATGTGAATGTTTTAACCACATTACAACATTATATCAAGCCAAATCCCATTAGAAAGACTCAAGTGAGCATAAAAATGTCAACTATACATTTTTTGGTGACACATTAGTCCCCCACTTTAGTGAGAGGGTGAACTTGCTTCAAACTCTCGCTAAAGTAGCCCAACATGCACATTGAGAGGGATCCTAATGTACTTAATTTGGTAAGATAAAACAACAATAATCAATAGGGATGATCAAGCCCCCAGGATCAAGATCTCATGGAAAACCAAACATAAGAACAAAAGGAACATACATGATGAAGAAAAGGAATGAAAGCTTTGATCGTATGTCCAACTAGTTGTGGATTAGATCTAGGTTGGTTGTTTAAAATAAGAAATGTGAACTCACTCTGGGGCAATGAAACTTATGATTGTTTGTTAGGTGAGAAGTCCCAAGCATACTCACTTTGGGGCCACAAAACTTCTAGTTGTCCACGGGGTGAGAAAGCCCAAAAGGGGAGATACATACGCTAGTTGGTATGCACTCACAAACACATAGGTGGCTATGGGGAAATTCATGCCTCAAAATGGGCTTCCCGCTCAACCATATCAAAGTTATACCTCCTGATAACTTTAACAAGGCGCCACCAAGAAAAATGTCGATTTGTGATTCATGAGACAAGCAAGGCTTTGTATGCTTAGAACTCATGAACAAATGCAAAGGTACCACAGGCTTGCAAGCTACATTATGCAAGGTGGAAAAAATGTAAAAATGTACCATGCAAAACTATAAAATGTAAAAGATGTTTAAAGGAGTCTATTTAAGTTCATGTGAGGTCTATCACTTAGGGAACATTATGTCTAATGTCTCCAAGAGAGGACTAATCAAAGAATAGAATATTCACAAATTAGGTGATGTAGTGTGTCGCATCAGGCCACCAAGAGGAATGTAATATGATAAGATAGATCACACTCATGAAATAAATCACACCCAAAGTAATCCACAAAGTGACGAACACATCGTATAAAGTGACAAGGTTACACTTAGAATGCAAGAATGCAAATTAAATGATTCTAATGTATGCCCCCCACTTTAAAGGAATTTTTGTACATTGGTCTAAGAGAAATTACTTTAAAGTAGCAAAGAAAAAATACAAAAGAAAACAAGACATGAGAGCCAACTTGGAAATCCCCTATGCCAAGTCATATGTTTCTAAGTTTGGTTGGTTCATGTAAACGAAAAAGAAAATAAAATAAAATAAAAGGAGGGTTACCCCCCAAAAAGGAATACACCAAACATATAAGGTATCTATGGATTTGGGGTCATTATGTTCGTTGTTGCAATTTTTTGTTATGAAAGAGCTCAGAACTATCATCATTCCCCAAAGCACATAGAATTGGAAGATGACACAAAGAGAGCAAAAAGAAAAGGAAACACAAGGTCTGTTTTGGGTCAACATGGAAGAGACATTGTGGTCTCAATGCTTTGCATCATCCCCAAAAGGAAAACACAACTGAAAAGGAAATGAAAAGGTGAAAGAAAAGGAAAAGCTTTTGGGTCAACATGAAGGAGACATTTTGGTCTCAATGCCTTGCGTCATCTCCAAAAGGAGAAACACAAGAAAAAGACAAAGTAAAATGAAAAAGGAATCGATTGGGTCAACATGGAAGAGACATAGGGCATCTCAATGCTTTGCATCATCCCCAAAAGAAAACACAAAACAAAAAGGGAAAAATACAATGCACAATAAATAGAAGAATAGAGGTACAAATAGAGGAAGAGAGAGAACATCAAACACATGATATGGGGGAACATGAGATGTACATAAAATAAAAATGAATGTAAAAGGCTTGTAAGGTGAATGCAAGTCAACCGTCTAACAATTCATCCACCTTCCAATCATGTTTAGTGTATTGTGAGGGCGATTGACTGTCCAAATGAAGAATTGCAAGTGTCGAACTAGGAGATGTACCAGGTTCTTCACTTGGTGGAGAAGGTTTATCATTTAAGCTCGTGGTAGATGAAAATAAAGAATTTAGATCATTATGCACTTCATCATCTATTTTTGTGATCTCCTTATCATCATCATCATCAAGATTGATTACAATGGGAGGACAGAGGTTATTTCTAAGGAAGGATGTATCAAAAGTTATGGTTGTTGGATTTTTTCATGTTGTTGTGAGGGCTAGACTATACTATCTTATGGTGGGTTAGGAGGAAGAGGGTGATCATCTATTGCTTCTTTCAAAGGCATAGGTTGATTTTCTTTGTTATTTTTGTTTTGCATTTAATTAGCAAGGAGATGATGACGACGCCTACACTCTCAAGCACCACAGTTTCATTTAAATTTTTTTTGATGTTGTTGAGGTGTAAGAGTGGTTTGATACATCATAGGTTCCTTGTATTCTTGAGGGGGAAGAACGGGAAGAGCCAAAGAAGATGGGTCAATCACTTTCTCTTTAGCTTTATAAATTTGTTTAATGTGGGGAGGTATGATGAGGTTTGTTTCATTTTCTCTTGGACATTTAAATGATGGAGGTGAAGTGTCTATGATTGGGTGCTCATGAGGGTGTATGGTTTGTTCAATTTCAAACTTAGGATGAAGCATAGTTTCATCTAGGATAGGAGGAGTGGCAACGGATGAGGATATGTTATGAAGAGACAACTCGGCTATTCGTTTGGCTTTGAATTTTTGGTAGGCTATGAAAAAGAAATATTTTTGAGGGGCGATGGGTTCCATAGGTTCAGGCCAAAAGGCTTCTAAGGAAAAATTACCTCAAGAGGATAACAGATTAAATCCACTATGGTGTACGGTAAATATTTCATTTCCATGTGGAAACTTCAAACACTTGTGGACAACTAAGGGGACTGCTTTCATTGAGCAGAGCCAAGGATGACCCAGTCATAGACAAAATTGGTTCGATTGTGGAATAATATAAAAATTTACATCCAAAGTCTTGGGTCCTATTTGTAAGGGGAGTATGATCGATTTGATTGTAGGGCATGCAAAACCATTATGTGTTTTAATCCATACAATTGGTTTGTTATAATCATCTTGATACAATTCATGTAATTCTAAAAATTCTTTTGTGATCGCATTCTCACCACAGGTGGGATCTATTAATAACCCATTGGTGGGCTTATCATAGATTTGGTTGGCTATGTAAAGAGGACCATCATGAAGTATTTTAAGTATATCATTGGAAGAAAAATTGATATCAATCTTTTTGTTGGTTGGGCCCTTACTAGGGATAATGTCTATCACACCCACAAGTTCATCCATATGAGTAACTTGGGAAAAATTTGGAGTTATATCATGTTGTTCATTATTTGTATCAATGTTCACGACTTGAGGGTTTGAAGGTTCACTAGCCTTGACAAAGGAAATATTGTGTTTAGGCATGCGGTTGGTAAAGATTTGTAAATTCTAGTTAGGAGGTGCAACAGACTTATTGCCTTGATCAATAACACCTACAATGCACAAATGTCCCGAATCAATGAGGTCCTAAACTAAGTGTTTGAGACGCTTACATTGTTCAGTTTCATGGCCATTTTGGCGATGAAAATGGCAATAAGCATTTGGTTTGAAGGTAGGTGGTAAAGGCTTGGTGCTATCAAGTGGTTTAACGATGGGAAAAGTGATCATTTGTTGTTGGAGCAATTGGTTCATTGTATTATGGACTGTATTAGGTAAGGGAGTAAATTTTCTCTTCGGGTCCCAATATGTATAAGGTACTGCTCCTTTAATAGCTGCCACTTGATTTTGAACAAGTTGGGTTTGTGGTTGAGGAGGTAGATTGAACTGTAGAAATCATTTTTTTAGTTTTCTAAAGTTTTGCACATTGTTTTGATTGTTTTGCTTAGACTTCTTAGCTTGGTTAGAAGTGGACTTTGAATCACAACTTGAAACTGAGTTATGATAGTCACATAGGTTTGTGCATAAGTGCATGAGCGAAGGAAATTTCATCATTGTTAACTTGTCCTGAAGGTTTGTGTGCAAGTTTTTGATAAACAACTTTTGCATATGTGAATCGGGAATTTTGACATCAACTTGAGCATACAATGACTGATAATGTGAAATGAAGTCAATTACTTTTTTGTCAGAATTTTGTCTACAATGCATTAGATCAACCATTGTCTTTTTAGGAGTCATATGGACTTGGTAACGACTTAAAAGGGCATCTACAAGTTCATTAAATGATTGGATTGAATGATTAGGTAAATTGGAAAACCACTCCAATGCAATGTCCTTTAAGCTCCGACGAATTTTTTTAGCTAATAATTTGTCATCAAGAATAAAATCATTGCATAAAGTTGTATAAGCATTGACATGGTTAATAGGGTCTCATTTGCCTCTGCATTTCACAAACCTAGGCATTTCAATTCCTTGTGGCATCTGAGTGAGTAATATTTCAAGGGATAATGGAATACTATGGACATGATATGAAGGTGGAGCATTTTGAATTTGGCTAATAGTGGAGATTTATTATTGCATGGATGAAATAGTATTAAAGAGTTGTGTAATGGTGATGGGGTGTATGTAATGTTAGGGGAAGTGAAAGGGACACTAAGAGGGGTGAATGTGGAAGAAGGAATATTTGATGCCACAAAAGAACTAGGGATGCTAGTTGGAATTGTGAAAGGAGCCACATGACTAACCTATTGCATAGTTCTTCTAACCTAAGGAGTGGTATAAGTTGGTATGGATGCTATGGTTGGAGGAGGAATGTGAGAACCTCCTTGACTTATAACAATATTTGTTGTATATCTCAGCAATTCTCTTCATAAATTGTAAACCATCATCACTTTCAATCAATCGATGAAGGTTTTCTATGGCTGCTATGGCAGTGGTAGAAATGTTTTCAAGAGACAAGTCTTGTTGTAAGTGTACAAAATCCTCATGAATACTAATGACTTTGTCTTGTGGTATGGAATTTTTTCTGTGTCAATATTCATTGGATGGAAAGGTGAAGGAATAGAAGTGGTATTTTCCATGCTTAATTTACCATTGTCCATACTAGGAGTAGGAGCTCTTCAAATCCCAAGGTCCACTACGAAAGTGTTATCGTGGGAAGCCATGAGTCTAGAACTTTGTCTCACTAAAGTATTATCAATGGGGCACCAAACACTCATACAAGTACCACAAGAGATAGGGTGCATGCAAATGCAATGAAATCTAAGGAAAATAAAATGAAAAAAAAATAATTTGTAAATTGAAATAAAGATGCAGTACTAGAAGATAGAAGTATGAGGGCGGGGGCCCTAGCTCGGTTGGCTAAGTAATTGGTCACGAGTTCTATAAAGATGCAGTACTAAAAAAAAGAAGATAGAAGTATGAAAATTACCCAGAAATTACCAAAAAATCTAGTGCAAAATATGCAAAAGGACTAAGTCACCCAGGGTGGTGATTTAGTTCCACTAATGATTTTTTTTATGTTTTTTCTAAATTTTTAAATGCAATTGTATGTCTTTCAGATGCACAAATGCAGCTGTAGGATGTAAATGCAATTTTTTTGTGTTTTTCAATGCAAAAAAAGATGCAAGAGTGCAAGATAATATGAACTTTTTCACTAATGCAATTGACAACTCTAGGATGCACTTTAACCAATGCATGATGCAATGCAAGTGAAACCTAGTATGATTTTGAAAATCAGAAAGGAATAATGTTCAAAAGAGGTAGGCTCACCAAAATGTAAACAATGATTTTGGTTTTCCCCTCACAATACTTTGCTCCTCCTAGGGTTTTTCACCTAAAAGGAGAAAGGGGATTGGATGGGGGAATAAAATGCAAGGGTTTACACTCAAGACTAATGTTAATGAGATGTATTGTGCAAAATTAATATGTACTAATGCTCTGATCTAAAAATTAAATGATTCAATGATGCAAAACTATGAAAATGTGAAGTGTTGGAAAACACAATGTGATATGCAGAAATGCCTAAGAATGTAACTAAATACTGAAATGACATAACAAAATGAAAGAGATGCACCTGGAATCAGAAGTTTGATGTTGGAAGATTCTGGAATCTTAAGAAATTGACTGGAATTTTGACTGGGACACTTAGGCCAGTCTAGGTGACTTAGTCCCAGTTGTGAGAAACTTTGCCAGAATAGGAATCTGTCAAATGAGTAGCCAGAAATGTCAAAACCAATTTTTAGGCCTGAAAGCTAGACTACTTCATCCCTGGTGGTGGCTTAGTCCTCCTATAGATTTTGGGAAACTCAAGACAGAATCTTGTAGTCTCAGGTTTGCACTTCCTTTTCTAATAGGAGTTTGTACTTAATTCTGCAGGAAACAAGACAAAAAGTCTCTCCAAGCTTGAAATAAGGTGATATTGACTTGTTTGACTTTATGCACTTTTTGATCACTTTTCAACACCTATTGCTTGATAAATTTGCATACAAAATTCACATGCACAGGGGGGAAAATGGTTTAGGGTTAGAGAATAGGGGTTTGCCTTGGTTAAACCCCACTTTGGTAATCAAACCCTAAACAATGAAATGAGATTAAAAGAATGTGATAAATAGATAACATGAAAATATCATAAACTTACCACACCATTGATGCTCAAATCTGAAGATGTGCAATGAAGAACTCCAATAACTTGACTTGATAATGCTTGATTTTCTTGAATGCTTAATGAGTGCAAGAGATTGTAAGTGATTTGGAGATAGATGATTGTAGGAGATAGGAGATGTAAAATGAGGTGAAAAACCCTTATTTATACTTGATTTTACTAAAATTTCCCAAAAGTAACACATCACAGGCCAACCTCAAGGGTTAGAGGACAAAATCCCACTAAAAATTTAAAATAATTTTGAGTTTTGTGCCAAAAAGGACTAAGTCGCCCCTATGGGTGAGTTGGTCCCACTTAAGCAATTTAAGTTGGTGTCAAGAGTTTTGGAGCATTGAAAGTTGTCTAACAAGAATATCCTTAACAACACACTTGAAAACGGCCGGAAAGTGTATTAAGGGGTCATTTAGACATGAGAAAGGGGTGAATTAGTGAAATTAAGCCTAGAAAAGCGTGAAATCTTGTTACAAGACTTTACAACACTTCAAAATGGGACTTAATAAGTGATAATAAAAAAGGTGATTTTTAGGTGATTTTTAGGTGATTTTAGGTGATTTTTAGGTGAATTGTAATGAATAGAGTCTAGAAAAGTGTAGAAATGTTTTACAACACTTCACAACAACTTCACAAGACATCATAATTTGAATATTTAAGCCCTAATGTGAATGTTTTGACCACATTACAACATTATATCAAGCCAAATCCCATTAGAACGACTCAAGTGAGCATAAAAATTTCAACTATACATTTTTTTGGCAACACATTAGCTATCTAATGATTTTTATTTTTTACATTTTTATTATGTTAAGGTTTTCGTCTTTAACTCCTTTTGTTAGTGTCTCCATTTTCTGTCAAAAACCAACATGTGCTAATTAGGGTATACTTTTTTACTCATTCATCAATTTTTGAAATAAATTACATTTTAGAAACTAAACTCCATTCTACACGTATTGAAAAAAAATGATTTTCAATTAGTTTTCAAAAAAATTAGGGGGGTCATGCTCAAATTTCTACTTTTTAAGATGTGTCCACTTTGAAAATTAGTAAAATATTATATATTCAATTAAAAATTAGTCAAAAAAACTAGCATAAGCTACATGGTGTTTGCTAATTTCTCACTAGAGCAAATTTTGAAATTCTAAAAAAAAGTTAACATTTTAGCAAGGGCACAATAGACTTTATGCTATTTTTAAAAAAAAATAGGACCACTTTGTGTGAAACCTTTAATCTTCACTATTTTTTAAAAAATAGTAGTTTAGAAAGTAGATTTAGAGCACTACAACTCTTTTTCTTGTTGCATCTTCAAATTGAGTGTAACTATCTTCATTTTCTCATCGAACATCAGACTTTTTTTATTTAAAAAAAAAGTGGCATCTTAAGAGCCCTTTTGTGTCACAAATTTGTGTACTTACCCTATGGTAGATGATGATTCTATTTGTTCCATTATCAAAGGGTTGGATACTGACTTCACAAAGAGAATCTCCTTGGAAGTCATAGCAAAGTTAAATAATTGGGGCAATTGGTATATCTAATTAATAATTTCACATACATCAGAGTGGATGGTTTCCATAAGGCTCCCTTCAAGCTCTCAAGATACCATACTAATAGGATAATCCTATTGGAATTGTGTAGATAGGTGACTAAGATTCACAAGCTAATTTCTAGGAAACATAAATTAGGATCCTTCCCTGTAAAGATGGGAGTATAATCTTATGCAAACATGCAAAATTCCAAGACAATAGAAGTGGAGCTAGTCATGTACATGATGAACCTATATAATGGCCCAAGGGAAAAATTTGACCCTATTGGGAGGATTAGTAAGGCCATAGACTCATTCTTCAAACATGATCCTACTTTAGAAGACCACTAGACAAATTGTGAAGAGGAAATTGGGGTAAGAATGAAGGAATATTGTAGATTGATAGTAGAGATGATGAAGGCCTATAATGTTGCCAAAGTGCCAAAGGAATTAAGGGCCAATAATAAAGTCCTAGACCCCATCTACAATTTTCAAGGAACATACAATCAACCAATATACAATGTAGATTGCTCAATTATAGAAGATGAAAATATGGAGACAAGGGAAACAAGTGTTAACTCTTGTTCACAAAGATGGTTAGTATCTCTTTTTCCCATGATGGAGTTACCAAAACCTCAACCTCAAGCAAAGAATTCCAACATAGTTGAAGGTTCATTTTTTGTTGCAAGTAAGAAACAAAGGTCATCATCCTCAACAGTTGGATCTAAGAAGAGGAAATAAAAGGAGAAGACAGTCATAATATCAAGTGAAGAAGAGTAAGATATTCCTCTGAAGAGGAGAAAAAGAACTGAGAGTGATCCTTGAGCCACATTTGTACTAAGGTCTATTTTTCCCAGTCCTTATTCTCCCCCACATGAATCTCCTCCATCTCCTCATCCAAATTCACCCCCTCATGAATCTCCTCCTTCATATCCTCATCCAAATTATCCCCCTCATGAATATCCTCCTTCATCTCCTCATCCAAATTCACCCCCTCATGAATCTCCTCCTCCATATCCTTGTCCAAATTCTCCCCCTCATGAATCTCCTCCTCCATCTCCAATTCCTTCAGCACTTCATCCATCTCCTCCTCCAAGTCCTCTAAAATAAAAAGAAATACAAGTTGTAGAGAAGGAAGTTCAAAATGAAGAGGCGGTGGGAGAATAAATTGAAAAAGAAGAAATAGAACAAGAAGAGGAAGCTTAGAATGAAGAGATGGAAGAAGAAGAAATGGAAAGATAAAAGGAAAAGCAAGAACATGAAAATTCTCAGGCCTCATATAATACATAAGTCATCCCCTCTCTCCATTGCATGAAATCTCTTCCAATCTCCCAATATGGTTAAACCATATAATTCAGAAGAGAAAAATGACCTATGTGAAAGAGGAGGAAGATAACTTCACCATTCTTGTTGAGACATTCCAAGCTCCTACAAAGAAAATGAATATATCTAGGATTTTTTCTATTATTTTTTTGTCACCATATGGGTATCCCCATGACCCTGCCCAATGCCCAACCCAACTTTCCTTTGACATTTTTTATGCCAAGTTGGGGTCAGGAAGGGGTGAGGTGAGGTGATAATAGTCCCCTAGGGATGCACACAACTACCTACAAGACATATGCATTAGTTAAATCTGGACCTCAAAGTCAAACCCAACTTTGGGTAGAAAAACCAACACTCAAGCCAACTACACTACTCATACTATTAATTAGGATGAGCAAGGAAAAAAAGTGTCTCAAATAGTTGTCCCTATAGTAGACAAACCAAAATCTGACATGCTACTTGAGGACTACCAAATAAGGCAAGTCAACCTTTGTGCATAGACTAGAGAATGGTAACAACAATCATTACAAATGGTTGTGTCCACTATCCTAAAAGGGATGCAGAAGGATAAAAATACAAAAGAAGAAACTAATTCCCAAGTATCCTAGTTAACAACATGTATCAACAATTTGATAGGGCCTATTGATTTTGTTGCTCCTGTTCCAATATTGTAAGCTACATTAAAAATGGAAGCCCTACACCCAGATCTTGAGGGTTAGTTAATCGTTATTAAGGGATGGAAGGATGATCGACAATATTTATCTAGTGAATTTTTGAGAAAGGCGATAAAAGTTTATCACTGCATTAGTGATGAAGCTAGTCTAGCTCACTATAGGGAGCCAAAAATAAATGATGATTTAATGGTTTGTGACTATTACATCCTAATTTTACAGAGAATAAAGGCTACTCCCTCAAAATATTTTCTAAAGGAAGTTTTGATTGAAGAAGAGGATCAAGATAAGCCAAAACAATGGCTAAAGGTAGGACAATTGAGAGTAAATACCTTGAAAAAATGTAAACATAAATTGTATAGCAACAAGAACCTATCCAAAAAGGCTATGGTAAAGATAAAATAATTTGTGGAGAACCTAGGATGCACTTTCTAGGAAACCTAATTCCTAGTGGCATCTCCTAGTAAGATGATTAGATAATTAGAGGAATCACTACAAGGTCAAGTCACTCAAGAGACCATTGACTAGATGATGACCTAAAAGAAAGTTGTAGGCTTTCCAAGAGGAACTAGTGGACTTCATGAACTTACAAGAAAAATTAGAGAGCTCCTCTTTCTTGTAGAGGATTAAGTTAAAATACCATTAGGTTCCTCCAATGGACATTATGAACAAAGTTATCAGTCCCTTTTTGGAAAGCTTCCTTAGCATTGATTAAATTGAAGTATTAAACTTTACTATATTTTGAATAAATTTTGTAATAAACCAGTGCCATGTGGTAAAAACCCAATTTGGTGTTGGATTTTTAGTAAAATCTAGTTCAAAATTATCTATTAAGTTTAGTTAAATTTTATTTCCAGATAAGGGTTGACCGTCCTAGTTAGACTTTTAGTTAGCTTTTTTTCAGTTTCATAAATTATGGGACACACTATTCTATGTATTTTAGATGTTTTGATAATTGTAAGAGATCAAAAACTATTGCAATTTTAAGAAACTTATACAATTTTAGTATGGATTTCTCCTACTGTATTTTGTGAGCTTTATAAAATATCAAAGGATTACACCTATTGCATGCATATGGATCTTGATTATTATTGATGGTATGTTTATTTTATTTTTCAGAATTGAATAACTTGGTAAAGTCAATTTTTTTATTGTGATGTTGAATAGAGTCTTGTCTTAGACCCACATATGTTTTATAGCGATATGATTTGATATGACTTAAAAATATTAATATTATTAATTTACTTTGAAAATTGCATTGGTATTAATAGCAACTGAGTGAATATTGATTACTTTAGTATTGGTTATTGTGATTTTACCTAACCATTTAAAATTGATAAATAGAAAATGATTTACCTTTCTCCATTTAATTTAAATTTGTTCTTTAAAGTTCTATCTCTCAACCTTAAATATTTTGATCTTTATTTTACAATACTTTAAGTCTTTGAAAGAGCACAATAATAATGTAGATCTACTAAAGAAATTATGGACTAACATGCAATTGGTTTAAAATTCAAAAGAAATGAATATTTATATTCAGTGTTGTAAGCCTTGAATACATTTTCTAGAATATCTAAACTTCTCAAGCCCCTTGTTGAAAAAGTTCATACAAACCACCCAACCATCCATCATAGTCAAGACCTAGCTTAAAAGGAACATTGGAGTAGGAAAACCTACTTTTTAAAAGGAGTAATAGTTTAATGTTACCTATCAAGTTGTTTATACTTAAACCACCATTAAAAAAAAAATAAAAATTAACAAATTAAATATTAGAATAAAAAATAACAATTGGAAAGGAACCTATACCCAAAAGTTAGAGCTCTTTATTGAGGATACTTGAATGGCATGTGAATTTCTATGAAACATGCTATTACTTTTAAAACTATTGTGTTATATAATATTGTAATCATGTCTTTCACATTGAAACTTGTGACTAACTACAAATAGGATAATAAAAAGACACAATATTAACTCTAGGAAATAATGAAAATAATGGAAAATAGATTAATATGTGTGTATATGCATAAATTTGGTCATGTCTAATTAATCCTCCATTTAATTAAATATTTATTATTTAATTAATTTCTCTAAAGTCCTCTACATATGATTAAATTTAATTAATTTAATTATATTTTTCATTCAATTTATTCTTCAACCGTAATTAAATAAATTCACTTTATTTAATTATTTCACATTCATATGTCTACTTGATTAATTAAATAAAAACTCTTTATTTATTTTAATTAATTGTCACCTTTTGAATTTAATTAAATCTTTTGATTTAATTAAATTTAAATATTTCCTTTCTCTTATTCAAATCTTTCTTCTAATTAATTAAATATTTTATTTAATTAATTTCATCCACATGTCATTTCCTAAAAATTTAATTAAATATCTTTATTTAATTAAATGTCCATATCTTTTCAAATCATAATAAAATATTTTATTTAATTATGAAATCTTCCATTATTCTTCAAATCTTAATTAAATGATTATTTAATTAAGAAAAATCTCCATGTCACCCATAAATGAATAATGAATTTAATAAATTCATTATTTATCTTCAAAATCTTCCCAAAATCTCACAAAAAGATGATTTTTACAATTCATCTTTATCATCTCATCTTATCTCTTCCACGAAAAAGGAAACAAATCCTGCTTTTTGGTTTTCTTCTATTTTTCTCTCCAGTCTTATCCATCTTTGACCGTTCAATCTACCAGGAATTTTCACAGCCATTGATCACATCAGCCAATTAGAATTTTTGAAAACTCTATAAATACCCCTATGAATCCAAGCATTGGTTATAACACACACACATTAGAAACAAGCATTCAGGCGATTAGCATTTTAGCATTGTTATTATCATCTTTAGCATTCGTAATTGTGTAATCTTACATTCTAGAAATCATATTTAATTTCAAAATGTTAATCATATCTTAGCATAGCACGCATTCATCTTCAATCTCGTTCTCTAGGAAGACTGTTTGTTGAGCCTAGCATGCAATCTGAGAGCAAGCTAGAATCGACAAAACGTTGGAGATAGAGGACAATGGAAAGTCTTTGAAGCATAAACGGAGTTTGCATTTCCTTTCCCTTATTTTATGCTTTGATTTAAAGTTTCATTGTTGTGTTTGATTTAGTTTTGAATTTACATTTATTATTGCACACTTAAAATCGACCATACAATATGAATTTAAATAAAATGAAAATAATAGGCAAGAAGGAAATATGAAAATGTAAACCCCCATGTAATAGAGAACTCCAAATAAATTATATAGTTAAAATAAGAGGAAATTTTGAGGTTGCTTAAGAGCTTTCCACAAATTTCCAATCCCCTATTTTAGTTCTTTGACCTCCTTGAGTGACTAATAGAAATGGAAAGTGTATGTGATCTTATCATATTTGTGTCTAGGAGCTAAGATAAGTGAAAATATATATTAACACAACTACAAAGTCTACAAGGAGTGACAAAATAGTGTGTGTATGTGTGTATAATAGCAAGTGAAAACCCAAGGGTACCAAGTGCACATTATATTATTTTATAACAATGATAGTAATTAAATGAGAAGGTAGAGCACTAACTACACAAAAAATAAAACCAAAGTCACCTCAACTGGCTTAGAGAATCCAAGGGAGACCAAGTTGGTTATAGAGGGCTACAATGAACAATGGATCTTGATGCTCGAAATAATGATCATTAGTGATGGTTGGAATAATGGCTAGCTCCTCGCATACTCAAAAAAATACATTAGGTGGTCTGATGATGTTGACTCTACTTGGCCCTCATTACGTACTGGTAAGTACCATCCTTCAACTAACAAGCACCAATATCCCTGAGATAATACATTTACACTTTGGAAATATTGGGGTATCTTGAAAACACCTAGGGAAAACAAATATATCATGAGCAAAACCCTCAAGAGTGTCATTTTAGAAACCCTAATCGACAATTTTCAGATGGATCACATAGGTTGGTGGATTTTTAGAATGGAAACCCTCACCACTTTGGTGGTTCACATAAGACAACTAATCATAAGAATGGAGGTTCTCATTCTACGATGGAATTTGAAGTCATCGCTATGATGGTCCTCGAGGTCCCAACCCTGCTTGGTAGCATTATTAGAGATCACAACAACATGGCTGCCCCTCTACTAAATATCCCCATTACAAACGCAAAGAAAACATGGGTTCTCACTCATCATATTATAGGGATTTGAGGAGATCAAATTTTCAAGGAGAAAATAGAAACAGAAACCCTAACCTTCCTAATTTTAGGGTTTTGAGGGACTCAAAACCTCAATCTTTTGGATCTGATAACAACCCTTGGTGGCAGAGGAATTCATCTAATCGTTTGGGGAAATCTCAGGATAAATCTAAAGAACCCAAATCCACCTTCCAGAAAGGGTCTGGGGCCAATGATGAACCAGAATGGAGATCATTCCAGATGATTCCACTATATATGGAAGCTCAATACATAGATTGTGAACAAAATGGCCTTTTTGTTCAAATTTGAGGTGAAGATCAACCACTCAGAAATTTTCTCTTGGATCAAAGACAAATGGTATGAGTTTTTTATTTAATTGTGGTTTCATCTTCCTAATTTTTTATCTTATTTAAGAATGCTACTATCAAAAGTAGATTAATTCATAAAGGGCCCTTCTGGTGTGTAAACATTTTTCTAGGAATCTTTGATTGGAGGGCCAATGTGTCTTTAGATTCCCTCAAAATTTCTCCTCTCCTATTTTGTTTCTCCATGCTCGTTACCTCTATGAAATTTCTTGAAGCCTCTATTGTCAATCAAATTGTCAACCATTTTAGTGATTTTCTCAAAAGCGAGTTTTTAATCACAAATGGAAAACCTACCATTAGGGTTTGAGCACCTGTTAAAAATTCCACTTCCTTGCCACATAAGGTGTAACTTTCCACCAACAAGGGAAAATGGATCCAAACAATAAAATGGGAATCCTTTTTGTGGAAAGAACCTAATATTCTAGTTGATTCTGATATTTTTTCTAGAGTTGAGCCTATGGATTTTTCTGCCATTACTGGGGCCCTGGGCATGAACCAACCCTCTTATAGTGCCCAGTCTTGTTAAGCTTCCACTTCATCTCTAAAACATCATGAGCCCATTATTTCAAGCAAAGGCATGGGCACAAAACATCCCTCTTCTAGTTCCTAGTCTCGTCATTCTTCTCCTTTAGCTCCAAAACAATTTGAACCCATTTCTTCGAACAATGGAAAGGAAGTAGTGAAAAATACTACTTAGGTAGTTAAAGATATAGCTTCTCAATCTCCTTCCAATTTTTTTGATCCTCCTAAAAATAATATTACACAATTTGAAGATATTCTTAATGGTATAAATGATGAATTAATGAATTTTGTAAATGAAGCAATGATAAAAGCTACATAAGGTCTTATTGAAGAAATTATTGATGAATTCTTGGAGGAATTTGATACTAAATTAAATCCCACCCCCTTTAAGGCCTTCATTTCTCCAAAATGCAAGCAAAGGAGCAAGTTAAATAAGAAAGAAACCAATCTGGAAATTGTTGTAGGTTTATAATCAACATTGGAAATGAACCTTCGTTCAACATCCAAGAAGGGTGAGGGCATTGGGGCCTCCCATCAAACTACACAATGTGATTCTACAGCAGGGTGAAAAACCTCAAAAAGGAATTTGAGAATGAGGAGAGACATTATCTCTCCTCGAGCACAATGAGGATATTATCCTGGAATGTTAGGGGCCTAAATGCCCCTAACAAGAGATGCACTATTAAGCATCAATTATTTGGCACTCTATTAGACATCATACTATTACATGAAACAAAATTATCTCTTCCATCAGCTTCATATGTATTTGTTTCTTGGACCAATTGGGGTTTAATTATCTCTCAGGTGCAGGGAGCCTCAGGAGGCCTAGTGATTTTGTGGAATAAAAATTATGTTAAGATGGATCAGATTGATTCTACTGCTAGTTGGATAAGGGAAAATTTCACATGCCTAAATAGAAATAACTCATTCTAAATCTTCAACATCTATGGCTTGTGCTCCACTTCAAGGAAGAGATGGGTTTGGAGACAACTCTCCTCAATCTCTGCTTCTAGCAGTAACAAATTCTAAATTATTGTTGGGGATTTCAATGCAATTAGAAATCTTTCTAAAAAAATGGAGGAATTACACCTCCGATAGCAGTAACAGATGATTTCAAACATTTCATTCTATCTAACAAATTATATGATTGTCCCACAAAGAATGGTATATTCACATGGACAAACAAACAAAAATATTTTTCTCAGATTTCTGAAAAACTTGATCGCTTTCTATTATCTGATAATTGGTTAAATGACTTGGGATTTCTCTTTGATCATACATACTTTGGTTGGCTCGGATCATTTTCTAATATCCCTCTCGATATTTAAAGATAGGGAAATCAATAAGATCCCCTTCAAACTTGATGCCATGTGGTTTTGAGATGCAAATTTTATTCAACTAGTAAAAAATTGGTGGTTGAACTTCCCTTTTATTGAAGGATTGAGGATGTTCCAACTAAGTAAAAAACTACAATTCATGAAGAGTAAGATAAAGGATTGGAACATTCATCACTTCAAAAATATCTTTTTCTAAAAAGTTGAGAGTTGAATCTGAATTGTCTGACCTATATGAGGTGGTAATTAAAATGATAATGGATAATTCCCTCTATGATAAAGAAAAGAAATTAAAATCCGATCTTGAAGAGATTCTTACTTGGGAAGAAAGTTATTGGAGGTAGAAATCCAAGGAGACCTGGTTAAAAGAGAGGGATAGAAACAAAAAATTCTTCCATGCCTCGGCCAAATTAAGGCACCAATCAAACAAGATCCTCTACCATTCATTCCTCTTCAAGCGAGTTTCTTTGCACAAAAAAGGAAATAGGTCTGGAAGTTGTCTCATATTTTACAAATCTTTTAGTTCCATAAAAAGTTCATAACTCTTTTGAGAATAATGTAGTTATAAATAATATTCCATCTCTAATTTTTGAAGACCACAATAAAATTTTGATGGCCAAATTATCTTTGGAAGAGATCAAAAAGGTGGCTTCTTTGATGGAAGTAGAAAAGGCTCCAGGCTTGAATGGCTTCACAATGCTTTTCTTTCAAAAATGTTGGAAATTTGTGGGTCATGACATTCACCTTGCTTTGGAAGAATCAAGAAGGAACAAAAGTATTCTAAAAGAAATAAATGTGAATTTTCTTTCCCTTAAACCAAAAAATTTTGACCCTTCATCCTTCAAGGATTCTAGACCAATAGCTCTATGCAATTCAGTTTACAAGATTTTCACTAAAGTTATGGCCTCAAGACTTGCAAAGATGCTCCTTCAATTCTCTTTGAATAATAGGGGAGATTTGTTCCTAGGAAAGACACCCTAGAAGGAGCTATTTTAGTTCATGAAGTTCTCTATTCAATCATCATTGAAAAATCCCCATCATTTTTTCTTAAACTAGACACATTGAAATCCTACAATAGGGTTGTGACCGATGAACATAAAATAGGCTAACTACACTTGATCTATGAGGATTTGAAGTATAATTAATCCACTATGCATCAATCCCAATAAGATCATTTAATGTAAACTAAGCTAAGAACCCATTAAAACTAACATATTAAAATATGAAAGCTTCACAAACATCAATTCTAATCCATTGAAACTTATCCTATTGGGGGAGTGGTGTCTCATTGATGTGGAATGGAGAACCTTTCCCAATCCCTTGGATAATGATATTTTTTCGATCGATTCTACTAAAGAGAATTGACAAAACCGATGAAAGTTGTGTGATAAAACATGATGAAAACTATTTTAACATGATAAATGTTATGATGATCAATATAAGTGTATGCTAAGCTATTCTAAATGTATGCAATATTTGAAAGGTTAAAACCCTAATTTCAAAATATGTTAAATGGATGCACCTAAGTTTCCATGGAATCCATTAATGGATGTTCTAAGCTAATAAAGCATGTAAAATAACCTAAAATGCTTTTAAAACATGAAATGTGAGTGCAAATGGATGTGATTTTCAACAGCATAAGTTTGCTCTAAAAATTTGGATCCATATTCAATAGAGGCAAGCTCTATTTATAGAATAGGAAAAATGAAATTTATGGTCAAGATCAAAAGGATCAATCAATAGTCAGAATGAGAGGAAAATAGAGGCATGGATCATGGATTCCCATCAAGGGTTGAGGATGGAAGATGATATTTAATCAAGGGCTTGCATTCATGCAAACAAACACATTTTTAAAACTTGCACAAGAAGCTTTGTTGAAAGTTTGTTATAAGGAAGAATATTCCCTTTTTCAAATGAGAGAAGAAAGAGAATATACTCAAAGAATATTCTCATGGGTGAGGAAAATTATATATTTAGTTAATTAAAACCAAATTTTAATGTGCAAAGGGGAAGGAATATTCTATGAGAATATTCCTTTTAAAGGAATGTGCAAAGGAGGAATATTCCCTTGCAAGTGGGAGGATTAGATTTAATTAGTAATTTGATAATTAAAACAAATTTTTAATTATACAAATTAGGGGAATTAGGAAATTCATTAAATAATTAACTCATTTAATGAAAAGGGGGATATGATATGATATTTAATTAAATAGCTTAATGTTATTTAATTAAATAAGAGGGCTAAAGGATTTAAATTAGATAAGTTGATTTATCTAATTTAACGGGATGAAAGGTTAGTGTTGCAAGAATGGAAAAGAATGAAGGTGTTTTCATTGATGTCAACTTGTCAATTGGTTATCAACTAGTTGTTGTTGTCATTAATATCATGATTGCAGATTATTGGTTGTATATGTTGAGGATATTGAGAAAATTGTATTGAAGAAAGGTTGTAGGTGTTCAGTGGTTGCTCCGAGTTTTGCTTTGAGATTTCTGTGGTTCAGATATGTTAGTCATGGTTGTTGGAAGCTGCTATATCTAGATTTTTGGTTCCTAATTCATTGTACAGTGTGAGTTATGTTCACCAGTTGTGAACTGTGGTTTTCTATGTTCTAGTTGAGGTCCAGGAGAAAAGTTGTTGGTTTGGATTTCTCTTTGGTGAAGTCTTATGACTTGTGGTTCTAAAGTTGAGTTGTTATGTTTGTATTAAAGATAATTTCAGTATCTAGAAGGATCGTGCTTAATTGTTCTATGTGTTTTACACTAGTTTGGCCAACCTTGTGTTAAACACTATCTTTTGAATTGATGTAGCATGTTGGATCTATTTGGGTCCTCACCAAGCTTGTGTTTGGGTCGTCGTCATTCTAATTTGAACCTAGGATGTTTTGGCGCTAACCTAATTTGAATTTAATGTTGGATGGTCAAAATTTGGATATGTTTTAAAGTTGAAGATGGTATAAATGTAGGATGAGTTAGTGGTGAAATGATGTACAAAGAGAGATAAGTGCAAATAAATAGATCAAATAGATGTGAGATTGATGCAAATCAATGAGTGTGTTTGATGCAACTGTGGCAAATCAATGTGAAGCCTAAATGTTGAGTTTCTAGATGTAGTGAGCAGAAGGTGTACTCTATCATTCATGCATGTCTACGATTGGTTGAGAAAATTGTGGTGGATTTATCTGTTGCATTGAGATTGTCTTCTTGTTGTATCATATCTCTTCTATCTTCTTTGTATCTCTATGGCCGTGAGCCCTACAAGTTGTTAGCCTTATTGGATAGTGAGTCCTGATCCAGACAGTGAGTCCTTGTTTTGGTAGTGAGCCTTGTTTCTTATGCAGTGATATTTTTGTAATCAGTTTTGATATTCTCTATAGTGTGAGCTAATCCTCACCGTGGTTTTTCCCTTATTGGGTTTTCCACGTAAATCTAGTGTTGTTGTGTCTGTGTGATGCTTTTCAGTTTCTACACTTGCACTTAATGTTTAATCATTTAAGTAGTGTTAAGGATTAGTTTCAGTGAATGATTTAAAGGTTTTAATTTGTGACAACTGATTCATCCCCCCCACTTAGTTGTCTTATTCTACAGTTAGCATGAAAGGGGTAGGAATTAACCTAATTAGATTAATCAGGTTAATAGATGAGAATGACATAATTAATTAAATAGCTAGGTGAATTTAATCAACTAAGTGAAAAGAGGATGGGTTTTAGGATGAAATAGTATTAGTAATTCATATTCAAGTGTATGATATCATTCAAGACATTTTTAAGTGTCTACATTTTTCCCCTCTTTGAAGCGAGGTACTTGCTACATTAGTTCAAAGACTGACGCTTTTTCGGATTAAAAGATACTACTCAAATCAAAAAAATATATTAAAAATGATTTTTGGATGCCCCACTATTGCCCCAATAGAAGGAATAAGTTGGCTCCCTGGCCTATCGAGAAATTGGGTGAAAATTTTGAATTTTTGGTTGATTTCTCGACAAAGGTAAAATATAGGTGCAAGTGCTAAAACATGCTCAAGGATGCCAAAAATGGCCTCAGAAACGCAAAAAAATAGCTCAAAATAGGATGCATAGGGTGGAAATAGGTAAAACAAGGAAAAACACTAGCTTTTGGCTCAAATTAGGCCAAAAAACCCTAATTTTTAGGCTTAAATAGCTGAGAATGGTTGCACTTCCAATTCATTTGAGCATTCAGCTTAGAGATTTATGCATTTGGAGCTTTGACACCTTGGAAAAATGGCTCACCATGTGCTTCCTCTTCACCTTTCAGAGCAGGTTCAAGAGTACTAGCGCTGAGCAGACGTAGGACCCCAAGTATGTGACTCAAATCTTGTCTCAATTTTTGCATCTAGGTGCATTTAGTAGGGGGTCAAAATTAGGTTTTTAGGCACATTGTTGTATAGAGATGCACAAGAGGCATCGAAAGCATCATTGTTGATATTAAAGTGACGCACTTATTGTTTAGCAGTGCACCACCATATTTTTCTCTGGTGACACTTTTGATTAGGGTGTCATGATTTTCATATAGAGACACATAGGCTTTCTAAGTTTAGCGATGCTATAAAGTGGTGGGTGATGCACTTTCCAAATAGTGACACACCCTTGCTTTTAGCTATAGCAATGCATAAGAATTTTGATTCGCTATTGAGTGTAGCAATGTGTGTCGTTAAATTGGTGACACACCCCTAAAATGAATACAAAGACGCATACCAAGAACAACGATGCTATTGATTTTAATGATTCTTTTTATGTTTTATGATGCAAAGTCTCAAATTTTGATTAATTTTTTTACTTTGTGGAAAATTGACACTGTGTATGATGCATGCAGGAGGATCCTCCATTGTTGATATCACAAGAGCACCATTCTGACATTTTGTCAGCAACAAGTGACTTTGATGATAGGGTCATAGAGTGGTTGGGTATGTTAGGGTTAGGCTTCATCATTTTCTTTCCTAAGGTCCAAACCCACCTTGCCATGATGACGACGCAAATTGTGAGGTAGCATAGCAAGATGTCTTCATTTCACTTGCCCATTGGTGAGGCCACTATTACACTAGAGGATGTGTGGTGCATATTGTGATTGTCGATTCATGGAGAGTGATTCATATATGACATGGATGTTGGGAGAGACACATTTTTCTCCCTTCTACACAAATGACAGATTACCTTAGTGAGATCACAGATAGACCTTAATCTATACCACAGGCGGGTGCCCATCTTCAAATTATTCATTGTGGCACTAATTTCTAGCGTCATTGCTCCAGACCGATAGGGCAAAGGTTTCATTCCTAGATAGGGATTTGTATGGGATGGGATGATCAAGAGGATTGTGATGTTTGCATGGGATCTAGTTCTTCTTGCTTCCTTGTACCATGACATGAATCGAGCGGTGTATTGCAAGGGTAGGAGCATAGGGGCAGGTTTTATGTTGATCCATATATTGTCTTACAAGCATAATATAGTTTTAAGGCCCTTGGTGGTTTTGGAAAACATTCACGAGGATGATCCCATCATCTTCAAGTACAGGGTGTCAATGACTCTCCAGCACACAAGCCTTATAAGTTTACCATATCAGCATCATGTCATTGATGACATGACTTTTTTTTAATGGAGGCCATGGCTGAAGGCTTCACCTTTGTACAACAATCAGCAATAGCTATATTTTGCTCAGAAGACCCTCTATATGTAGGGTAGAGAGCACATAATGATAGATCAGTACCTCCTAGACTACATTGCTCGATAGTTTGGGAAGGTACAGGATGTACCTTCCGACAATTATATAATAGTTTTTGTGAGGTCTCAAAGGGAGGTGAAGTGGGGGGCACAAATTGACCCCATAGTGGTGTTCAATGACTTTAGATAGCTTGTTTCCCAGCCATGGGCTTATGATTAGGGCATACCAGATGTGGGGACCACCCTAGGTTATGATGCATGGTTTAGGCCACCTACTCACTTGACAGATCCAACGGGGGATACCTCGAAGGCAAAGGGAGAGGTAGAGGAAAAGGTTGATACATGGGTAGAGATGGTAGTCAAGATGGAGGCAAGGATGGGGGTCAAGGTATAGGGCAATATTAGCTAGTGCAAGAAAAGGAATAGGTACCAAGAGATAGGCATCAGCAGCAATAGCCAGATCAGGGTCACCAAGACCCAGGACAACAACTTGATCTACAGGATGGATAGGTTCCAAGTGCAGCACCACCTCCTCCACCCATAAAACCAAATGCATAGTTGCAGGCTCAGATACATGCTCTCACAATAAAGAGCACAGTTGCAAGTAGAGAGCGATCAGTTGTAGTAGCACCTACAAGAAATGACATGACAAAGATACCATGAGGTTTAGTTGTGATAGCAACTAGACTTACATCTAGCCCAAGAGATTGGGCAGAGGAAGCAACTTGAGGCAATGACAACTGCTTCCTAGGAATGAACAGTGTTTGCATGATTGTATAGAGAGGCATTCATTGAGGCTGCATATTACCGTATGCATTATCATCGCGATGTTCCCTAGGCAATGAGGCGGCCTGATTTTTCCTAGAGTGGAGCACCTCCCTGGGCTAAGGATCAACCATCAATTAGAGGGAAGTTGAATAGCCACCTAGGATAGCCATTTTATAGGCATTTTTTTATTATTTTCCTAATTATTTATACAAATATACATTCATAGGCTCATTTTTTATAGCCTCATGGATATTGTACTTTTGATTGATATACATAGACTAATTCAGAGATTGTACCATGATAGTTATTTTTTATATATATATGAGATGATTTGGATTCGATATGTGATGTATTTTATTCCATGCTTTATGAATGTATGGATGCATATGATGTGATATGATGTTATGTGTATGATTATGTATGGATGCAATGTAATGGATGCATATCTTTTATGTATGTTTATGCGATATACGATGATGTAATTTTTATGAGATAAATGCAAATGGATGTGTTACCTTCTTTTTCAAAATCTTTTCATGATATGTTATGGGATGGATGTTATGATATATTATGATATGCAGATGATATGGATGCTTATGTGCAGGATGTATGGATGGATGCATTTCTTTTTGTGTACTTTTTTTATGCGATTTATGATTTCATGATCATGTATGCATATGGATGTAAATATGGATAACGCAGATGTTCATGCATGTGATATGATAATGCAATGTATGCTTATGCCTAGAATATGTGTATGATATGTGATATTGATTAAGATGCTTAGAATAACAAATCTATGCTATCCAAAACAACCTAAACAATAATGATGATGTAATGGATTGCATTTTATTTTAATATGATATGTTGTGATGATGCAAGATGTATGCATGTTGATGACTTGTGGATGCAATATGGATGCTTGATTATGTTTTTGTTGACTGTCATGATACTAGGTTAGCATGGAAAGAAGATAGAAGAAATGAATGATTTGACCATTGATTTTTAAGATTGATTCAAAAATTCCAACAAGTCCTTGATCCACTAAGACTTTATTAGAGACGGTGATGAGAGGGATGATGATTTTGCTCATATCTTGCAATTGGGATTTTTTTTCATTCCTTATGTTTGATATAACACATAGACACAATGCATCAAGGTATTGAAAACCAAGATGGTGTTGTATCTAGTGTAATGGACTTTGACTCAACAAACAAATGCGATAGTTCTTGTTCACACCTTGACATATAGAAACCTTGTTGGTATGTAGTTTAGAAGTTTAGAATACATTGGACCAAAGCATATGCAATAGTCAACAATATACTTCGAACAACCTCCCCACACACAACTAAGCAAGTATGTGCCAAGATTATTTTACAAGAATACCCAATAGCACAACAAATAAAAGATAATGATCGATGCCCCATTCCTTTCTCTCTAAATCATCAAGACATCATCAAGAGGTCTTCAAAATGGGTCATTAATATAAATTAGAAGAAAATATCAAAGATAGATCGTTAGTGTTATCTATATCTCTTACCAGTTTAACTTATCTAAGGTGATTTCTGATGCTAATGTCCATTGTCGGAAGGATGTATCCTAGGATAGTTTATCAGATGTTTTGATTAGGATGAGGTGTGTGATAATTCGTTGATACAAAATTTACTAACTCGTTTACCTATGATCTAGACTTTAGATTTTGACGCTTAGGTTCTCATTTTGTGACTTGCAATACTTGCTTTCTATTTTTCTTACCAAAGGTTGAATATGATGACATTTTATTTATTATGGATGAATTTTTATTGCAAGTGAAAGTGAAATAGGATGGATGATTTTCAATTTTCTAGAATATTTCAATATTTTTGGTATTTTTGAAAATGTTTTGAGGTTGTTTTTTATCTTTTTGGAAGTTTATATGAATGATTAAGTTTTTATTATTTGAGGTTGTTTAGGGATTTTCTGAGTTTTCCAATGTTTTTGTGTTTTTCTAATTTTCAAATTTTTAGGGGTTTTTTGAGATTTGCAAATGGTTAGGGTTTTTTTACGTTTTTCATATTTTTAAGGATTTTTTGATATTTGAATGTTTAGGTATTTTTGAGATTTCCGACCAAGAACCTAACCTAAAAGAATATCCTAAGATGAGCCTTGCCTACGTTATACATGCAAAGACCACATAGTTCGACTGACTCAACTTATTGATGATGAGAAATGAACAGTTGATGGATTGTCAATTTATTATGACAAACTCCTAAAGGACTGACCTAGGGTGTCTTAGGAGCACATCAATTATGGCTTTGCCTACGTTCAAGCTTAGAGACTCATAGTTCAAGAAGGTACTATTTTTGGATTTTTGATGTTTTCACCTTTTTAGGAATTTTGATGTGATTTGGATGTTTTGGATTTTTAAATTTACAATTTTTTGAATGTTTTTGGATTTTAGCTATACAAAATTTGAATGTTTTTGGATTTTGATGAGATTTTATGAATATTTTTGGGATTTTCAATGAGATTTTATGAATGTTTTTGGGGATTTTGATGAGATTTCTAATAACCTTGAGATTTCAAGAACCCAATCCAATCCATAATGAATTACCCCCAGTGTGATGCAATAGACTACCTCGATATAGGCAAGACAATCTGACCTTTGGAGTATTCCAAGTAGTACTAAAGGGGATACGATACTTCACAATATCAAGCTATGACATGGGCATCGATGAGAGATGGAATAAATAGGATAAATGATGTGACGGATGGATGTGATGCAAAGAATGATAAGATAAAGAGCCAAAGAATAGATGGAGGTGCTTTATTTATGTGAGGCACTTGTTTGCCAGGTTTTCACTAAGGTACTTTCCCAAAGCGCCACCGAAGTGGTTTTCACTAGAGGATGATTGTTTTCCTTTACTGTTTTCAATCCTTTTTCTCTTTTTTTTGAATTTTTGATCATTTTTTATTTTTTGCATTTGTAGATTTACACCCTTCAAGCCTAGGCATAATTTTTTTTAAGATGAAGACTATTGGTTGGTTCTCACAAGGGTTCACCTTTAGGTGTTGATAATTGATATGCTCCTAATCCATAGCTTGTTGTGATGACAAAGGGACCTAACTAGTTATGGTCAAACTTTCCTTTACTACCTTGATTTGGAAGATTTTTTTGATTCTATTTTAGGAAGAGATCCCATACCTGGAAAGACCAACACTTGATCTTCTTGTTATAGCTCCATTTCAGTCAGTTTTGGTATACTTGCAAGTGATTAAGGGCATCAAGACAATGCTCATCCAAGAATCCTAGCTCCTTTAGTTGAGATACTTTGTATTCTTCATCAGTGATTAGGTTCTATAGTGACACTCACAGTGATCGAAGCTCGACCTCAATAGGCAGGATGGATTTTGATCCATAGACTAAGGAGAATGGGGTTACACCTATAGGTGTGCAGATATTGATTTGATAGGCCGAAAGGGCAGGATTTAACTGCAGATGCTAGTCACAGCCAGCTTCATTGACCATTTTATTTAGGATTTTTAGAATGGTCTTCTTTGTAGCCTTAGCTTGACCATTGCCCTAGGGGTAATACGGGGTAGAGAATCGATGATGGATGTTGAATCTTTGACATAGCTCTTTCACATCCTTATTCTTAAAGGGTGTCCTGTTGTCTGAGATAAGGGCTTATGGAACACCATAAAGGTAGATGAGGTAATTCAAGATAAATTTAGCAATTTTCTTCCCCATTATGTATCTCATAGGAGTGGCTTCCACCCACTTGGTAAAGTACTCAATGGTTGTTATGATGAACTTGTGGTTGTTAGATGAGGTGGGAGTAATCTTTCCTATGAGGTCAATCCCCCAATGTGATAAAGGCCAAGGTGTGACCATTGATTGCAATTCCTAAGTTGGAGCATGAATAAGATCTCCATGTTGTTGACACAAGACACATTTTTTTACATACTAATGGGCTTCTCTTTCCATGGTTGGCCAGTAATACCCCATCCTCAACATTTTTTTAGCTAAATTCATACCAGTAGAATGGGAACCGCATATTCCATCGTGTACTTCTATTAAAGAGGTCAAGGCTTCCTCTTGATTAAGACCTCATAGTAATGTCCATTCGATGCTTCGGCGATATAACGTATCACCTAGGATCACGAATCAAGATGCCTTAACAAAAAAAAAATTAAGGTTGGAGGTGATATCAGATGGGAGGGTTCCTTTGATAAGGTAGGTGAATATATCATGATACCACAATGATGACACACAAAAATTCAGATTCATGGATTTCAAAATTTGGGACGAGAATTTGTTCAACCAAAAATTTGTATTGAAGGATGTTGTGTGGCATGTATAATAATGATCCAATTGTTTTCATAGCATTTTTTGCTTGATTGTTCATGCGAGGAGTCTACTCAAAAGTTATGTCTATGAAAAAATCCTTAAGACTTTCTACCATCTTCTTGTAAGGAGTAAGCTTATCATCCTTAGTTTGGTAGTCATCATTGACTTGGTTGATAACCAGTTGTGAGTCTCCATAGACTTTCAACTCTTGTATTTATCATTGAATTACTATCCTTAGATCGGTTATTAGGGCTTCATACTCCATAATGTTGTTAGTACATGAAAATGATAACCAGTATGACTTTGGAATACAATCACCTTGAGGGGTGATAAAAAGAATACCCTCCCATGATCCATGTTGGGTAAATGATCCATCAAAGTAGATTTTCCACTGATCTGTTATACTAACAAAGAATAATGATTCATCAAGAAATTCAAATATCAAAGGGTTCTCTGCATAAATAGGTGCTTCTGCTAGTTGGTTTGTGATTACTTTTCCTTTGATTTCCTTATGCTCTACGTACTCTATGTCAAATTCAATCAATATCATTACCCATTTTTCCATTCACCTAGTGAGAGTTGCTTTGGATAATAGGTATTTCAATGGGTTGATCTTCACAATAAGCTTGATTTGATGCGACAGCATGTAATGTTTGAAATTTTGTGAAGTAAAAACCACTGCTAAGCATGTTGTCTCAATGGATGAATAGTTCATTTCATAACCCAACAAGGTCCTGCTAATGTAATAGATAGCTCTTTCTTTTCCATTTTCATCATGTTCTGCTAGAAGAGCACCCAATATTGTTGATTTTGCTAAGATATATAGGATTAGTGGCTTGGTTAGTATTAGTGGAATGAGCACTAGAGGTTTCAATAGGTAGTCCTTGATCTATTGGAAATATTTATCACACTTCTCATCCCACTTGTAAGTTATTCCTTTATGGAGAAGATGTGAGAAATGGTGAATTTTATCTAATAACTATGCTATGAACCTTCTAATGGATTGCAATATTCCTTGTAACCTTCTCATATACTTAAATTTTTGTGGTGGTTCCATGTCTAGGATGGCTTTGACTCTTTTTGGATCATCCTCTATCCATCTTTGTGATACGATGTAGCTAAGAAGCTTCCCTGATGTAACCCCAAAGACACACTTTTTCAGGTTTAGCCATACCTTATATTCTTCGAGCCTGTCGAAGATGGGTCCCAATACCTCTATATGCTCACTTCTTTTCTTTGACTTGGCCAAAATATCATCCACATAGTCTTTGACTATTTTTTGCATCATGTCATGAAATATGAGAGTCATTGCTCTTTGATAGGCTGCTCTTGTGTTCTTCAGACCAAATGGCATCATGTTCCAACAATATGTTCCCCATGGACAAGCGAATGCAGTTTTGTATTGATCCTCCTTGGTGATCATGATTTGATTATAGCCTAAAAAATTGTCCATGAGTGATATCATTTCATGCCCAATTTTTAAGTCCATGATGATGTCAATGTTAGGAAGAGGGAAATCGTCCTCGGGCATGCCTTGTTCAAGTCCCTAAAATCCATGCATATTCTTATGTCCCCAATGGGTTTGGAGACTGGTACCAGGTTGGAAACCCACTCGGGATATTCAATGGGTCAAATAAATTTGACATCAAGAAGCTTTTGTAACTCAACTTTCACCAAGAGTGTTGTTTGAGGGTGCATCTTTCTCAATTTCTAATTCACTAGTTTGGCTTCATGATAAATGATTAATGATGTACAACCACTTCTAGATCGATCCCTGGCATATATGTGTATGACCATGTGAACTTATCTCTTCACTCTTTCAGGAATGCTACTAGATTTTTCTTTTATTTATCCAAAAAGGATTCGGCATAGAAAGTGATCTTGGGTGCTTCTTCTATTTCAAAACTCACTGGAGTGGCCTTTTCTGCTAGAACTGTTGACTTCTCTGGATGCATTGCACTAAGGGGGAGATTTAATCCATCATCCTTGGGTGCCTCAGAGAGGTTTTTACCCTCGTATGTGTCCTTTCTTTTTACTATTTTAGGATCAGAAAGTGCCACAATGTGGTTTTCACTTAAAGATTTGCATGTTAGTTGCACATTATCCATTTTGTGACTGAAGGATTCAATCGTCTCCCCGTAGTATGCCCCTATGTCTAGCTCTATATCGAAACTATATTTTTGATCCACCCATGGTAAATTGTCATGGAGTCCCATGAATTCTAAGATTGCTTCATCATTTTCAAATAAATCTAGAATCTGTGGTCCTTGTTGGTCCCAGTCAATGAGTTGTGAATATACTAGATATATTTTAGTTGTTTGGTTGTTTGGGTTGAAAGATGTTGTGGATATCATGAAGAGATTTATTCTCAAATAGTTCAGCAACATTGACGGGAAAGTCGTCTAGTGTAGTATCGCACAATGTTGGTAACTAAGAGGAAGCCTTGACCCGTTTAGCAGAAGTACCTTTGCCAAGAAGGGTAACCTTGCTAGTATTACATCCTAGGCCGAGATTCTTTGGACGTTTCTCAGGAATGATGGGTTCTAGAAAACCATTGTTATTTTGTCCAAGTTTCTCATTCTTTTTATATCCCCATCCCTTCATTAGCTACAAGCCTTTTTTGTCATCTTCCATGGGAAGAGCGAGGACGGGTCATTGATCTTGATATAGCAGTTTGGGGACATCCTCCTCATTGAAATATTCTTTGTTCAAATCCCCCCACTTCGTGAAGGTAGTAGCTACCATCTTTATTGTTTTGGGGACTATGTTGCTAGGTGTGGGTTTCCCATGAGATTTGGGAGAAAGAGGTAGCTCCCCCAATACAAAAGTATCCTTTGTTAGCTTATAGTTTCCACAACCATCATCCTGGATCACTCTTTGATATTGGGAATGTTCTACACAATGGTTTTTTTTTATTTCGAAGGTAGAGGCAAGGGATGATGGGTCAACAAATGAGGTAAAACTTGACCTAAAGATTCTTGCAGTAGTAAAAGGGCTCAGGATCTCCATGGATGGTAAATTCTCTATCCTCAAAAGGAAATTTTACTCATTGATGATAGGTTGAAGCTACAACTTTTAGGTCATGAATCCAGTGTCATCCAAGCAGGATGTTGTAGGGAAGATCAAGGTCTAACACTTGGCATGTAGTCTCTCCAATGATGGTTCCTACTTAAATGGGTAGTGCAATGATGCCTTGTGACACCTACTCTTGATTTGGACCAAAAAGTAAAGGCATCCCAACTCACTGTGTCTATAGGTATTATGAATTTTGCACTTGTCTAACAATGCATAGTACCCTTACCATTCTAGAGATCCAATCTCTTATTCAAAGACTCAAAAAGTTGTGGAAAATCAATTTGAATACTATTTCCACCATGAAAAACATAAGATTGATTTTCCATCCTGACTCAAAACTTGTACTTTTCAGATTTAGAGATCTATCACATCTTAAATTTTTAGCATAAAGGCCCATCCAACTTCCAGCAATGTCACCTTCATTCGGCCCTCCTCGACCAAGCAGGTTCTAGTAATTCCTAAAACTATTGCTCTCCTAGAGCAAATCTTGTTCTTCTTTTGAATCTCTCATGAGAGATGGCGTTCAAAAATTGATCCAGCTTGCTTGTTCAGCCCCTCCTTCTAGCGCCAGTTCCTATTGATTGTGTTTTCTGCACAATAATAGCCACACAAAATATGATATCTTATCTCTCTTGAAAGGTAAATCTCTATCGGCAAGCCTCAAGAGATAACCCCAAGGTCTCTAATGTCAGGTCTTGACAGTGCATAAACAACTCAATAACGAAATGTGAAAATGCTAGTAATCACAATGGGACCTTACTACGAGCAAATGTTGAATCAATTTTATCAGATCTAACAATCTGACGATGTTTCAATCCTAGTTTTAACCCTATAATCAAAGAAATAGAAAAAGAGAAGGGTTTCAAAGAGATTTCCAAGCTTAATATTAAACCTAAGATTAACAACGAAAGTAACCAATACTCAAAATGGACCAATCCTTCAAAACCGATTTCTACTAGACCAAGATAAATCTACAATCTCACAGAAAAAAGTGCAATCTTCTGAGGTGTTAAGATTTTCAAATCGTAAACCTTCATTCAAATGACCCTATTGCAGTTAAAAATGAACAAATCTTTACAATCGAACTTAAGCACACGGAATATAAAGTCCAAGCTAACTTTGCAAAGCAACTAACAATCAGTTGGTTGCGAAAAGTGTGGACTGAAGGATTGCTGCAACATTCAAGTATTGAATCACAAACATTATTAAATTGAATCTAATCTAAACATTAACCTTCTCAAAGCAATTTTAAAGATGGAATAACTGGAACCATGCAAAACAAAAGAAACAAGTATGGCACCAAATCACAATGTCATTTCTTGTATTCAAATTGTTCACTGTAGCAACAATTCTAGCTTTCTGTTACAATATTTGCTTGAGGGCAACTACCTACTAACTTACTCTACTTCTAACTAGCTCTACTCTATGTTCTAGTTACAAATTCTAACCTTCCAACTATTTCTAACTGTTCTAACCCTTTACAAATGAGGCGACATGCCCAATATATAGAATTCCCCCAGGAATTTGTCAGCAAGGCAAGGGTTTCGCAGCAATAACTCGACACAACCACCTGGCCCAGAGAGTCTCATGGCCGGTCAAATAAGCATTCAATGCATGTCTCATCCAAGTCGGCCTGAGATCTGTAATGCAATTCAGACTGATGCGCGAGAAGATAATGGGGAAGCACAAATCGCGTTGTAGCCTATCATTAGCTCCCTTCCCTATTATCTCTGCTCTGACCTGGCTCTTCATGTACTTTCAAGAATGTCTCATCTAGGCCCACGACTGGTGGTAGGGGTAGAACCCTAAGTCGATTCTCAATGGACGCAATCTCATCCTTTGAGTGTTTGACTGACTTATCCCATTCTACCTTATACGCCAAATACTTATCAATAACTACAAGGTAGGTGGCCGCATCATCTAGCTGGTGCTCAGAAATGGACCCATCATCAAGTGGTGCATAGACATCATCCACCACTTCCTCAACTATTCCAAGCTCAAATACTTGGGCACGATCTTCCTCCTTCCCGTCATTATCTCGAAAAAAGCAATGCAGCCATTGTACAAGCTAGCTAGGGTGTCGTCAATGTGTTTTCTTTGTTTATAAATCTTCTTTAGCACCTTTTTCCTAATTTGCAATACCTTGAACCATTCCCATGGTTCGATAGCTCTAGAAGAAGGATCCTGTCACTCACCAACCTATCTCAGGTGTACTCCATTATAGTCCTGGCTTTCTATAGAAGAAGATCTGGGTCTTCTTTATCTTGTGTCATTACCTGCTTCAACCATTTAGTGGTCCTTGCAGCATCATTTCTAGTGCAACTAAGGGAAAACTTCATAAATAATATCCTGCCCAAAAGTTCCTTTTGTATCCAATCCTCTGTAGGGGTGGAATCTAGCTAGTGCATAGACTAGATATGAGGTCATTGTGAAGGTCTTTGTCTACAACACATTGGACAACTGCTTGTGAATTACTTGGCTAATGAACCCTTCCCAATGGTAGTTAATCTTTTCTTGTTCCATCCTCACAATCGCATGGCACATCCAATTCTCAAATGTACCAGCACTCTTCAATCCAAGCACCCTACTAAGAAAGGTGATGGCATCATAGTACTCCTTCTTGAACTTTGCTCTGAATAGCTGCTTGGGCAACTTGGAATAGTGGAACTTGGGCTTCTCCAGCCAGGAATTGATAAGCTACTATGACTTCATGGTCTGGTAATCATAGAACTCTTGAGTTGCCTCAATGGTGAATCCCACCACATGAGATATGTCTGGCATGTCAAAGGTTTGGGCAATGGAGACCAGGTTGAGATTGGCAACAACTCTCCCTTGAGGACCAATTATCCTCTGTGTATCCTGATCATAGTGCTTAGCGCACTCAAGGACCAGCTCATAGCATTGTACTGTAGAAGGGAAACTAGCAACATGTGACAATCCTGATTCCATCATTCTTCTAGTCACCAAAGGAGGATCCTTGGCTGCCATCCTTGCTTTAAATTCCTCATAGTCCCATATGCCAACATTTGTATCAGTGACTTCTGACCAAACAGAAGTGATCTTACTCTTTGGGACCTTGCTCTTAATGTCTAGCTTAATCCTCTCTACATCGGATAATGAGGAACTAGCTACTACTTTGATTGATTCAGCTTGCACTCAACATGAAAATCATAGTAAAAACCACAAGAAAGAGAGGTTAATTCATCAGAACACCATTAGAATGCATCTCATATAGTCAAGGTGTTATTAAAATTCATATAAAATGACCACAACAGATTTCAAGTTCCAAGACCATCCACAGAATCTAAGCCAAAGAGGAATTCGGGAAATTCTAGACCGATCGGATTCCAACGAAATAACCTGGAAACACCTACTTAATCATTAAATTTGATCATTTTCCATCAATACATTTACATGGGAGATTCAAATATGACATGAAATAATCATTAAATGCATCATGAATTGTAAACGAATCCAATTATTTCATGTTCCTTTATGTTTCATCAAGTTTCAGGGAAATCCGTGAGGGATGGATTTCCGCGAAGAACGGGCCAAAGAGGATTTTTAGGGAATCCGGGAGACGGCGGATTTCAGAGAAATCTGGACTCGGCGGAAATCTGTGGTCAAGGAAAAGTTCTAAACCAATGGGAATTCCCGGAAAGAAAGCTTCGGCAAGAGTTATGAGCTCACCGAGAAGTCTCGGTGACTTCTGGGAATCACGCTGAAGGATGCAATTAGAATAGGTTTCACCAAGAGTCAATTGTTTTGATGTAATGTCTCGGTGAAAAGGGACATAGCAAACATATTGGTATGAGCCAAGGGTGGTCAGGGTAAGGTCCCGACAAATTCATCTTGTCTCACCGACCATCAGAGTTTAAACAATCACTTCGGCCAGACTCAAGTTTTTGATATGAGGTCCCAGCGACTGCGTCATGTTTTGTCGATGAAGATTTCCATCGGCATAACCTCTTGCCAACATTATGAAGTCACCCCAATAGAAGATTATGGCTCGCCAAGAGAAAAGTTTTGCTATAAAGTCCTGGCGATCATCAGGAGTCTCGCCGAAAGCGAAGACTTCGGCAAGAGGAGGGAGCTTGCGATAAGGTCTCAGTGAAGCATGAATGTTTCCCCGATTTTGAAGAGCACTCGACAAGAGTAGGATATGTTCGGTGAAAGGTCTCGCCGAAAGAGAAAGTCCCAACGATAGAATGGAAGATCAGCAAGATGAAAGGAACCTGCTATGAGCTCTTGGCGATGAGGTTTGTCTTTCCAACAGAAAGATTTTTGGCATGAGAATTATAGTGTCCTGGTGACTAAATATCAACTCACAAAGGGCTTTGGCGAAAGCGAAAAGTGCTTGATGGGAGGTCTCGCCGAAGGACGGATGTCTTGGCGAAGAAAAGGAATATTGGTAAAGCCAGTGGATCCCACCATGACCTTTTGGTGACTAGGACTTTTCTGGCCGAAAGCGAGTATGAACAAGCATATCGATGAGACATCTTCTCGCGGGGTGACGTCTCGGCGAAAGAAAAGGTCTCGCCGACTGATATGCATAAAGGATTTCATCAGTATAAAAATGATAGTGTCACGGCGATCCAACATGAACCTAGGAAAACCACTTCAGTGAACCCCAAGGTGGTCGATATGATATCTCAGCGATCCTGAATGGTCATAGCGAATGAAATTTAGAAGGGATGGATTATCCCGGATTGTGACACTGAGCCATGACTATGGATTTCAAAAAGTTTAACCTAGGGCAAGTCGGGGACGGACCTTTAATGAATTTTCTTCGCATTTTAGGTCAATTTTAAGATGGAATCACCTGATATGGCACTGCCCTAGGTCCAAAACCCTACTCATCCACCATTAGCACACAGGCACATTCAAAATTTAGTTGTTTCCACTATCGAGTCATTACTAGGGTTTACTAATTACTCTCAGGAAAGATTCATTAAAATGCAGATGGACACATGAACTCAAAACTCACCTGGGAGATGACAAAGGATGCAATACTGGACAATCCCAGCATGAAATAAACAAATACGCAGGAATTCAAATCCCACAAGTCCTCACAACACCAATGTGCCATTCATAATTCAATTCAAAGCAGAGCAAT
Organism: Sequoia sempervirens; assembly: GCA_007258455.2. NCBI lineage: Eukaryota > Viridiplantae > Streptophyta > Pinopsida > Cupressales > Cupressaceae > Sequoia > Sequoia sempervirens. Next base: position 273,245,551 of record VDFB02000003.1, on the reverse strand, counting down.
CAAACACATACCATTATAAAGTGGGAATTGATCTTAGAAGCAGCAAGCGTGAAGCTCAATGGGGTCCGCAACAAACACAGGTGATAATGCACAAGAAATTCCCACCAAATGAGACCAATTCAAACCCAAACGCCCAAATCAAAGCCAAAAGCTCAAAGAACAAACTCTAAGGATGTGGCTCTCAACTCAGACAATGGAAAATAGTGAGCATAATGGTGCAGAAGATCTCAGAAATCGAGTAAAATACAACCTTCAAAACATGTACGAAGCCATTAATGTAGCCGATAAGACAGCTAGAGAAGGATTTTGGGAATTCGATAATAGGGAGAAATCCGGGGAAATCCAGCCCATGCAGAAATTCGTGAAGACCGAGAATTCCCGAGCAACAAGATTCAACCAGAATCCATGCAAGACCCGGGAAAATCCGACCAGGGCGAAAAATCCTGAATTATGGCAAAAGCCCGAAATTCATCCAAAACTTAAGATTTTCAATGAATAACCTGGGGAAAACACTTAGGCATTTAGAATAGACATCTAAGCACGTTCCTAAGTAAGACAAAACCTCAAAATAAAGGGCCAAAACACCAAAACGAAGCGAAAGAGGGTCCCTGCTTTTAGTGGGGCATGTGTGCAAAAAAATGCACAACAATACAGTTCGATGTTTTGTGCCCTTTGATTTTATGAAAGTCACAAAGTTCTTTTTCATTGTACCGAGGCGGTTTATCTTGTGGTTCTTGGTAGCTTTCAAATTTTGGAATTGTTATCAAGTTTGACTCTACCAATTTCTTCATGATAGTTTTGATAGGTTCAAAAAACTATGTGTATTTTCATTTTGGATAGTTGTTCATGTTGGGAGTTTGTCGTTGTTGTGTTTTAGTGTTATTGACCTGATTGTTTTGTGGTGATGTAGTTGGTTTCACAATTGGTTGAATGTTAGCTATTTGATTGTTGTTTGGCCTATGAGCACTTAGGACCACCTTAGCATCTATTTTTCCATCATTCATTACATTCTTGTTCTCAGCCTAGACATGAGGCTTTTCGTTTGAATTGGTTGATGGGTGGTTGTCTTCGTAGGCTTGAGTATTTCCCTATGAGATTAGAACTCTATTGATGTTAAGGGATCTAGGGACAAGCTCATCATAAGAGGTAATGCACATCATATTTAAGTGGAAAGATAGATCTGGATCTAGATTTTCTATGATAATCCCCACTTGTTGTTCATCGGGAAGTGGCCACTTGCTCTTACTGGCCCTTTCCCTCCATCATTGTAAGAAATTGGTGAAAGATTATCCTTTGTTTTTTTTGGGAGTGTACAACTCTTCTAGGCTCACATCCATGTCAAGATTAAATGAGAAATGATCTATCAATCTATCAATGATTTCTTGGAATGTTTTGATAGCTAGAGATAACTGAGAAAACCAGTCAATAGCTAGGCCTATTAAGCTTCACAGAAAGAGGTGCATCAAATAGGACTCATTGTAGGTGACCTCCATACACGTGATTTTAAACTCTTTGATATGGCCAACATGACTTCCTCTCCCTTTATATTTATCAAATTTGGGGATTTCAAAACCGGGAGGGAATGGTACCATTGTGATGTTTTGATCGAATGGATATGTGCATAGGTTTTGTTGTGTATGGGGATTCTTCATTTTTCCCATTCATATATCTTGCATTTCTTGTGTTAACATTTTAAGTTGCGATGCAACATCATCTTGTGCATTTGGTAGAGGAACATATCATGGAAAGGAAGATGAATTGTATGTGGGATTTTCATATGATGAGGTATTGTATGGTGTGTATGGTGGTGTAGGATATGGTGAAGGTGATGGTGGTGGAGGTGTATATGTTCCTAACATGTTTGGGTTGACAATGTTTTCTTGGCAGTTATAGTATAAACCCATTTTTTGTTGTTGTTGTTGGGAATACTATTGGGCTAGTAAGGCTTGTTGTTGTTGTTGTGTTGCTAAGGCTGCGTGCTACTGTTGTTGTTGTTATGTTGCTATGGTTGCTTGTTTTTGTTACTATTGTTGTGCTACTAAGGCTACTTCTACTTCTTCTTCTTCTTCTTGTGCTACTAAGGTTGCTTGATGGTGCTTATTGTTGTTGTCATGCTACTAAGGTTGCTTGTTGTTGTTTTCGTTGTTGTGCTGCTAGGATTACTTCTTGTTGTTGCTATTGTTGTACATCTTACCAATATGCGTGTTGTGCAAGGCTAGTGGATGTGCTTACAATGTAGGATCAGTTGGTTGTTGGGACATCTGCAATGGGTTTTGGGTGTTGATGTTTTGCGCAGGTTGTGGGTTGTTCATGAGAGGTTGGGGGTTCCCTTGGTTTAACATTCCTTGTAAGATGGTGGATTGGGATGGAGGAATGTAATTTTGAGGTCTCATTTGCTTTTGCTTGATGAGAGGGATTGTGGGGAAAGATGATTATGGTGCCATTAGGTATTGTGATGTCAATGTAACATTAGGACCTTGAGTCCATTGATGGAAAGGATTCCCTTGACCAATGTTTTGGGAATTTCCTCGTGTTTGGGAGGTGATCAAGGTATTACCTTGGTTTATGGGGTTTGTGACCAAGGGGTTGTTTTGAGTTGGGTTGGTGATGGATAGCATGGATGTGTTTTGGGTAGCTAATGGGATGGATGAACTCATTGGGGGATTTGATAAAGATGTCTCATATTGTGTTGAAGGTTGAATTTACGTAAGGGGATTAACATGCCCTTTTGGGTCTATTTGTGACACTTGGTCCACACTTCCTTGCATGATGTTGGGCACACTTGCGGTACTTGTGGGGATTGATGAAGAGGGGTACCCTCGATATGTTGAGGTTGTCGTGGATTCATGAAGTGTAAGTGGTTTATGTTGATGTAGAGGATTCTCGAGAATGGGGGAGCACCAAATGTTGGTGTACAAGTGGTGTTTTGAGAAGGATTAGTGTTGAGGGTAACCACAAATGTGTTACTTTCCAATGGAAAAGTGTGGCCAAAGTCCTTACCAAGCCTATTTGTAGGAATAGGAGTTGGTGTGTGAATCTACCCTAGCGATGGAGTTGTTTGAATGGTGGATGAAGTCAACCCTTGTGTCAATGATTACGCAACAAAAGATGGATAAACTGGAGCCACGTCTTCTAAGGTTTTATGTTCTTGTTTGTACTCCATGATTTATTCCTTAGTAAGTCCAAATGGGTTGTTTGTGATGTCTTCTATCTCATATGGCCCCCATGGAGATGAGGGTTGTTGCAATGGGGTAACATGACTTCTTGCATCAAATTCTTGAGGATTGGGATCACTTGAGGTGAATGTGACTTTGGTTTTTTCCATGATTCTCTTGTGTTGTGATCTTTTCTTTACCATAAATTTTGGGCCACCTATGGGAGAGTCGTGTTGAGATTTAAAATGTTTCAACTCTCTAGTTGAATCAAATCTAGAAAAGAGAAATGTTCTACGTCATTTTTGGAGCAATGGTGTTAATGGGATATGAAAAGGTGAATGATGTGGAGAGTGATCTTTACAAAAAAATTTGGACAACACTTTTGACTATGGGTTTGATGTTTGATGTTTGGATAAAGGATGTTAATGAACTTATGAATCCTTAGGGTAGACTTGTGACCTTGAAGATAAACTAGTCCAAAAGTGATAACTAAATTAACTAAATGCATGGAAAAGGATTCATTTCACATACAAAGTAGCTAAGTTAGGGTTTGGTTTGATTAATGTCCAAGTCAAAAAGCATTGGTGTGTTTGAAACTTTTGGAAAGTTTGGTAAAGTGAAGGATGAAATTTGATAAGGGGTGGATGAAATATTTGACCTAATGTTGACCTAGAGTGAACCTTTTTTTTCCAAGACCAAGGTAGTGAGAAACATGCTAGACCTCTAAAGTGTTCAAACCCTAAATACTTAATGATCAAGGATAAGTTCTTGTGAAATGTGTAGATCGAGTTCATCCATGAAATAGTGTAGAAAATGTCTCCTTATTGATCTATCTCAGTTGCAATGATTCCTTAAGATACATTTCCAAATATACTTTGCACAATGAGCTCCAAGTTTGAAATAGAGGCATGTATACCTTCTCTCAGGGATTTTGATCTTATGAGAGATCATTTAAAGAAGCATAAGATTGTGAAAAAGAGGATATTTATTCCCATGCAGGAGGTGGTAATATGGGCTTTCCGGCCACAATATCATCTTGTTCCTCTTGTTCATCTAAGATGTATGTTGTGTTTTTCCACTGGATTGGTGTTTCCTTTGTTTCAAAAGTGAAGCTTCTCAAACTACTAATTATATCTATTTGTTCTCCTTCAATTAGTTCAAAGTTTGGTTGAATGATAGCAAGCGTAAGGTTCAATTGTTCAACCAGAGCAATTGGATGCCAAATGGTCATGTGGGGTTCAATTTATCAATTTATCTTGCTTAAATGATTTTCTTTTTACCTAAAACACTTTGTCTCTCTTAAGTTTCCAACTAAATGTCTATGTCAAAAACATCATTCATTTCACAAAGTCCATTTTGTGAAAAGGATGAAGTTAGGGGCATAGTTACCTAGGTTTACTTTGGGAAGTATGGATTGAGATGTAAACCAACATATTTAGAAGTCTCTAAGAATAAATCTTTAGGACAAGCATCGATATCACAATTTTTTCAAAGGGTATCCATACCTAGACCAAAGGGTTTGAAATTTTGAAAAGACTTGTTGATGTTTGTTTGTAATTGTCTTGGAACCAAACAAGTGTTAAACTAACTAACAATCATTTACAATCCTAGGTACAGCGGATATGTATTTCTTAGTAGGCTTACCATCATCCCCTAAGAGATGATTAATTTGTGACGATGAAATGGAAAAATAGGCTATGTCAAGGAAATGTAATGTCTTGACACACCAAGCAAAAGAGTCCCTTCCTAATTTGCTTTATTAACTCAATAAAAAACCATACATGGTAAGTAACTTCTTGGAACAGTGCTATTCCAATGTACTACCTTAAAATGTGTTTTGGAATTAGACTTGGTTAGCCACTACAAACAAGGATTTTAATGACCATATTCGAGATAAGTTGGTGCTATACACGCGGTGATTAACTCAATTAAGAGGCCTCCAAGTGCTTAGAAAAATTTAATGGTTTTAACACATCACAAGGATACTAAGGGAGACATTTATTGGTATAGGACAACCACAACTAGCTAGTTAATGACTTTAGTCACAACCAATTATTTATATAGCAGACTGAAATGAAAGCATCACTTGGGTCATTCCCTCTCACAAGTTGGGAGGCAAGTTGATGCAATAGCAGGGGTTCCAAATCCTTAAACAATATCAACTTCATTAAACTCAACCAATTTTCGCTTGTTCATACAACTTGGACTCATCATTCCTTCATAAAGCACTTGATTCAAACATCCAAAACTATAATCAGGGTATAGAACTCTTACCAAACCTTCTAAACCTTCTAAAAAACATCAAATTAATAGATTCAAGCCAAATAAAATATTCAACAACTTTGTTCTTTCATTTCCCAAACATTCACTTACAATAAGCTTATTGGCTAGTAGTATTCCCCAAGGACAAAAGTGATTACCATTTTCAAAACTTAGTGAATCTCCCTAAATAGAGCATAGATTCCAGGACCCATTTGGGGCCTCTTTAAACGTACCAAAATTTCAAATAGGGTTGTTTTGTAACAACACCCTCCAAAATATCCTAACAGGCCTAATTAGGCTTCTTAAGACTGTTAACCTTATTTACTTTGACATGCAACAAAGGGTCTCCCTTAATCTTACAACTTAGTTTCATTAGCATGTAACTCACCTCAATTGAATCACTCTTCAATGACTTTATGACCATACACGATAGAAGATCCAAATATTGTCTTAACTAGGACTATCACAAATTTTTCTTTTACAGGATAGTAATCAGATGGACACAAAAGTTTAACATTCCACCAAACATTAACTAGAAAGGGATCCAAATTCACTTTAGCAACCTTTACAAGCAATAATAACCAAGAAGGATGCACACTCCATAATCAAAACTCTCAAAAACTCCACTGTTCACTATTATTTCCAGATTTTTCCACAAATTACAATCCTAGGGCATCATTATATCTTTCTGAAACCTCATCCTCTGATCCTGTAATGTGGAGGTATTTTAGAAAACATGTAAATCATGTTTTACACCAATTTGTGAGGATTTTCAATGGTGTAATAATATTTAGAAGGCTTATTGTAACCCTAAGTCAGGGTTTTAACCCGTTTTTACAAAACTTGTAATATCTTGCTCTAATCGCAATGGAATTTAATGAAACCAAAACCAATATCTTACTACCTCATATACCTACCAACTACCATACAAATTGGATCAAGAAATAGATTGTACGAGTTGTATAGTTCTCTGTAATATATTTTTACCAGTAAAATCCAGAATTTCAAATGTAAAGCAAGGGTTTCTCTTATTTATTTTCATTGTGTACAAACCTCCAACCTCTTCAAACGTTCACAAGGTCTTTTAAATAAATTACAAACATGACCATTTAGTTTCCAACCGATTCCCAATTAAAGAAACCAACTTGATTCTTCACCTTCCCAATTTTGCACTTTTTACAATTTTACAAATTTGCATTGTGACAACTTTTGGAAACATTGAAATCTCTTCAAAATTAACACAAAACTTGAAAACTGACTCCCTAGTGACCTTAACATATTAAAAATGGTCTATATGACCTTATTACAATGTAGAAACACCAAAACTGAATCAAAATCCAAGATTTTCCTCTTGGAGGCATGAAATCCATAAGGTGCTCATGCACCAAACTCCCAGCCAAAAGAAAATCAAGCCCTCTTGGAGTGAGGGTAGTATCATGTATTCATCCTCTATATGCTCCTCCTTGATTTCCTCTATGCACTACCTCTTGTCCTCTTTGAAACAACTCCAATTGGTCTTCATTTTCACCTTTGGTTTAACCTTGTCAAAGCAAACTAGCCTTCTAACTGTCTTGTCACCTTGAATCTGATCCTTCATGCTTTGATGTGTCCCAATCTTTGTCTTAGCACCTTGCTCCTCTTCCATGACCTATTTCATCTTGACTCTTGCTTTGTTTCTCCTCAAAATTGCTATCACAACAAGGAAGTATATCACAACAAGAAAGTGATAGATGTCTTCATTGTCCTTTTTCCTTTGTAATGTAGTCATGATCCTTGCAGCTTTTTTTTTCTCTCCCATTTGATATTTTTCCTCTCTATATGTGACTTTCTCAAGGCTACCAATCTCTGATATGAAAGAAATAGAAAAATTACTATCCTCCTTTGTAAACAATGAAGAAAACATTACATCACGATACCTTTGCAATACCATCTCATCCTTGACCTTCTCTTCAACATTAGTTCTTGACACTAGCTCATCATTTCCCTCCAAAATCAATTCATCCTTCCCTTTTGTAGTCTTCATGCCTTCAAACTCTGATATGACTGCAATCTCTAAGTGCTCTTCTTCTTTTCTTTTGGTTTTTTCTTCTTCCTCTATTATCTTCACTTTCTTCTCCTTTGAACTATCTTCTTAATGGGCCATGCAACCTTTCTCTCAACTAATAAGTGTCAACTTGACTATTGACTTGCTAATTGATTCGATAGACCCAACTAAACCTTCCATCTTTGTACCAGCCTTTCTCTCATCTCTATTACTTATTCCAAATCTTACCTCAGTTCCTTAATCTTTTTTTTGAACCTCTATTTGCCTCATCCTTTCCTCTTTCCTCTTCCTCTCTTCTTCTTGCTTCTTCTTTTGTGAACCCTCTGCTTGCTAGTATCTTCTCAAAAAATCCATCTTCTCTTCAAGCAAGTCCCTTTAACCTTGCTTCCTCTTGTCCTTGACTCACCTAGGTCTCTTCTCTTGTCCTCTACCTATTCTTTTGGCAACTAGGTTTTCTCTTCAACCTCCACAAACACAAACACACAAACACCAAACTCTCTTTCCTAGACCATATGAGATTTGATACCAAATGATGTACTAGTAGGGGTTTCAAATCCTTAAAAAATACCAACTTAACTAAACTCAACCAATTCTTGCTTGTTCATACAACTTGGACTCATCATTCCTTCATAAAGCACTTGATTTGAACATCCAAAACTATAATCAGGGTATAGAACTCTCACCAAACCTTCAAAACCTTTTGAACAACATCAAATTAACAAATTCAATCTAAAGAAAATATTCAACAACTCTATTATTTCATTTCCCAAACATTCACTTACAATAAGCTTATTGGGTAGTAGTATTCCCCAAGGACAAAAGCGGTTACCATTTTCAAATAGGGTTGTTTTGTAACAACACCCTCCAAAATAGACTTCATGCTATCCTAACAGGCCTAATTAGGCTTCTTGAGACTGTCAACCTTATTTACTTTGGCATGCAACAAAGGGTCTCCCTTAATCTTGCAACTTAGTTTCATTAGCATTTACTTCACCTCAATTGAATCACTCTTCAATGAATTTATGACCATACAAGGTAGAAGATGCAAATATTGTCTTAACTAGGACTGTCACAAATCTACCTTTTATAGGACAATAATCAGATGGACACAAAAGCTTAACATTCCACCAAACCTTAACTAAAAAGGGATCCAAATTCACTTTAGCAACCTTTCCAAGTAATAATAACCAAGAAGGACGCACACTCCACAATCAAAACTCTCAAAAATTCCACCATTCACTGTTATTTCCAAATTTTTCCACAAATTGCAGTTCCAAGGCATCGTTATATCTACCCAAAACCTCATCCTTTGATCCTGTAATGTGGTCTTTTAGAAAATATGTTAATTCTACTGTACACCAATTTTTGAGGATTTTCAATGGTGAAAAATGGAGTAATACAATTTAGAAGGTTTACTGTAACCCTAAGTCAAGGTTTTAACCCATTTTATCAAAACTTGTAATATCTTGCTCTAATATCAATGGAATTTAATGAAACCAAAGCAAATATTTTACTACCTCATATACCTACCAACTACCATGAAAATTGGATCAAGAAATAGATTGTATGGGCTATACAGTGCTCTGTAATAGAGTTTTACTAGTAAAATCTAGAATTTCAAATGTAAATCATGGATTTTTCTTATTGATTTTCATTGTATACAAACCTCCAACCTCTTCAAATGTTCACAAGGTCTTTTAAAGACATTACAAACATGACCATTTAGTTTCCAACTGGTTCCCAATGAAAGAAACCAACTTGACTCTTCACCTTCCCAATTTTGCACTTTTTGCAATTTTACAAATTTGCATTGTGACAACTTTTGGAAACATTGACATCTCTTCAAAATTGACACAAAACTTGACCATTGACTCCCTAGTGACCTTAGCATATGAAAAAATGGTCTATATGGCCTTATTACAATGTAGAAACACCAAAATTGAATCAAAATCCAACAATTGCCTCATGGAGGCATGAAATTCATAAGGTGCTCTTGCACCACAAGCCCTCTAAAGGTAACACATGTTTGAAGCGTAAAATGGCTTTCATCACCCAAGATTTCCAAAAGGTGCAAGGGGGAGGATAAGTGCTTCCAAGAAGAAAAGGTATACTTATCTATTTCTCTTCACCCAAGATCACATGAAACACAAGGGGAGAGGATACACAAAACAAGCATACACAAGAAAATTAGAAACATGTTCATTTTAACCTTGATAGGCTTAATGAATTTGTTTTAAGCACCAAACGAAGTGTGGAGATTGTTTTGTCCAATTTTAAAGCAACAAGCATAATGATGTAAGGGTTCAATTTTAAATAATTTGAGCGTTCATTTTAAACCCGAAGGAAATCTAGTTTGGTCCTAAAACATGAAATAAAGCATCATAAATGGGTTATAATTGCCCCATAAGTGTAAAAACACTTGTTACAATTATAAAATCAAATGACAATGTGCTCCTTCACTTCAAATTTTATCGTCCAAACCTACAAAACTAGTTAGTAGTAAATCACGACGCTAAAATCAATTATGTTGTTGAATTTCATCAATAGTGTCACTATATAGAAAGTGTGTCATTGTATTGAAAAAATGAAGGCATTGCTCTGTAGTAAATAGTGACATCAATAGCATCGCCAAATCAAATGTGTCGCTAAATAAAAATTTGTGGCATGATAAAAAATAAGCTTAGCATTGCTATTTAAATGCACATTGACGAAATTTAATGTGTTACTGAATTAAACGTGTCATTATTTTTAAAATAAAATGTGTCATTGTATAGCGATGCATCCAAGGTGCGTCAATAAATCTTCAATAGTGTCACTGAATCTACAAACACAAGCAAAATGAAAACCTAAAGAGAAATTTTTCAAATTGATTAGTTCATGCCCTCCTTCTAGCACCAAAATGTGACCAATGAACGTAGTATAGGCTAACTACACTTGATCCATGAGGATTCAAAGTATAATTAATCCACTATACATTAGTCCCAATAAGATCATTCAATATAAACTAAGCTAGTAATCCATTAAAACTAACATATTAAAATACAAAAGCTTCAAAAACATCAATTCTAGTCCATTGAAAGTTATCCTATTGGGGGAGTGGTGTCGCATTGATGTGGAATGAAAACCCTTTCCCAATCCCTTGGATAATGAGCTTGTTTTGATTGATTCTATTGAAGAGAATCAATGAAACCAATGAAAGATGTGTGATAAAACGTGATGAAAACTATTTTAACATGATAAATGTTATGATGATCGATATAAGTGTATGCTAAGCTATTCTAAATGTATGCAAGATTTGAAAGGTTAAAACCCTAATTTCAAAATATGCTAAATAGATGCACCTAAGTTACCATGGAAGCCATTAATGGATTCTCTAAGCTAATAATGCAGGTAAAATAACCTAAAATTATTTTAAAACATGAAATGTGAGTGCAAATGGATGTGATTTTCAACAACATAAGTTTGCTCTGAAAAGGTGGATCCCTAATCAATAAATCCAAGCTCTATTTATAGAATAGGCAAAATGAAATTGATGGTCAAGATCAAAAGGATCAATCAATGGTCAAAATGAGAGAAAATGGAGTCATGGATCATGGATTCCCATCAAGGGTTGAGGATGCAAGATGATATTTAATCAAGGGCTTATAGTCATCCAAACAAACACAAAGTTTGTTATAAGGAAGAAAAAAAAAAATTCAATTGAGTGAAGAAAGAGAATATTCTCATAGGTGAGGAAAATTAGATATTTAGTCAATTAAAACCAAATTTTAATGTGCAAAGGGGAAGGAATATTCTATGGGAATATTCATTTTGGAGGAATGTGCAAAGGAGGAATATTCTCAAGGAATATTCCCTTGCAAGTGGGAGGATTAGATTTAATTAGTAATTTGCAAATTAGGGGATTTAGGACATTCATGAAATAATTAACTTATTTAATGAAAAGGGGGATGTGATATTATATTTAATTAAATAGCTTAGGGTTATTTAATTAAATAAGAGAGCTTAGGGATTTAAATTAGATAAGTTGATTTATCCAATTTAATAGAATGAAAGGTTAGCATGAAAGGGGTAGGAATTAACCTAATTAGATTAATTAGGTTAATAGATGAAAATGGCATAACTAATTAAATAGCTAGACTAATTTAATCAGTTAAGAGAAAAGAGGATGGGTTTTAGGATGAAATGTTGTTAGTAAATCAGATTTGAGTGTATGATACGTTCAAGACATTTTTAAGTGTCTACAAGGGTGAACTGGGATTTCTTAATGGCAGTCTTAAAAAAAATTGGCTTCAACCATAGCTGGTGTAAGTGGATTTACTCTAGTCTCTCGGGCACCAAATTCTTTGTAATTGTAAATGGAACTCAACATGGATTATTTTCCCCTTCACAAGGGGTGATACAAGGGGATCCTCTATCTCCATCCTTGTTTATATTAATGGTTGAAGGGCTGAGTAGATCAATCATTTCAACTCAAAGTGCTAAACTTTGGAAAGGAATATATGTTCATCCCTTTCCTTTACCAATCTCTCATTCCCTCTTTGTGGATGACACACTCTTATTGGGACAAGAAATAATGGAATAGGCGAAAGTTATAAAAAAATTTATAGTAGATTAAACTACTCACATTCAGGTCAATATTTCAATCCTAAAAAATAAAAATAAAAATTCTTGAATGTCAACCCCATTGTTAAAAATTAGATTTTAAAGTTTTGGGGATTTCAATGTGATTCTCTCCCTTGCAAATATCTAGGAATTCCCTTTTTCTCAGGTTCAGAGAAACATGACTTTTGGGATAGAATAATTTTGTCAATATCTAATAGAATTCAACTTTGGAAATCAAAATGGTTATCTTTTGCGGGGAAGCTGGTGATGCTTAAATCAGTTTTATATTCGCTTCCAATTTACCTAATGTCAGTTTTGAAGCTTCCTAAAGGTAAAGGTAGTGACCTGCAAAATATTTTTAAAGAATTTCTTTAGTTAGAAAATGTAACATCAAAAAAGAAATTGTCTTTAGTTGCATGGGATTCTCTTTGTCATCTAAAATCTCAAGGGAGAGAAGGTTTGAGAGACATATTCCTTCAAAATAAAACACTCAGTGCTAAAATGGTTTGTGATGCAACCACGATAGGAGGGTCCTCAAAGAGAATGATCCAAACCATGCAACAAGAGTAACACAATGAAAGCAACACAAAGTATGGAGGCAATGCAGATGTAAATATTCTCATTAACAAAATTTCAGTTACATTCGTCTGGCAACATCCGGGCTTACAGATTTAGCTCACAGGCCAAACAAAATATACAACATTCTAACATGCTTCTATGTGCAAGCGAAATCTTACAATTCAGATCAATCTTAATCTACTCAATCAACTATCTCCACTCCCTAATCTAATGATCAATTACAAGCTTTATAGCATATCCACAATTCTAGATATGTCTACATCGGCCAAGGATCATCACATTCTTCAAGGAAAGAAAGTGTAACGTGCGCATGAATAGGTTGGCCTCAAATTTGAATTACTCTCCAACAAGTGCATAGAATGAAGTGTGGACCTATAATGAAGGTCGGGAACACTCCCAGGAACATTTAAAATCACATCGTTGAGATATGCAAGTCACAGGGATGATCCGCAATGATCAAATTGGCTGAAAAGTTTGAAATTATTTCGGTGTTGGTTCAAGAAATTACCAAGAATTCTAGAAGCGATAACTTGTCGAAAAAATATCCAATCATGCCCAAATCTTGGAACAAGGAAAATGAACATGTAGATGAAGTAATCCAAGATCTACAAGGTCTAGTGAGCAAAGATGAAGAATCCACCAACATGAACTAAGTAAGCACAAAACAAGAACAAAACTGAAAGAAAAATATTTTTGGTTGATGCAAGATTGCCAAGAACCAAGGATGCTCCTGCATCAAACATTCGAGGTTATTTAAAAGTGAGTCCCTCACTTAGCTGGGGCCAAAGGAAAACCAAAATGGTCAACCTCAGCCTAAGAAATCCAAGAAGCATCCTCAACTGGTCTACCTTTCCACTTCACAAGATATCCTTTGTACTATCTTCCACGCATCTTCCTCCCATCTTTGACATCCAAAATATTTTTAATCCCATCTGACTATTGTTTAGGAAACTAACTCTCCAATTCTACTCTATTGTCTTCACTGAATTCTGCTTCGTGATACTGATATAGATCTGCAATGTTGAATATAGGTGATATACCCATACCATCCAGTAACTCTACTTCATATGCATTTCCTGAATCAAATTTCCTCAAAATCTTACAAGGTCCAAACTTCCTCATCTTCAACTTGTTGTACGTGCCAACTAGAAATATTTCCTTCCTCAAATATACCATCACTTCATCTCCAACTTCAAATTCCTTATGTCTCCTCTTCCCATCGGCTTTCTCCTTATACTTTTGAATCATGTCTTCCAATTGTTGTTTCACTTGACTATGCAACTTCTTCATGTGTTCTCCAAATTCTTTTTCTTCTGCACTCCTCTTGTCCTCCATATTGATGTCTCTCAATTCTGATATACCTCTAGGATGAACTCTAGTAACAATCTCAAAAGGTGTCTTTCTTGTACTCCTGTTCACTGAATTATTGTAAGAAAACTCTGCTTGTGCAAGGACTAAATCCCAACTTCCAGTCTTCTCTCCAACCAAACATCTCAACAAATTCCCTAAACTCGTGTTTACTACTTATGTTTATCCATCAATCAGTGGGTGAAAAGTAGAACTGAACTTCAAGTCTGTCTTCAACTTCTTCCAAAGTGTTCTCCAAAAATAACCAACAAAATTTATATCTATGTCTGAAACAATACTCCTAGGTAACCCATGCAATCTAACCATTTCTTTGAAAAATAAGTTTTCTACATGTATTGCATTTGTTGTCTTCTTACAAGGTATGAAATGTGTCATCTTAGAAAATCTATCTACCAGTACAAATACATAATCATTACCTCTTTGTGTCTTCGTCCAACCAAGAATGAAATCCATACTGATATCTTCCCAAGGTCTCTCTGGAATTGTCAAAGGTTTATACAATCCAACATTTTGACTACTCCCTTTTGCAACTTGACAAACTCTACAATTCTACACAAATCTCTTAACATCCTTATGAATCTGCGGCCAAAAGTAATTCTCACTCACCCGATGCCACTCTCTTATCAACTCCAAAGTGTCCTGGCATTCCTCCACTATGCTTCTCCTTCACCAAGTTATCCCTCATTGAACTTTGGGGTATACACAATTGATTGCCTCTAAACAACATATCCTCTTGAATGAAATAATCCAACCACTAACTTCTATCCTTCGAAATAGGTTCTTTACAAGCTCTCCAAGGTTCTGCAAAATCTGGGTCTTCCTCATACAAGTTCTTCAATTCATCAAAGCCTAATACCTCCACTCTCATCTCTGTCAGTAAATTCCTTCTCCTACTCAAAGCATTAGTAACTCTATTTGACTTTCCACTCCTATGTTTCAAAACAAAAGTATAGCTTTGCAAGAACTCTACCCATCTCATGTTTCTTTGATTCAACTTACACTAACTGTTCAAATATTGCAATGCCTGATGATCTATATACAACACAAACTCCTTAGGCAACAAATAATGTATCCACTTCTTCAAGGGTTGAACTATGGCATAAAATTCTTGATCATACACTGAATATCTTCTTCTAGCATCATTCAACTTCTCACTGAAATAAGCTACAGGTCTTCCCTCTTGGCTCAACATTGCTCTAATTGCATTTCCACTTGCACCACAATCTACTTGAAATACCTTACTGAAATCTGGTAAAGCCAACACAGGCTGCTCAGTCACCTTCTACTTCAACAACTCAAAACTTTTGTTTGCTCCAGATGTCCATCTAAAATCCTTCCTATCTCCTCTCATTGTCTCTATCATAGGGTTGCAAATAGAACTAAAATTCCTAATGAGCTTTCTATAAAAACTAGCCAATCCATGAAATGATCTTACCTCTCCAACACTTTCAGGTGTTGTCCATTTAACAATTTCTCTTACCTTCTCAGGATCCATCTTCAATCCATCCACAGATATCACAAATCCCAGATATACCAACTCCTCCTTCATGAAACTACACTTCTTGATGTTTATCAACAACTGCTCCTCTCTCAACCTCTGCAAAACTTGTCTTATGTGCAACAAACGTTCCTCTCTACTCTTACTGAAAAATCAAGATGTCTTCCAAATACACAATCACAAACTTACCCAAGAATTTCTTCAACACTTCATTCATCAGCCTCATGAAAGTACTTGGTGCATTTTTCAATCCAAAAGGAATAACCAACTGCTCATGTAATCCTTCATTTGTCTTGAATTTTGTTTTCCACTCATCCCCTTCTCTAATTTTGATCTGATGATATCCACTCTTCAAATCTATCTTTGTAAAGTACTTAGCTCCACTCAAACAATCCATAATGTCATCCATCTGGGGCAAAGGAAATCTATACTTCACTGTAATCTTGTTTATGGCTCTAGAATCTATACACATTATCCATTCTCCATTCTTTTTAAGTGCAAGCACAATAGGTACTGCACATGGACTTAAACTTTCTCTGATCAAACCCTTCTTCAACAATTCTTGTACTTGTCTATTCAACTCCTCATTCTTTGTCAGTGTCATCTGGTGTGCTACTTTATTAGGAAAACTAGCTCCAAGAATCAGATCCATACAATGACTAATACTCCTTACAAGTGGCAATCCATCAGGTACATTATCTGAAATGATCTCCTCATACTCTGTCAGTATCTCCTTTATCTCTTCTAGGTGTTCTTTTACATGCTTCAAATATTCAGCCTTCTTATGCACCAAGGCATAACATACATTCTCATGTCTCAATCCATCAAGGAATCTCCTTCCATCAACCAGAAAAACTCTAGCATTCGTACAAACTTCAATTGTAGGGACATCTTCCAACAAAAAAAAAAAAAATTGTTTCATCAAACATTGTTCACTTACCAGTATCTTATGCTCATCCTAAATCGAAGCTATCTGATAGGGCTTCATGTGTTTCAACCTTTCCAACTTCAACTTAGTCACCATTTATTCTGAAACCAAGTTCTCAGAACTTCCACTATCAACAATCACTTTGCAACATTTACCATTCACCAAGTGCATGTGGTCTGAAATAAATTCTTTCTCTGCAATGGTTCTTTCTCCAACTCACTTTGACATAATACTCTTCTATTCACCAATACTTCTCCATCTTTTGGTTTATTAGATGATCCAACATGTTCTTCCTCAACGAAGGCTATCCTTCTACTATTCTTTGTCTTCTTTCTTGTCTCTCCTTGATTACACTCAAATGCTCTATCCTTCTCCACCACACTTAAAAAAAGTTCCTTTGAATACTCTTTTCTCCTATCCTCTATAACCACCATAACCTCCTCTTCTATAAGAGTTTCCACCACCTCTTTGGTATGAATTTTCATTCTTACTGACCTCCTTCTCCTTATTATGATCTAGAAAAGATCCTCCTCTCTGTGTAAAAGTTCTTCCTTTTTGAAATCTTCCACCTCTTCCTCTTTGTCTCTGCTCATGTCTTTTATTCAACTTCTCCTCTGCTTTTAGGGTACACTGGTATGCCTCTTCCACACTTAGCAACTTGATCAAACTAATTTAATCCTGTATGGATGACCTCAAACCATTCACATATATGGCTACTTGCTCAATCTCATCCTCTAAATGTCCAGATCTAATATTCAACTTATAGAACTCCTCAGTATACTCTGTCACACTACATTCTTTCTGCTTCAGATTTTGTAACTTCTTGAACAAACTAATCTGATAATCTGCAAGCATAAACTTTGACTTCAACTTATTCACCATCTAATCCCATGATTTTATCTTTTCTTTTCCTCTTCTCTGCCTATCTGTCTGCAAATGTTCCCACCAAAGGGATGCATGTCCTCTCAACTTTGTACAAGCAAACTTCACCTTCTTATCTTCAATGGTACCTTCAAATTCAAAATACTTTTCCATTTCTATTATCCAATCTAATAATACATCTGAATCCAACTTACCATTATAATTTGGTGGATTGAAATGTGGTCTTGTATTCAATTTAGTTAGGGCTCTTATGAACCTCTCTTCTACCTAATCTAGGCCAGGTTGCTCATCTCTTCCTCTTTCTTCCTGTACTTCTACTTCTTCATCACTCACATCATCAACTGGTCGACCTCTCCTTTGGGTTGTTTCAACTGCATCTAATTTGGCAGCAATTCCTCTTAACATTTCCATCACAGCTGGGTTTGCATTTCCACGCACTCCATTTCTACCATTTCTCCTTCCCTCCATCTTTACATAAGTCCTTTGCAGCTGCAGGTTAGATCCTCAATCTTCCACCCCACAACAAATATTCAACAAGACTTCACAAACTCTGATAATCTCGCAAGGAACAAACCTTGCTCTGATACCAATCTAATGCAACCATAGTAGGATATTCCTCAAAGAGAACGATCCAGACCATGTAGCAAGAGTAACACAATGAAAGCAACACAAAGTATGGAGGCAATGCAAATTAAAATATTCTCATTAACAAAATCTTAGTTAC
The DNA here is from genome assembly GCA_007258455.2 of Sequoia sempervirens. Taxonomy (NCBI): domain Eukaryota; kingdom Viridiplantae; phylum Streptophyta; class Pinopsida; order Cupressales; family Cupressaceae; genus Sequoia; species Sequoia sempervirens. The sequence goes on along the minus strand of VDFB02000003.1, from coordinate 273,227,509 downwards.
ATTTAGTCGGCAACATCTGGGCTTACAGATTCGTCTCACAAGCCAAACAAAATATACAACATTCTAACATGCTCCTATATGCAAGTGAAATCTTACAATTTAGATCAATCTTAATCTACTCAATCAACTATCAACTCTACTCCCTAATCTAATGATCGATTACAAGCTTTATAGCATATCCACAATTCTAGAAACATCCACGTTGGCCAAGGATCATCACATTCTTCAAGGAAAGAAAGTGTAACATGCGCATGAATAGGTCAGCCTCAAATTTGAATTACTCTCCAACGGGTGCATAGAATGAAGTGTGGACCTATAATGAAGGTCGAGAACACTCCTAGGAACATTTAAAACCACACCATTGAGATCTGCAAGTGACGGGGATGATCCACAATGATCGAACTAGCCGAAAAGTTTGAAATTATTCTGGTGCCGGTTCAAGAAATTGCCAAGAATTCCGGAAGCAATAACTTGCTGGAAAAAGATCCAATCATGCCCAAATCTTGGAACAACGAAAATGAACATGTACACGAAGTAATCCAAGATCCAAAAGGTTTGGTGAGCAAAGATGAAGAATCCACCACATGAACTGAGTAAGCACAAAACAAGAACCAAACTGAAAGAAAAATATTTTTGGTTGATGCAAGATTGCCAAGAACCAAGGATGCTCCTGCATCAGTCTGGAAAATTTATTCAAAACCAGAAGTCAAATGGTGTCAAATTATGAAACATAAATACTTGAATTCTCTTGAAAGAGAGATAATCTTCACTTAGAAGAATCTCCCATAGGGTTCCAAAATCTGGAATTTTATTTCTTCTTGCAAGTCTTCTCTTCTCCCCCATATTTCTTGGGTAATCAACAATGGTGGAAAGTCTCTTTTTGGGGATTATGCTTGGAATGGCCACAAGCCTATCAGGACTCTGGGTGACTAGAAACAAATTGATTCTTCTCTTAAATCTAGTTGGGGCAATAAAGTTTGATATTACCTAGATATTGATCCTATTGACCCCTGCCTCATAAAGTGGAAAGAATTTGATTTTTTAGAATTTCCTTCACATGTAAAGGCCTCATTAAAAGTAGAACTTTCAAAGAGACAAGTCTATTTATCCAATAAACAAGATGAAATCATTTGGTTAAAATCCAAAACTGGTCAATATAATGTTAAATATGGATATAACTCTTTGTTCTCTTGAAATCAAGCAACCCCATGGCCACTCAAGCTTTGTTGGGGCCCTTATTTTCTTCCTAAAGAAAGTGCATTTGTGTGGCTTTCAATCAAAGGTAGAATTCTAATAGGTATGAGGTTGGATAGATTGGGAATCACTCCATTATTCCCTTTTGTTTTGTGCGGGAATTCTTTTGAATTTGTAGATCACCTATTAATTGGTTGTGACTTTTCCCATCATTGTTGGACTTGGATAATGAACAAACTTGGCTGGTCAAGTCCTCTTCACAATTCCATCCTTAATAATTTTCTTAGTTGGCCATCTCTCTTTTCCTCTTCTACCTTCTCATGCATATGGGAGATATGCCCCTCCATAATCATCTAGAATATTTGGCTCAAAAGGAATAATAGAATTTTTAGAAAAAAGGATTTTACCATCTCCCAAGTTCTGAAAAAAATTGAGATCTCCATGTTTTAAGTGACAACATCTTCTTTGTTTAAGAATGTAAAATTTAAAAAAAAATATTCTTGGGATGCATTTATATTAAAGAATTCATAGCTTCTCAAGCTCCCTAGAGTTGGATCTACTTTAAACAATATATCTACAATGAATATAAATTCTCTAAATTGGATCCCTCCTAAAAACTTTTTCAAATTGAACTTTGACGAGGCTTTGAGAGGCAATCCTGGCAAGTCAAGTATAGCTGCAATTTTAAGGGATTGGAATGGAGCTTTCATTAGTGTTGCTTGTGAATTGATTCTTGATGGCACTAATAATGTTTCTAAATTTAATTCCTTGAGACTAGGACTGAAACTGGCCAAGAAATTTTCTATCTCCCAACTTTTTATAGAAGGTGACTCAATGGTTGCAAATTTTGCATTAAAAAATAAAAGCTCTGACACATGGCATTTAAATTATATATTATCACACATCTTGAAACAACTTGGGGAATTTCCAAGCTTCCAAATTTCACATTGTTACAGAGAGGTCAATTCATTCGCAGATACACTTGCTAACAAAGCAATTGATGAAGCTATTTCTTATAGAGAATTTTTGGCTCGGGAATGTGTTATCTTGTTTCACAGGAATTGAGTATCAAACCATCTATTTAGTTTCATGTTGGTTGGCTATGTGATTTTGTCTTATAGGAATTGAGTCTCATTCCTTGCTCATTTTTTCATCCTTAATACCATTTCTTCCTTTGGACAGGGGTGTGAAATTTGAATTAGTTGTTCTCACTTGCTCCCCCTTTTTTGAATTTTATGGGCAATTTATCCATGTTCGAAGCATCTTCTTTTTGTTGATAATCAAGGTGAAGAAAGCTTGCAATATGAACTTAAATGAGTGAATGAAAATCTGAAATATGTAGATTAACCTTTAGCCTTAGTGTGAAGAAATAATGAGAGAGAGATAAAGAAAACATAACACATGCAACAACAGATTTACGTGGAGAAACCCCGAAGGGAAAAAACTCCACCACTAAAAGAGAGGCAATATATTACTGATAATCTCAAATATTACATGCAGCAATAGACTTCTCTTGTCATTCCTTGTAAATCCAGCAGCACCCTGTTACCCTACAAAACTAAATTGAATAACTCTAGCTCAAGGCTCCAATTTATAGAGATTTGTGAGGATGAAAACCACCATGGTTTCACCAAACAATAGGTAGAAATACCACCTAGAAAAACCCACACCTCCCTCCTTGAAATGGTCAAAAAATACCAAAAATAGCCTCTTACATATGCTTTTACAGCTGTCATAAGGCATCTCTCATGCATGGGCGCCTGGGGTCCAAAAATACCATACTCTGTTATAGGAATCTGTCATACTGTCATAGAATCTTATGACAATTGTCATGCATGTCATAGATGCTCTTACAACACCCTATTTTGACCCAACAACCTTATTTAAGAAGATTCCAAGGTGGGACACCTAGCTATTTTGTCCTTTTCCAAAAGGATAAATGGTAACGGTAACACTACATTTACATTGTCTCTTTCACCACCGTTGGTCAAACAGTTTCACCTCTTATGGGTAAATGTACAAAACACTTTAGGAGAATAATAAATTAAAGGATTTACAAGGTTGATGACACCTAAATCCTAGCATTCTCCCACTTGACATCATACATTGTAAATTACACCCATAGAGATACAATTACATACAATTAAGTACAGTGATCAAGGCCCATGGCCTTTCTACACCAAGAGAAATTTTTCATGGTGACTGGCTTCATAAGAGAATCTGAAACATTATCCAAAGTGTCAACTTTTTCAATCAAGACCTGTCCATTCTCAATCATTTCTCGCACAAAGTGATATTGAGCATCCACATGCTTAGTACAAGCATGATACATAGGATTTTTAGCTAAACATATGGCACTCTGACTATCACATCCGATCCTCACTATCCTATAATCAAAACCAATACCATTACCAAGTCTCTATAACCAAACCGCCTCCTTAGAGGCATGTGTAGCAGCCATAGACTTTGCTTCAGTGGTAGACAAAGCAACTGTAGGTTGTCTTTTACTCATCCACCTCACTGCTCCTCCAAATAAAGTAAACAAATAGCCACTAGTGGATCTTCAACTGTCCAAGTCACCTACCCAATCTACATCAACAAAACCCTGTATGTCCAAGGACTTATCAACATTGTCACTACCATGATAAACCAAACAGTAATCAGAAGTGCCTTGCAAATATCTAAATACCCTTTTAACAAAAATCTAATGTTCTTCACCAGGGTTAGACATAAACCTGCTTAGAACTCCCACTACTTGGGCTATATCTGGTCTAGTACAAACCATTGCATACATTAAACTACCGACAACACTAGCATAAGGAACTTTAGACATTTCATCAATATCATCATCCGATTTAGGACACATGTCTAAACTCAACTTAGTACCAAAAGGAAATGGAATATTTACTGGTTTATAGTCCTGCATATTAAACCTTTGCAAAATAGTGTTAACATACTTACTCTGACTTAACCAAAGCTTTCTGTGAACCCGATCCCTAATGATTTCCATCCCAAGAATATATTTAGCAGCCCCTAAATCTTTCATATCAAATGTGCCAGAAAGCTGAGTTTTAAGTTCCCTAATTATTGCCTTATTGTTACCAATGAACAACATATCATCCACATATAAGACAATAACCAGTATCTGATCATCAATAACTTTAAAATAAACATAGTGATCCTCTTCACTTCTAAAAAAACCCAAATTTAATACAAATGCATCAAACTTCTGGTACCACATCCTAGGTGACTATTTCAAACCATATAGAGACCTTTTTAACCTACAAACCAAGTGTTCTTTTCCTTTCACAACAAAACCGTCAAGCTGTTGCATATAAATTTCTTCATCTAGATCCCCATGCAAGAAAGTAGTTTTAACATCCATTTGTTCTATTTCTAAATCATAAGCAGCAACAATGCATAAAAGGAATCTAATAGAAGTTAACTTAGCAACAGGAGAGAACATTTCACCAAAATCAACTCCCTCTCTTTGGGAGTAGCCCTTGGCCACTAATCTGGCCTTGTACCATTCCAACTTTTCGTCTGCACCAAACTTCTTTTTATATATCCACTTACAACCAATGGTCTTTCTTCCTTTGAGCAAACTAACAAGATCCCAGGTGTCACAATTTTTTAAAGACATCATCTCATCATGCATGGCCTGTAACCAAGACTCACATTCTTCTGAAGAGAGAGCCTCCCTGAAAGATCTAGGTTCATCATCAGTACATAACAAAGCAAATTTACAATGAAAATCAGGTGGGCTATACCTATCAATTAGATTTCATTGTCTTGTGGATCTTCTCAAAGGTGGAGTAATAGGTTCCTCCTCATGTTCATTCTCATTGTTTTCAACTTCTTCTGTTACAACAGATTCTTCAGAACTCTCTTCTTCTTCTCCATCTTCTTGTCCATCTCTTTGTTCTTCCACATGTGCATCTTCTTGCTTAGTTTCAAAATACATTGTCTTTGAATTTTCCTTTGGTTGCACATCTTCAGAGTTAGCTCTAAATTCCCTAAAAATAACATCTCTAGAAATTATCATCTTTTGTGTTAGTGGATTCCAAAGTTTATAACCTTTAACATTTTCACCATAACCTACAAAGATGCATTTCTGAGATTTGGGATCCAATTTAGACCGCTTCTCTTGAGGCACATGAACAAAAGCCTCACAACCAAAGATCCTTAAATGTGAAACTGAAGGCTTTTTACCCAACCACATTTCATAAGGATTTTTATCAACAAGAGCTTTACAAGGAGATCTATTAATTAAATAACAATCAGTACCAACAACTTCTACCCAAACGCATTTATCTAACTTAGCACTACTTAACATGCTCCTAGCTCTTTCCATTAATGTACGGTTCATTCTTTTTGCTACCCCATTTTGTTGGGGTGTGTAAGGTGTAGTCTTTTGCCTAACAATTCCTGCATGTTTTCAAAACTCATCAAATTCCTTAGAACAATATTCACCCCCATTGTCAAATCTCGATACTTTTATCTTATAATCTATTTTCTTTTCAACCAATGCCTTAAATTCCTTAAATTTGGTGAAAACTTCAGATTTTGTATGCATAAAATAAATCCAAGTATATCTTGAGTAATCATCAATGAAGGAAACATAATAATGAGATATACCCAAAGAATTTGTATCCACTGGACCACACACATCCGAATGAATTAGTTCTAACAATCCATTAGCTTTATTAGTTCCTTTAGGAAATGATGACCTATTTTGTTTACCAAACACGCAATCCTCACAGGAATCATTTTTACCAACAAAATAATTAGAAATACCGTCTACTAGTTTCTTATCAAGTATGGTTCTAAGACCTTTTTCACCAATGTGACCCAATCTATGGTGCCACAACATACATGCATTTGTAGTGCTAGTTACAAAAACGGAGTTACAAAAAGTAGAGGCATGTAGTGTAAATAAATTCCCTATCTGAGATCCTTTAGCAACCACCAAACTTCCCCTTACCATCTTGCAACTAGACTTGTCAAATGTCACATGCATCCCAGAATCATTCAATTTGGAAACTGAAATTAAACTTTTTGTAAGTTCTATAATATGTAAAACATCATCAAGGATTTTAACCCTCCCATCACTGAAACACAACTTTACATTTCCTTTACTGATAACCTTTTGTGAGCTATTGTCACCCATGAATACCTCTCCTCCATCATATTCTTTGTATGTAGAAAACCACTCCTTATGAGGAGTCATATGGAAGGAAGACCTGAATCAATAAGCCAAGCATCATTACAAACTGTGTTAGCTAAAATAATCAAAGCATCAGAATCACCGTTATTAGAGGAATTTTTCATGGAGGAATTTGCATTCTTTTTCTTTTTTCTACATTCCTTCTTCACATGTCCCCATTTACCACAGTTCCAACACTTCACTATGCTCTTTCCAGAGGTCTTAAATCATCCTTTAGACTTATCCTTCTTCTTATCCCCTTTAGGCTCTTTCTCCTTGAGCCTACCTCACACATGCAAGGCATCTTGGGAGCCACTACACATGGTCTTTCTCCTCATCTCCTCTGAAAGAAGTATGGGAATAATATTATCCATCTTAGGTTCTACACCACCACTTGTTATAGCAATAATATTTTCCCAAGATTCTGACAAAGAGAAAATCAATAAAATGCATTTATCCTCATCTTCTATTTTAACATCAATAGATGCAAGCTGAATTATAATCAAATTAAAAGCATTCAAATGTTTAGCAATAGATTCACCATCATTCATCTTTAATGAATATAAACATCTTTTAAGATACAACTTGTTAGAAAAACTCTTAGTTTGGTAGATTTCACCTATCTTCCTCCAAAGCTTGTATGTTGTGTCTTCTGAAGAGACATTTAGGAGGACAGAATCTATGAGACACAACCGAATAGTCCCTCGAGCCTTCTTTCTAACTTATTCCAATCTTCATCTAACAAGGTTGAAGTAGATGGCTTCTTATCAACTAAAACTGGTAACCACTAATCTCTCTCCTCAAGAAGATCCTCCACTTTCAACTTTCACATCTTGTAACCACTTCCATTGAACTTCTCAATATCTAGACGAGAGGTGGAGGCCATGGTATGCAATCTTTCACAAATCTGCAAAACCCACAACACAAAAGCTCCCACTGCAGCAAAAACCTTCAACACTTTAAAAGGAAAGCGTCCCTTCCTTAACAGAACCGTTAGCTCTAATACCAAATGTTGATAATCGAGGTGAAAAAGGCTTGCAATATGAACTTAAATGAGTGAATGAAAATCTGAAATATGTAGATTAACCTTTAGCCTTAGTGTGAAGAAATAATGAGAGAGAGAGATAGAAAAAACATAACACATGCAACAACAGATTTATGTGGAGAAACCCCGAAGGGAAAAAACTCCACCACCGAAAGAGAGGAAAATATATTAATGACAATCTCAAATATTACATGTAGCAATAGACTTCTCTTGTCATTCCTTGTAAATCCAGCAGCACCCTGTTACCCTACAAAACTAAATTGAATAACTCTAGCTCAAGGCTCCAATTTATAGAGATTTGTGAGGATGAAAACCACCATGGTTTCACCAAACAATAGGCAGAAATACCACCTAGAAAAACCCACGCCTCCCTCCTTGAAATGGTCAAAAAATACCAAAAATAGCCTCTTACATATGCTCTTATAGCTGTCATAAGGCATCTCTCACGCATGGGCACCTAGGGTCCAAAAATAGCATATTTTGTCATAGGAATCTATCATACTGTCATAGAATCTTATGACAACTGTCATGCATGTCATAGATGCTCTTACAACACCCTATTTTGACCCAACAACCTTATTTAAGAAGATTCCAAGGTGGGACACCTAGCTATTTTGTCCTTTTCCAAAAGGATAAATGGTAACAGTAACACTGCATGTACATTGTCTCTTTCACCACCGTTGGTCAAACAATTTCACCTCTTATGGGTAAATATACAAAACACTTTCGGAGAATAATAAATTAAAGGATTTACAAAGTTGATGACACCTAAATCCTAACACTTTTAACCTACACACTTTTGATTTTGTCTGTTGCAATTTTCCCCACTTGGACTCTACTTTTCAAACCTTGGCTCTAGCATCCCTTTCCATGAATTTTGGCTTCTAACAAGTTTATTTCTTGATGTGTCTTATGGTGGTTCCAATTGCCATAAAATATTTCATTTGGCATTATTGATCTTCAATGGTTGCATGTTGCTAACTCCATTTTTGGTGATTCTGAGGTGTGCTTGGTAGCGGCTCACAACTATTATCCTAGCATCTTTTCATACTAGCCTTACTAAATCTAAATTTAGTTACTTGTGCGGCCCTCTACCATCTTTGCTTGTTGGGGTTGACACATGTCCCCCCTTCCTCATTTGTGTCCTCCAAGGTGAACTTGCTTCATCTTGACATACATCCTTGAGGGAATTACGATCTTTCCCTAGTGCCTAAAGTTATTGCAAGCTTGGTATAATGTACAGATTACTCCCTTGGTGGTTGTCCATTTATTTGGCTAAATTTGGCACCTTGCATACTACTCTTGTCGATGGACACTAGAAAAATTATCATTTAGCAACTCTTATATAAATTGATGTTGATATCATGTTGTGGTAAAAAATTTGCATTTGGCATTCGCTAAGTGGTTATTGGTACATGTTTTGATTTGACATTCATTATCTCCCACCTCCTCGCCTCTAGTGAGTATAATCAAACATCAGTTCTTGTTAATGCTCACTTGTGTGTGGCCTCATTAGTGGTGATATGGTGGCTAATTCACCTCTTTTGAGTGTGGAAATTTGGTGGTTATTTCTTCATGCATTTCTCTAGTTCTGGCTACTTTGTTCTAGTTTGAAAATGGATAGTCTATTTAGGGTTTTTGTCCAACCTAGAACTCATGAAATACGGGACAGTTCTCCTCTCACAATGAAAAACTAAGGAAAACATTTGCAATAGAATATAAGCAAGTTTTAGATGCAATTGAAATTGTGTTAGTATTGAGTGTATGGAATTCCATGCCATGGTGCTACCACATGAAATTGCCTCGCGTTTTTTCTCCAATCTCATGGATGTCTTATGGTGTGTCAAGATGGTGAAATTCTTAATTGACACATATTTACTTCCTCACATTTTTCCACTTTCTACCTTGCAGCCAAAATTGGAAAATTATGATTTTTTTAGGGCTCAAATTTAGTTGGAGGCATTCTCTATAGGAAACATCTTCTCTCAGATAGATGTCTTTCCACTCTTCTTTATTCCATGGCACATGATTTGCTTAATGATTGCTCATGTGATTTTGACCTTTATCTGCTCAAACTCAGGTTCCACTATGGTAATTCAGTTTGTGACACAATTCAAAGTCTTTATAATGCAGTTTGAGTGCTTATCAGGAATGCTCTTATAGAGCCTCATGATGAGCCTTTTTCCTATCACCCTCAGACATTTCTTCCTCGAAAGAAATTACAACTTGACTCACTTCTTACATACTAGGCATTTTGATCTTATCCCCCCTCTCTTCTACAATTTTACTCTTTGTCCTCTCTTATTTGTGAATTTGGATTCTCCCTCTTTGGCTTCATAATTCTATATTTGGACTCTTGAATATTTTTGGGCTCATCTTGGTTTTGCATGTTTTTCGGCAACTTCTCAGGATTTCTTTGGTTTTGAAAGTTCCTCATTGCATGGCTTCCTCTCAACTCCATATTTGTTATCTTTCAGCTTCATTCTTCTTGTGATAATTCTTAGGAAAATACCTCTCCTCTCACTCCCGTTTTTGGTCATTTTGGGGCCTTCTAATGTTGTATCTTCTATTTAAATGTGATTTCTTTAGTGTCTATTTTGTTTAATGGGAAATTTGATATAATTCTATATCACTCAAACATTGGCTATGGTGCTTTTGAGTTTATCTCAGGGGTTTTTTTCTTTTCTCAAAGTGATTTGTAGTTTGTTCTCCATTTTTGATATAATTTGTGCTCCCAAAGTTGTAAACTCTCTTATTTTACCATTAATAAAAGAAAATTCAGTGGCACTACCATTTTTATTCAAAAAAAAAAATATTGGTGTAGTTCACATAGAGATTGACAATTCCAAAATAATATTGTAGTATGCTAGAAAAATTATTTTAGAGTTGTGTGCTTGAAAATACTAAATGAGAGAGTGAGAGATTGAGAGAGATAGATTTATAATGTGAGCTTGAGAGGTAAAAATGGGTGATTCTAAGCTCCAAAGATACATTGAGTTTTGCTACAAAGTTGTTAACATTGACTTGAACACATAGCGGGTGGTGAAAGGCTAAAAATGACTATTATATAATAGTATATTATAGAATGCTAGAGCATTGCATGGATGTCTATGTGTTATACTAGTGTTTGAATAGTTACAACTCTTAAAAAGACCAAACACCAAGAAATGACAAGTTTATTATATTTGAAGTATAATTTTGTAAAAGAGATCATAGGAGGGCATGAACTTGGCACCATGGGTAGAAAAAGGCTAAGGAAAGGCTCAAATGAGCATAAAAACATGCTAGGGGATACAAACATCAAAGCAGTTCCAAAACATAATATGAAATTATAAGGGTATGAAATTTTCTATGTTACAATATGTAAATCAAATATTCAAACACATTTTCTTTCATATTTGAACTAAGGGGAGAAAATACAAGGAATTGGGACTAAAAATTAAACTAGAGACAAGTATTTGGGAGAAAAATATTTTGAAAAGGAAGTACAAAAATATAAATTAGGATTGGGTGATATGAAATAATAAAACAAAGGATCAACTTGCACCTAGAGATGGATTATGTAACTATCAAAAAGGCTTAGAATGCAATGAATAAGCTTTGGTGAAATTATGGGGGGAAAATATAAGTCTAGATATTTTCACCCCAATGGGGCATTGGTGGGGGCATGAGTATCCTCTAGGAGTGTTTATGTCCTTAGGCACAAATTATATGAAAATTTCTTAACAATATTATAACAATTTTCTAATCACTTCTACCTTTGTCAAATGTCATAAATCCATGTAAATAAGAGAATTGAAAAATTGGGACTAAGTCACTTGATGAAGATAAAAAAATAGAAAGTGGGAAAAAGCCATCAACGTTTGAAACCAAAAAATAAGAAATAAAATTGAACTATGACTAAGAAAAATTGAAACATAAAAAAAAAAAAAAAAAATCACCTAGAAATTGTTAGATTGGATGCTATAAATGGATTATGGAAGGTTTTAGAAGACTCTAGAACAAATTTAGAGGCAAACAAAGATTGGGTAAAACACACCTCTTTGATTATTTTTTTTATCTTTAGGGTCAAACATCACCTAAGACATAGTGACCTAAAAAGGGATAAAATTAAAAAAATTAGGCACATGCCTTTATAGGTGTATAGACTATACAAATTGAACCTCCAAGGATAAATAAAAATAGAGATCTTCCAAATCTAATGTCTTATTCTAGCATAAATAGAGAGAAATAAAAAAATGAAAGACCTACCCTTGATAAAAATTGACGAAACTAATTGGATGGGTTGTATGTGGTTGTGATAAGGTCTTTATAAAATCTAGGACCCACATGTGTTGTTTTATGGCTATGTTGCTACTAGTAAGCATACAATTGACTAGTCGCATGTGTTGGTCACAAAAAAAATGATTAGTGCTTATAATTGGCTTTCTTTTTTACACTTTATTTTGACCCCCTAATCACAAGAAATTTCTAGATTCTTCCATATTTCACTTGCAAACAAACTTTTTTAAGTGGAAACCTTTCAAAATTAAAATGTTAAAAGGGGAAGTTGCCTAAGTTATTCCCATAATGTCTATTCAAATGAAATATGCATAAACATGATAATGGAAAATGGAAATCAAATATAAACTATGATAAGAATATAAATGAAGAATTATAGAAGAACCCTAGTTGGATAGAAGAGAGAAAATGAAAATTAGGAGACGAAATGAGACAATGGGAAAGGGGAAATATGGATCAAATGTAAACAAGAGGGATGGAAAGGGTTTGAGAATGGAGATGGATGAAGGAAAAAATGATAGTGAGGGGAGTTAGGCATAAATTGGGTAAATCCCTATGGATATGGAAGGAAGAAATATCTAGTGTGATGGTAGGAAGGGATAGAGGAAAGAGACTACAAAAGGGGTATGGAAAATCTCTAAAGGACTCCAAAGTGATGCTCCAAATAAATAAACTATCAATATTTCAAGGCTCCAAGGATCCAAAATTATAAAAGGGTAACAAGACAATAGCATGTAAGAGATAATATTGATTGTGATAATTGATGCAAATGGATTAAAATGAGATAATAAAGGCTCTATTAAATATATTTAATGAGGAATTAATGAAAATTAATGATTGAAATATAGTAGGTAAGCATTAAAGGGGATCATATTATTATTATTTTATTAAAAGAAAAAGTTCAAATGTGGGGGATGCATTTGAGTCTTCATGCAAGGAGTCTCAAATCTCATAGGAAGAATTAAGGAGATGAAATAAGGATGAATATTAGTGGTTTAGTGTGAAATGTATCAATGTGTTGTGAAATATGAGGGAAACAATGTGAAGGGTACACTACACATGAAATGGTAACAAAAATATTAAATTTTGGTGGGAGAGGATAACCACTGCATAAGACATGCAAATAAGGTTTACAAGGGTGAGAACACATACAAAAGGTAAAAGCTAACATGGATGCAAAACATGGCAAAAGAATTGTCAGGTATGAAATTTTATTTTCATACACAAGGTTCAATTTCTTTCTATATATTAATGTATTTTATATAATTTGAGTTCACTAATGATGTATTAATGAAATAACACAATATGTTCATTTTACCAATAAGATCAAATTAACACTAGCATTGAGAATGTATATAAGCATAAGTGCAAGTATAAAAAGGTTAGAAAGGAATCCTTAGAGCTACAACTAATTGATGAATATTCAAGAATAATTTTTCAAAACTACATGAGAAACCATCCTAAAAATTACAAATCTCCATGATGTGTCAAAGAAATAATATATCAACTTGGGCACTAAAAGAGGCTCTATCTTTGTCCTTTGGCATTGAATAAGGTAGTAGTGCTAACTTAGGGCACTAGGGACCCTCATAGAAGGTGGATGTAGGGATTAAGCATCTAGATAGGGTTCCTATGAGGAAACATCACTAGTGAACTATAGGATGCAACATATAATTGGGATATCATGTATCTTTATGTTATATAACTCCAAAAACTATAAAAAAATATTCTCTTGACTTTGTATTCTCTAAATTTTGTCTCAAATATTACACATAATTTGTTGCAAAGGCTCTAAAAGAAGGTTTCTTTAAATTGGGGACAAAGAAAAGAGGATTGTTGTTTGGGATCTTGACTTAATTAGGCCCCCTTGGTGGTTTTCTTCAACATTCAAAAACTTAGCCGAGAGAGAATTGGAGTATCTTTCCAACTTTTGATTACATATGGTAAGCAAATGTGTGCAAATAATTTTGATACGACAAAACCTTATACGAACTTACTACGATATGTGTGTGAAGTATGAGTGGGATATACATTTCCTTGGATTGATTTAAAGTGGAATATATTAAATAGAGAGGATAAGGGATGTGTGAAAAGGAAACATGAAAATTTGGGGTTTTTAAGAAGGGAAATTTGAAATATGTAGATGAAATGGATGAAATTAGAAGGAATAATGATGGGAAACCACAAGGAAAGGACATCAAAATGCTAATGAGGGATATGAAATCTATTATTTATTTCGAGTATGTCTTTTATCCTTCATTATATGGGGGATGTTCCACTTTCAATTTTTTTCTTATGTGTACACATTCCTTTTGTTGGTTGATTTTGTTTAATAACAATTTTAGGGTACTCAATCATTTAACATGACTAAATGGATGATCATCTCTATGTATCATATATCTTTTTATATTAAAAATGTATAGCCTTGTGAAGTGTAAATGGTACTACTCTTATGGAATGTATCCAAGGAGGAATATTACACACTAATCTCCCAAGCATTAGATGGAATATTGACCCAATTTAGTAAGTGGCTCAATTATAATAGGAAGCATAATAATACTCATAAACTATCTGAAACATAGGAAAAGGGGGAAGATGGATAGGGGACCTAAAAATGGGATGTGAGATGAGGGACCTATGCCAAGAGAAAAAGGGGTTGTCCACCTAATCACAAATCCACCTTTTCCATGTTCCTTAGAAAGAGGGATAATGTTGCAAATGATTAGAATTGACTTGCAACCCTCAAGATGAGTCAACCTTAGGTTTGGACACTATGTTGCCTTGACTCCCTTATGACACAAATGACTAAACAATAGTTTTGGGAGAAGAATAAAAGTGTTTTAACAATCAAATCTATGAGATCTAGCACTTGGAATATGAAGTATTATGATAACCAAAAGTGGGTTTCAAGCTTTGTTGAGGGACATATTTGTCTAGGGGTGAATGGGTCTCTGTACAGGGATTCGTAAATTCTTTTTTAGTACTCAAATCCTAGATCTAAGCTTTTGAATCCACCAAGTTTTACTGTAGTAAGTCAGAAATAAAACCTCTAGGTGAGTTTTTTGTGTCTTCACAACTTTGACAACTTTACAAAAATGAACTTTTGATCCAATTTCAATCCTTCTTCACCTATAAACTTGCACATGCAAAGAGAGGATTAAAATGTTTGTTTTGGGTGGATAAGGGTTTGCCTTGGTCAAACTCTAGTTTGGTAATTAAACCTTGATAATAAAATAATGACAAAATGAAGGAATTGATGAATGAACAAAGGTTGTTACACCTCACCAAACCCTTTAATGGTTTCCCTTAGAGGACTGAAGTCTAACACATCTCTCTCAGGATTGGATCTTGCACGAAATGAATTGATTGATTGATAGATCTTGATGCTTAAATACTTTCTTGAAACTTGAAACCTTCATCACAATGTTAGCTCAAAAGCATGCATGAACACACATAAATCTTGACATCATGATGAGGATCTTGAATTCTGTAATAAATGACTAATAAATATGCTCTCCAATGCTCTTGACAATAATATTTTCTCTTGTGCAATTTCCCTTAATGCTAATTTTTTCCTTTGACTTCAATTGATAAAATAGCTATATATTTATAGATGTTTCCTTAATTACCCGACAATTAAACACCACATGATGACCTTTGTAATTTGAATTTAGATCATTAAAATGCTACCAAAAATATATTAAAAAATAGGTGCTAAGACTTAATGAGGACCCATTTTCCCTTGGGTGAATGGGTCTTAGGCCTTAAACCTAGGACACACATTTTCCAAGATGTGTAATTAAGTGTATGCATTGATTAAATGTGGGTTTCCCTTTCATAAAATAAAATTAATTAGGCTTCTAAATGCATAATTGGGCCAATTAAAGGCTTAATTAAGTCCAATTAATTAAGGAGATGCAAACATAGTGTGAAAATATAAAGGTGTACATTTTTCTACACTACATTTAGCCCCCACTTTAGAGAGAGTGTGAGCTTATGCTCAAACTCGCACTAAAGTAGATAAATATACATCAAAATGGGTCCAAGTGCACAAATTTCGATGGGATAGGATGACAAGGATCAAGGAGATTGTGCAAGCCCCCAAGATCAAGATCCCATGGCAAACCAACATAAGCACAAAGGGACACACACATATGCATGATATGAAGTAGCAAGACAAGATACACAATCATACAATGTCAAAATTGAATGAAAAAGAGGAAACAAAGATGGACTAGCAAGTTGTATTATGCCACTTCTATCAAATACACTCATAAGGATGTAAAATCACTTATGAAACACAAGAAAACAAGTTGTGTTATGCTCGGTGGCCAACACAAAGTTTTAAATGCAATAGGATAGGATAGTCAAAGGGGTTTTGCTTAATTCATGAAAGGTCTCACCTTAAGGAACATCTTGTTTAATGTCACCAAGAGAGGACTAGTCGAGGGATAAAAGATTTGCACCTTAGTGAATGCAATCTATAGCATTACCACTAAGAGGAATGCCATATGCCAAGAAATGTCACGCTCTTGAAGAACATCAAACCCAAAGTCACCAAGAAGAAGACACATATTATGAAGTAAGAAGACCGCACTTTGAAGGTTTTATACAAAAAATGAGGGGGGATGTGCATGCCCCCACTTTAAAGAAATTGCTAAACACCATGCTGTGATAAATTACTTTAAAGTATCATAATGATAAATGCCAATACATGATAGCTTTATTTGGAAATCCCTATGCCAAACATATGTTTCTAAGTAGAGATACATCATGGAAATAAGGTTGCCTCCATATGCAATCATAAGATAACACAAGGAATCCACAAATCTAGGGTCAACATTATTTCTTTGCTACAGTGATATAATTGAGCTTGGAACCTTCATCATTCCTCAAGTACTTTGTGGAATAACGAACACAAAGGAGGAATGACACATAGAGAGCGAAAACAAAGAAAAGATTTTGGGTCAACATGGAAGATACCTAAATGTCTCAACACTTTGTATCATCCACAAAAGGAAAAAAATAAGACAAGTGAAAAGGTATTGGCTATGATAGATAGAAGAATTAAGATACAAATAAAAGAATGTGGTACATAGGCACCTAGTCAAGTTGTGCAATTTTGGTCTAAGGTTAATTTTTTGTGTTGTTGAGTCTAAATGTGATGTAATAAGGTCATAATAGACCATTTTCAATGTATTGGGTCCCATGGGGTAGAGTTGAACACATTTTGTCATGTTTTGTAAATGTTGTCAAAAAGTTGCTTTGCAACTTTGCAATATTGTCATAATTGGAAGGTGAACAGTCATGTAGTTCAAAAAATAGTTGTGAACCATTGTTTTGTGGTTGAAAAAGTTTTAAAATGCCTCACAAACTTTGATCAAGGTTTTGAAGTTGATTGGAAGTGCAAACAATAATAAAACCTCTAGTTTTTTGTAATTTTTTGTGTAAATATGTTGCTACAAGCATTGGTATGGCTTTGTACAATCTCTAAATGACATTAAGTGAATTGGAACTGATGGTGGAATGATTTAAGAACATTTTTGTTTTGGTTTGAAGTGTTTTCATGAAGTTTGAAGAATTTGGAAAGAAAATTACTAGGAATGGGTTAGAAACCTTGAATTTTAAGGGTTTGTTGACAAAATATGGAATAAAAGACCATTCCACTGGTGAAATCCTTTGTAACTCGGTGGAATGGCACTAGATAGATTTATTTTAATGTTTAGTAGGATTTTAGTTGTAGGGGTTGGAGTTAGGGCCTGGTTTGTGCAAGCCCTAGCCTAATATCTCAATGTATTAGGCTAGTTTTGATAGGTAGAAGTAGTGTTTTATGGTCAAATGAGTTGGGGATTGATTCAAGTGATAAAGTCTATGATTTCAGACCCTAAGTGATCTTTCCAAGGTATAGTAATGAAGATTGGTGATCTGGGAGAGTAATAGCACACACTTACTTTGTAAAAGATGCCTAATTGGCTTAAGGGGCAGCGTAGCAGCCCATTTTAGGAGATGATGTTTTGAAACAACCCTATGCACAAATTTGGTATGTTCAAGAAGAGAATAAAGGTATTCTAAATGGAATTTATTTCATTGGTTTGAGGCCTTCTCTAAAATATATGCCCAAATTTCATCATTTGATGTGTTACAAGCAAAATTGAGAAAGTTGAGTGAAAACACCAAGTTAGGGTCTTCAAGGTGAAAAAATTGGTCAAGTTGGATTGAATTATGATTGGAAAGATATCTCCACCCCTACTCTACATCAAATTTAAGATGCAACATGGATGACAAAGGAGGATATTAAAATGCATGGAACAACTGTTCAAGAGTTGATCTTAGGTGGAGCCTAAGATTCTTTTCTCTCCGTGTGTATGGTGCAGGGGCACCTAGACAAGTTGTGCAATTTTGGTCTAAGGTTAAGCTTTTGTGTTGTTGATTCTAAATGTGATGTAATAAGGTCATAATAGACCATTTTCAATGTATTGGGTCCCATGGGGTCAAGTTGAACACATTTTGTCATGTTTTGTAAATGTTGTCAAAAAGTTGCTTTGCAACTTTGCAATATTGTCATAATTGGAAGGTGAATGGTCATGTAGTTCAAAAAACAATTGTGAACCATTTTTTTATGGTGGAACAAGTTTATAAAGGCCTCAAAAACTTTGAGGAAGGATTCTGAAGTTGATTTGAAGTGCAAACAATAATAAAAGCTTTGGTTTTCTACAAAAAATTTTGTAAATCTGCTACTACAGGCATTGGTATGGCTCCATACAATCTCTACCCCTGCTCTGCATCTGAATGTCACAATAGATTTGATTGTTTTGTATACTTGCACCAACAAAGTGACAAGGGTCATCCAAAGTAGGCTTACAAACATATAAAGATACGCCAAGCAACATGACATAGGGGATCACATTATGCACATGCAATCACAAAGAACATGAAAAGAAGACAAAGAAAAGACTATTATGGCACATGTGAGTCAACCTATAGCAGGTCATCTTCATCACAATCTTGTTCATCATATGTAGAAGGTGGAAAACTAGCCAAAGGGACAACGACAAGTGTCATACTAGAAAAAGGCTATCTAACTCCTTAGGGAAAGGATGAGCTAAGATAAGTGATGATGTGATGCTCCTTGCAATATAGAAAATGATTTGCATTTAAATGTAAAACATGTAATAGTGAGCATCTATTGATCCTACAACTATCACATGACAAGGAGTAAAGTGATCAATTGCTAATTGATTATACAATCATATTGATGTGAAAATGGTTCAAATTCTCTAATAATTCTCTTTAAAGCACGACACTCATCAGTACTATTTCCAAGAGTTCTATGATATTGACAATGAGATATATTTGTTCTTCTTTTTTTCCTTTGATAGGTGGAAATGCTATGAGTCCTTAATTAAGGAATGTGTGTAAAGCTTTTTCATTTTTGGACATAGGACAAGGGAATTGCAACTTCTTGAGTTTGTAAGGCCTTTATCTTTTGCTTCATTGGGCAACTTGTTGAAGTGGAGGCGAAGGATCTATGGTGACCTTATTGTCTTTGTGAGGCATTAATTGGTCTTTAAAAATGATCTTATAAAAGAAAACACCTTTCCCCTTAGGAGATGTGGAGGGGGGGATCTTGGTATCCTAACCCCTTAGTATCCTCAGATGGTATTTGTTCAAGTAATTGATGGATATCATGCTCATTATTTATGTCACATCCTTGTTTGCTTAAGATTCTAAAGCCTTGACCATAAGTTTCTTCTAGATTGATGGGGGTATTGGTAACTTTATGTATATAGGATGAAAGAGTATCAGTGTTGTCAAAATGATTGGATTCTTCTATGGTTGGTGGTTGAGGCTTGCTTTGTGTTTCAACTTTAGGATGAAAATTTTTAAATATGTCAAGGGGTAGGATGATAGGAGGTGTTGGTTGTTGCATGGAAGGCTAAAAGGATGCATTGTTTTCAAGGTTGTTAAGGAAATTCTGTATAAATTTGTGCATGCTATCATCATCTTCACCTAAGATGTCAACTTCATGAGGACATTCATTAGGGGTTGATTGAGCATGATTAGGTTCAATTGCATCAAGATCATCACCAAAAACATAAGTTGAGACATCTACCAAAGATTTCAATGGCATCATGGTTTACCAAAACACATATCCATGATGAAATTTTTTTTTATTCATCAAATGCAAGTATAAATGAGATTGATGCAAAAATTCAGATCTAATAAATGACTGGCTAAGGTGCAAAGAACCTGGAAATGATGTCTTTTAATGCCAATTTTGATTTAAAAAAATGCACTTAATTTGACCAATTGAACTTAATGAAAGGAAGCACAAAATTTTCTATTTTTTTGAAATTGAAACACAGATCTGATAGTAGAATGAAATGAAGCAAATAGAGAAAAAAAGATGCCCAAAAATGTGAAAAATCACCTATACAAGGATAGGTTCGCCCAAGGGCGAATGGGTCTTTGTATAGGGGTTAGAAAAATTAAAGTTTGTGTTTCTGGTTTGATGTTTGAGTTCTCTATTTCAAGTTGTAGATTGTGAATTTTGTGACAATTTTTTCTAGTTTTAGGTGTCTTAATGCAAGTGCAACTAGTGACAAATAGTGAACAAAGTGATAACTTTTGAGATGCAATTTTGAACTAAAATTTGAATCTAAATGACTAAAAGACACTCTTGATGCAACTAAAATGCAAGATGTATGTAATTTTTTTTTTTATCAATTTAAATGATGTAAACATGCAAAACTAAACCCTAAATGCAATACAAAGCACACTAATGCAAATCTAGATCTAGGGTTTTGAATGTCTCCAAATCAGAATTTAAGATGTACAAGGTTAGGTTCACCAAAATGAAATGTAGGAAAAGGGGGAAGATGGATAGGAGACCTAAAAATGGGATGTGAGATGAGGGACCTATTCCAAAAGCAAAAGGGGTTGTCCACCTAATCACAAATCCACCTTTTCCATATTCATTAGGAAGAGGGACAATGCCACAAATGATTGTAATTGAATTGAAATCCTCAAGGTGAGTCAACCCTAGGTTTGGACACTATGTTGCCTCGACTTCCTTAAGACATAAATGATTGAACAACTTTGGGAGAAGAATAAAAGGTTTTTAACAATCAAACCTATGAGATCTAACACTTGGAATGTGAAGTATTATGGTAACACTATAAAAAAAAACGTTAAACAACAAATATGAGAAGGTTGGGATGGTGTTTACCTAGCTCCAAAAGTGGGTTTCAGGATCTGTTGAAGGACATATTCGCCCAGGGGTGAATGGGTCTCTGTACAGGGGTCTAAAAGTTATTTTTGTAGTCCTCATATCCTAGATCTAAGCTTTTGATTCCACCAAGTTTTACTGTCAGAAAGCCATAAATAGAACCTACAGGTGAGTTTTCGTGTCTTGACAACTTTGACAAATTGCACTTTTGATCCAATTTCAATCCTTCTTCACCAATAAACCTACACATGCAAAGAGAGGAGAAAAATATTTGTTTTTGGTGGACAAGGGTTTTCCTTGGTCAAACCCTAGTTTGGCAATTAAACCTTGATAATAAAATAATGACAAAATGAAGGAATTGATGAATGAACAAACTTTGTTACACCTCACCAAACCCTTTAATGGCTACCCTTAGAGGACTGGAGTCTAACACATCTCTCTACGGATTGGATCTTGCATGAAATGGCTTGATTGCTTGTTAGATCTTGATGATTGAATGCTTGCTTGAAACTTGAAACCTACATCACAATGTTGGCTCAAAAACATGCATGAACACACATAAATCTTGACATGGTGATAGGATCTTGAATATTGCAATAAATGATTGATAAATCTGCTCTCCAATGCTCATAACAATAATCTTTTCTCTTGTGAAAGTTGCTTTAATGCTATATTTTCCCTTAGACTTGAATTGATAAAATAACTAAGTATTTATAGATGTTTCCTTAATTACCCGACAAGTAAACACCACAAGCCAACCTTTGCAATTTGAATTTAGATAATTAAAATGTTTCCAAAAACATATTAAAAATTGGGTCCCAAGATTTAAGGAGGACCCATTCACTGTTGGGTGAATGGGTCCTAGGCCCTAAACCTAGGACACACATTTTCCACGATGTGTAATTAAGTGTATGCATTGATTAAATGTGGGCTTCCCTTTCAGAAAATGAAATTAATTAGTCTTGTGAATGCATAATTTGGCCAATTAAGGGATTAATTAAGTCCAATTAATTAAGGGGATGCAAACATAGTGTGAAAATGTAAAGGTGTACATTTTTCTACACTACACTATCTACCAATGTTGTCAAATCCTTTAATATTAACATTTATTCTTTCTATTTTTTACATATCTACTTGCAACTTCTTTAAAGAATCCCCCCTTCATATATTCAAACTAGATCAATTATCAACCAAGTCACATTTTACATAAAAATTATGATATTTCCCCATAATACTTAAAGGTTAATTCTCACTAATAATTGGAGGAATAGGTCCCTCATGAGGGGCATATGACACCCAAATAAAATTGTAGAACCATTCTTATAAGTGGGATCTAGAATGGTAGCCACCTCTATAGGATTGATATTTTATAGTATGATGAGCCTTTTTGATGTCTTATTCAAAATATCTTTATATCCCTTATATGTATGCAATAAATCACACAAATTTTTTTAATGGAGTATTTTTCAAGTTGATCAATAATATCATAATATTTATGTGACTTCATTGTAAGTGTTGGTATAGGATGTAGATTAATATTATTAGGTGGTAGAATTGGCTAATTAGATATATATTAATATTATCTAGTCATCCACTAATAAGTATGATCCAATGCATAAAAAATATATGAATTGAGTGCCCCCATAGAATATACAATTTGATTGATTAGATAAAAAAGTTGGTCCTCTAGCCATCTATTGATAAGTATGACCCAGTACATGCTAATTCTGTGAACTAGGTATCTCATGGAATACCAACTTAGGCCTAGGTGAAGGGGAATAAAGTGTACACTAGACAACAACCCTAGATTCGAAAAGAGAATTATAAAGATAATCCACACAAAAATCAAGAGAAGAGGGTGTACAAGAATCAAAATTTATATCATCCATAGATAAGTCCAAACTATTTTCAAGCACTCTAGGGTAGGAAAAATATACAATAAAATCATGGGATAATATAAATGAATAATAAAATACACGTGATGGATCAAACCATCTCAACTATTTACTAATCAAATCAAGTCTAAATACACTCATTAACAATTTATCATCATCTTTGTACTCATAGTTTACAAGAAAAAAAATGACTTAACATATAAAGATGCATCAATAGAACCATCAAAGTCACCAATTAATAATTAATCACTAAGAGCACAAATGCCATTGTATACATTGAAATTTACAAACAATAAATCATCACAAAAACCTAGACTAACAACCCAAGATGCTAAAGAAATATCATCATAAGGTGCAACATCATCATCTAATGAATTATAATGTGTATAATCATAAATTTGCACCCCTTGCAATTTTGCATACATTCTTGTTTCTGCTTTAGTGTCCACTCCTTTAGCATCTTGAGTAGGCTCATTTTAGCCCCTGCATTAGCCTTTTTCCCTTCTCAAGATGCTCCAGCACTCCTTTTCAATAGCTACAATCGCATGTTAGCTTGCATCAAACTTTGTGCTTCTTCCATTTTCGTTGTTTTGTAGCGTGACATGTATGGACACTAGCGCACTGCGCTAGCATCCTGCAACATTTCAATGTTCAAACAATTGTCTTTGTGCATGCTTGCCACTTGTCACCTCCTTTGGTTGGTGATAATGGCTGTAGATGCTTTGCAACCGCCTGAGAAGCTTCCTTTTGCTTATTTTCTCTTTAAAAGAGGTCCTTTCAATCCATTTGCTTCGTCCAAGTCTTGCTAGCACTTCTCTAGCTTCATTCTAGCTTTTAGCTTCACTCCATCACTTGCTTACATAGCTTCACACAACTTGTAGCAACTTCAAGTTCTCTTAACGCTCTTTGTAGTTCTATTAGCTCTTGCAGCTCCATATCCCTCACCTTATGCTTGTGAGCATCTTGGGATCCCATAGCTCCTTCCTATTGCATCTTTACTTTGTGATATAGTTCTCCTCCTTGAGCAAGGATTGATTTTATCACCTCTTTTGTGATATAGGTTCTCCTCGAGCGGGGATTGCTTTTATCACTCACACTTGGTGGTGTGGGTTCTACTCCTGAACGGGTTTTACTTTCACCACACACTTTGTTCATTTCTCTCTTTCTCTATCTTCTTGGCCATTTGTGGAGGTGGGAACACCAAAATGGGGGTTTGATTGAGGCGAGCCCCTATACAACCCCAACATTTTTTCTAGATATTATGCATGCAGGTTTTGAAGACATTCACGTGTTGGAGGCTTCATCACTTGCATGGTTGTAAGTATTTCCTTCTTCTTATCTTTATTAGTTCTACTTCATTTTATTGTAGTTTTATTACATTATGTTATTTCCCCATATTCTGCAAGTTCTTAGCAATCAAAGTAGTAGTCATTTAAGTATTTTATGTGACATTCTCACTTTTTGGTCCATACGAGATGCCAACACGCCTCTGGGATGCCAGCGCACTGCACTGTCATCCATATTTTGCATTGACGTCCTTTGGCTAAGAGATTGTCAGTTTATCCAGAAAATCTCTATGACCTGCTCTTTCAGATTCTAAAACTCTCGTCGTTGTTCCTAAGGTAGATTAGGGAAATTTGTCCTATGACGCTCTCTGAATGAAGAAAACTCGTGAGTAGCAAATCCCCCTCTCTTACATAATGTAACATAGAATAATTAGATATGAAATGAATACCATCATAAGGCACAACATCATCATGTGTATAGAAATGTAGCTAACATAGATCACTATTTGTAGACTTCACACAAGATGCATCATAAAAGGAACATGAATTTAATGGTAAATGGAAATAAAACTCATGTCATGTAGAAATACTAGCATCACAAGGATTGATATCATGAGTAGCTAAAGAAAATGTAACCTTGTCACACAAACATCATCCCTAGATCTCTCACTAGAAGGCCTATGGGTACATCATTACCATCCATCACACAAGTGTTATAATCACCATGGATCACGTGTTGAAAAGAAGTAAATTCCTCTAAGATGGATGGAAAAACATCAATAAGGTCCATGAAAGAGGAGAAGCTAGATAGGAATGCAAATTTCTCTCATGGAACATGAAGTATCATCAATATGAAAGAAGGATTTCATTTCATCAAAGCTTAAAGGATAGGAATCACAATGAAAACATTGTATAATCATTGGTATGCACTTGGATAGTCCAAAAAAAAAGGTCATAAAGATCCATAATAAATTTTATCTAACAATAATATACAATCAAAAGGTGGGTGGGTAGGGATTAAATATATATTGAACAATGAAGGCTCACACCCTATGATATTGCTATCAAGATTCAACCATATAGTTTTTTTATTCAAACTCATTGACCCATGTTTCATGAGTAGTGGTTCACAAGAACCCATCTCTGATGATAATGAATGGTCCAATTAGCACTCAATGCATCTAAGTGATGCTCACAAAGGTGAAGCATCGGGTTTTCTCGGGAGGACACCCATCCTAGTACTACTCCAACTCAAGAACACTTAACCATGGAGTTTTCCCCAAGGTTAATCCCACTTAGCTCACACCCTAATCAAGATAATATCAATGAAACAAAAATATTTAGGGTGGATCCAAGCATAATCAAATTTGAAATGAAAGATGAATAATAATAAAATAGATCTAAAACCCTAATGTAGAAGGATAAATCCTAAGGAAAAATCTTGGGGGCATAAAATATGCCAGGTTCACAAGCATGTAAAGAAATAAAATAATTTTCTTTACCAAAATTAGGTTTATTATAACAAGCAACGCAATTTGACTAACCTAATTTAGAACTATGATATATCATATGACATAATTTAGAAACTTGAAAGTTAAAAGGATGGATTTTTTTTTAGTAAAAGGTAGCATGCATATATATATATATGAAAAGATTTACAAAGTATGTCTTGATGCTTTATGGCTTTCATTAGCCAAATTGTATCCTAACCCCACATAGCTATTTCTGACTTGGGTCCACAAACCTAAAGATATATGTGGATTTCTTTACAAAATATCCACAACCACCCCCCAAAAGCATTACAAAATGTCAACAACCACCCCCAAAATCATTACATAATTCATTTACTAATACCCATATCGATTTCTTATTATCTGCATTGATCAAAATTTTCTTTGATACAACTTTGAAACCCATGTGACTAAAAAATTGAAACTATACCAAGCAACTACTCCTCCATCTGATCAACAAAGACATCATTCTCATCTTGATGCTCATCAAGATTACCCACTATAGATTGTAGAGGGGGCCATATATTCAAATTCAAGTCCATGTTATTACGCACCATAGGTTGTAGATGGGAAGCTTGATCATTACCAGGATCATGTGAAACAGGTTTCTGTTGAGCATCAACTTCTAGAACAAAATATTGATGAGCAACAACTTTTGGAGCAACACTTCATGGAACAACAACACCTAACTCACCATCCTCTGGCACATTCACCTTTGGAGCAACAAATTTTGGTGGATTATGTTCATGGGTGAGAAAAACCAGTATGGAATTTACTCAAACTCGTATCCTCTCTGCTAGTTCAAAGTCGACATCTCCTGCATACTTGTTCAAAGCAGATAATAGAAAATTTGATCGTTTTGTTAACAAAGTCTTCTTAATTGCACTATGTATAGCAACAAAAGATGACCTATGCACAAGAAACTATTAAGGGAATAGTCCCCCTATATATCCTTGTCCCCTCCACAAGTCATAATCTTGAAAACTTTCAGAAGGACATCATTCAGGAGATAGACCTTTTTTTACTACTTTATTTGCAATAAATTCTACTACCCAAAAACTCTACAACAGGTCAAGCAAATTGGAAATAAAAATAGACAATTTGGGAGGGAAATAACCTGTTTGTCTCTGGCTCTAAGATTTCTTGTCCAATAACCCTTTTCACACATTTCTTGAATTGTTGATAGTGACCCTTGTAAATATGTTGGAACTCCTCTTCTATGGTTTTTGTAAATGACATCTCCCGTGCATTGATTGAAATCATGGCTCTGTAGTTCCTTAGAAAATACTCCATTTGGACTCTCTAACAAGCCTTGCACTTCCTTTGGCTCACACAAATTTCTTCACAGTCGAGAGAGACTTCTTGCATCATATAGGTAGCCATGAGTTATGAACCCTGAATTGCAAAAAATAAATCTCCAAGCACCAACTTCCCAAAAGAAATGAAGAATGAAAAAAACCATACTGAATGAATTGTTAAATGCAACCTCTCACACATTGAACTATGGAAGTTGTTCCTGGAAATTATTATTTTAAACCCTTTGTTCCTTCCCAATCTAAGTGTAATCAAATTCGACACGCAATAGGAGATATACCATTCAATATCATAATGAAGGTGTCATATGATAAGACATACGATTACACTCTGCTAAACCAGAACCAAATATTGCCAAATTAGCAAAATAGCTAATTCAAAAAGTACATAACTTGGCTCCAAACATCATGGTTGATATCTTTGTTCTTATCTTCTTCCCATGCCAGTGAACTAAAAGCATCATTATTTAAATTAAAACCCTTGCCAATTTTATGCATACACACACATAAATTTTGTGGTGATCTATTCAACAATAATGAGACTATACCTACAAAAGAGAAAACTTATTAGTGTTAAAAATGGTGGCCCTTTGCTGACGATTTCTTGCCAAATGTCTTTGCGAATGATCTGAAGTGCAATCCAATTTACAAGTTTTCTTAAGCATGAGTGCCAAACTTTACTTATTGGAGGACCATAGCATTTTTCATATTGGAAATTCATATATTAAAGTTTCCCTCCTCAACCACCAAATCTAGCAACTAAGGATATTCTTTTCCAAGGTCACCTTCACCTAAAAATTCAAACTCCTGACCATCACAACCCATATTTCCAAGTTTTTCAGCCAGCTTATTTCCCTTCCTAAATGTGAGTAATTTGAATTTCTTGAAATGAAGTCATCATCATCCAATTTTTTTTAAGTATATAACTTAACCTCCAATTGTGAATATTTTTTTCTTTACATGCATTAATGATTAGGAGAGAGTCTCCTTCAATATGCAACTTGCATATACCAATATTTCTTGCTAATTGTAGCCCTTGAAGCAATGCTTTTGCTTCTACAATGTTATTAGTATCATTAGGTAATTGTACATCTTTTGTTGCTAGCAAAGAACCTTTCCAATCCCGAATAGACATCCATGTACCCAAAAAACTCAGATTCCCTCTTAATGATCCATCAAAATTAATTTTTGAAAACTCTTTTGATGGAGGCAACCAATGTATTTTGCTTCTATCAATTCTTAGATGGGGTGGTAAATGTTGAGCACATTTAAATGACAATGATATTTTCTCCTAGCTCCTTAGTAACAAGTCATCCCAAGAAGTATATAATGAGGATACATTTTTGTGACTTTGAACATATGTGTTGACTACCTCTAAAATGGATTTCTCAATTTTACTCTTAATTTGTTGCACTTACTAGGACTGCTTTCTAAAAACCCATTTGTTTATTTCCCACCACAAGCTCCAAATTACAATTACTAGGGCCACTCTCTAGATACAAGAAAAAAGAGATGATTTATATAAAATTGGCCAAGAAGTAAATAAATCCCATAATGAAGCGGGCAATGGAAACATTACATGCAATTTGGATTTTATTAACTCCCAACATTCTTGAGCCAACACAACCCACAAACAAGTGATCCACTGACTCATATATCTCTTGACACAACACACACTTGAAAGGCTCTGCAAATCCCAATTTAATTAATTGATCACTTGGCAAAATCCTTTTCTTAAAGCAAGCCATGCAAAATTTCTCGCCTCAGGAAGTGTCATTGAATTCCAACAAAAAGAATATGCTCTATGAGACTAATTTTGAAGTGCATTTGAAATGATTGATTTGTATCCCTGCTTCACTATATAATTGCCATCTTTAGAAGGTGCCAAAATTACCCTATTAGGGCTAGTTGATAAAACACACACCTATCCTATAGAAATTTTTGCAAGACAGACTTATGATTAAGTGATATTGGTGAATTGGAAAAATCCTTCCATATAACTCTCCCTGTTATTGGCTTTATTTTGTTCGCATAATCTTTTAGTTTAGTGCCCCATATACTTGATAGGATTTGTTCTACTGGTTGCAACTCCTAATTTGAAATTAGAGGAGGATATCCATTCCATGAGTCCTTCCAAAATTGCACAATTTCCCCATTGTTGACTTCCCATGACAAAAATAGTGTAATGACCTCTCTACATACTACAATAAAATTCCACATAATAGAACCACTTGGAGGATTTGAAATGGTGAATATTCTAGTTGAATTTCCATTATCCAAATATTTTCTTTGCATTTAACTACACCATTTCAAATTTGGCTTTTGATACATCCACCATATCAACTTTGCTCCAAGAGCCAAGTTTCTTGCAAATAAATTATGCATACCCACTCCACTATTTTTATTCATGCACATACTTTCTAGAGACACCAAGGAAACCTTCTTTTTATCATCCATATTACCCTTCCATAAAAAAATCTTAATGGTATTTTTAATTTGATGAACAATACATTTTGGTGCCTTTAAGACAACCATATAATAATTTGGGATGGCTACTAAAACTGACTTAATCATCAAGATACAACCAGATAAAGACAACCATCTAGCTTTCCAGGAGAGGATTCTAGAATTTATCCTATCTAAAACTTTTTGCTAATACTGAACTTTATCTGCCCCAATGAAGAAAGGAATTCCTAAATATTCACATGGAAGCTTAGCCTTTTGGAAACCTAGCAATTCTACCAGTTTCTTTGAAATAGATGCCTTTGTATTGAAAATGTATATTTTAGATTTATGAGCATTTATTTTTTGGTCTAAAGCAGAGGAATATTTATCAAGAACCTGTTTAACTTGTTTAGCTTCTAGCATAGAAGATTTACCATATAAGAGTGTGTCATCTACAAATAATGAATGTGTTACTACAATATTTGTATTTGGAAGAGAGACACCCTGCCATAGCCCTTGACAATGCATCTTTTTATCATCCTACGTAATGTGTCCGCCATTATTATAAACAAAACTAGAGATAGAGGATCTCCTTGTCTAACACCTTAAGTGGAACTAAAAAACCCAACTAGAGACCCATTAACAATTACTAAGAACTTGGCCCCTGTCAAACATGATCTAACCCATTTACACCACTTCTAAGAAAAACCAAACTTTTAAAGAACCTGAATCAAAAGATCCCAATCCACTCTATCATATGCCTCAATCATATCTAGTTTGACTATGAATGAAGGCACATTATTAATTTTAATGGAATGCAAAACTTCATGGGCTATTAGTGCTCCTTTTGGAGTCTCTCTCCCTGGCACAAAACCACCTTGTTCTTGTGATATTACTTTTGATATAAGGGGATGGATCCTGAGATAAATAGCCTTGGTGAAAATCTTATATATAAAATTGCATAAGGATGTTGGTCTAAATTCTGCAAAAAAAATTGGCTCTTTTACTTTTGGTATAACTACAATATGAGTTGTGTTAAACTACTTAAGCATTGACCCTATTCTCCTAGATTCCTCTAGTGCAAGTAAAACATCAATACCAATAAAATCCCAACACTTTTGAAAAAAAAGGTCATGAACCCATCTAGTCACGGTGCCTTATCAGGTGAAGGAGAATACTACCTTCTTGACCTCCTCAAGAGTAAAAGGCCTCATCAAATAATCATTCTCCTCTTTCTCAATTAAATTGGAATATTTTCTAAGAGCTCCTCCCCATTTTTAACTGAATTTGTTGACTTATTTCCTGGAGCTATTAGAAGCTATGAGAAAAATTTGACACCTTCCTCATGAATTTCTTCTTCCTTTGTTAACACATGCCCTGTAACTGAAGACTGTATAGAGAAAACAATGTTTAATGACTTCTTTATTTGTGTTGAAGCATGAAGTTTTTTTGTATTCCTATCCCCTTCTTTTAGCCATAATTCTCTAGATTTATCCCACCAATATACTTCCTCCCTTGCCACCAACTCTGCCCATTCTACTTGCAATACTTTTTGTTGCTTAAAATTTATCACATATAAACCATTCACTATTATGTGCTCATTAATTTCTACAAGCTGTTTGAAGACTCTTTCCTTTTCTTGAAAAATATTCTTGAAGACATACTTATTCCAATATGTGATCTGTGATTTAACATGGGTTAATTTTTTGCTTAGCTAAAACATACGTGAACCTCTTACAAAGGGAGCAATAATCCACCATTGTTGTAATAAAGGCAAGAAATGAGGATGCCTGAACCACATTTTTTGAAACTTGGAAGAAGATTTGACTTTAGTAGCTAAATTGGCCCCTTCTATGTCCAAGGAGATGGCATAATGATCCAAACCTGTAAAAGGAAATATCTATGAAATGAAAACCTTCTTATGAATAAACCAATTTGGTGAGGCCAAGAACCTATTAAACCATTCTGTAATTTGTAAAAAACCTTTCCTATAGTTGTTCCATGTAAACTTACCATTTCCTAGCAAAATGTCCATTAAAGCATTGTCTTTAATAAACAAGGAAAAATCTTCCATTACTCTAGGAGGTGGTATAATGACATCTTTTTTCTCTTGCAAACTTGCAATAGCACTAAAATCTCCTGCTAATATGACTTTATTATCTCTTAGCCCATCCATCAAATTTTTTATCACTTCCTAGAGTTGCTTCTTTTCAGCTATAGCAATTGGGGCATATATATTAAGTAGCCAAAATTGCAAATCAAAATGTGACACCCTCATAATTTTCCAATTCTTTTCATTCTTAATTGAATCTATTACTGCTGATTTTGGATTCTACAAAGTACTAAGCCCCCTGAAGCACCCTATGTAGGAGAATGTGCAGACTTCCAACTCTTCCATTTCTAAATAGTTGATTCATATACTAATTCTAAAGTCTTTATTTCTTGCAACAACATATCAACTCCACAAGCATCTATTTGTTGCTTGACCTGAGCTTTCTTGTCAAGGGCATTGATACCCCTAACATTCCAAGATATTATCTTCAATGGTATCGAGAAGAGCAACATGCTATCCTTGGATGCTTGTTTGTAGATAGTAAAAGTTTACTATCTAGAGTGGTTTGCACCCCAACAACTATTTCCTCCTTCATTTTGGTGACATGTGATTTCCTTCCTCTCTTTCTTGGAGATTTCAATATCCCTAATTTACTGCTTGGAGTCTGTGAAATTGATAGAGTCGGTGAATAATCAAAACTATCTAAACTCTTATTATCATTTGTATTGCCCAATTCCATGATTCCTGAATTTTTTTGCTCATCCTCATTAACCTCTTGTTCCACAATAGGCTTATTGTCTACTCTTGAATTCACTTTCATAAATGAATCTACAACAAATGGTTCCCTAATTTGCAAATTAGAATGTCATACTCACTTCTCCATTTCCCCCATTTCCTAAAGTGAAGAAAAATCTTCTTCATTTAATACCTCATATACAATCTCATCAATTAGTTCAGATCCTACTAAAAAGAGGATGTTGTTAACAAATCCTTCCAACACATCAGGCTCATCCAACTACTTCACTCCATTAACCAAACATCTTCCTAAAGTATCAATACTTGTTTTATCAACAACCACTGATTGAAGTCTATTATCATGATCTAGTATAGAACAACTTGACATGTTCTCTAGGACATCCTAAGACATACTTATGGGTTGTTCATTAAACATTAGTTTTTTAACTATTTCCTCAACTTCTTGAAGTGATCTGCTGAGAATTGAAGGAGCATACAAATGTAAATCATTCACCATATTATTTCCCCAAAGAAAGCATGATGTTCAAATCATTATGTCATTTATTGTTAATGAAAATGAACATACAAGTTGTTTTTTATCAGACAAATTGTGAACAATTAAAAGAGTGGAATCATTTCCTTGTTGAGGTGAATGTATCAATAGTTCATGGGGCTTCAGTATGAATTTTTTTGTTAAGTTCACTCCTTTAGAGGATGATTCAACCTGAGTTTGCTTATCCTTATCATTACTCTCTACCAATTTGGGCTCCAACACAAAAAAGAGGCTCTCCTCTACTTGACAAATATTACTAGAATGCCTAAGATCATGACACTTAGTGCATGCATTGTCTGGTGTCTCGATTGTAATATTTTGGATCCATTTACCATGTTCTGATATTAAATGGATTTGGTCTAGAATATCCTTCATAACATTTAACAAGACACAAACCCTAACTGATTTGGCAAGGTTTTTGAAGAAAGACTTATCATGCCTAAGAAAATCCCTATACGATTAGCCATACTTTCTATCAACCTTAGCTCTCTATATTCCAAAGCAAGACCCTTCAGTTGAATCCAAGATGGGACAAACTTAATCTCCAAATGTTCTAGCTTAAAATTTGGAATCCATGGTTGCAAAAATAACCCAAATCCCTAATAGACCCATGATTTGACTTTATAAATAGCATCTCTATGGGATTTTTCATGAAATATTACAATAAAAATTCCCCTTTCTCTATCAAGATAGAAAACTTTACTAACTGCTCCCCATTCTTCAAAAATCAAATCTTGTAGTTTGTATAAATCAAGAGAAAGTTGCCAAAACTTACATATTAAATCCCCACTATAGAGATCATGGATTTGAGGATCTAACCTATCTTCAAAGAAAGTAACCGAGACACTTTTCTACGATGAATTTAGCCTTTGATCACTTACTTTATGCATTGATCCATCTTGTCTCTCTTTATGCTTCCACTGTAGCACCAATTTACTCTTTCTCTGAGTCTTTTTTTTCTTTTTTCTTAGCTTCTTTTCTTTTCTTTGCTTTGGGCTTTACCTTTTCCCCTTCAAAACTCTGTGGATTATGGATTTCAGTATCCCCCTTTTTGTGTTATGTTTGTCTTTGCAACTCTATTTTGTTATTAAAAACCCCCTTTTGTCCATCCTTTTGCTGAGAATCCCCTACTTGATTTTTTTGCTTTCCCTACTCAACTTTATTCTGGATCTCCTCCTTTTGCACACCCTCTTCATGATATTTTTGCTTTTGAAGCTCCAAGCTTTTCCCTTCAACCCCCTTCCCCTAGGCACTTTTTTTCTCTAGCACATTATGAACCTGGGATACAAATCTCCCTTTTTGGAGAGGTCGTTGGTTATGATTTGGATTGAAGGGACCTCTTTGGTTGAAATCAGTGCATGCATTCTTTCTGTTTTGAAGGGTTACTTCATTCTCATAAAACTTCTTGAAATGTTGATTTGCATGATTAATTGACCTAAAATCGACCTCAACTTCATTGTAAAACCGATTCAAAAATTTTGATTCTTCTTTATAAAACCTTTGTGGCTCTTCTCTTCAACCACTCCCTTGCTTGTAATGTGACCTGCCATCTTCACATATGTTGAAAATGGGTTGTTTATCCTGAAGCAAATGTCTTTAAGAGTGAAAAGGTACCCAATTAGGCTTTGTAAATGTATGCTTGACAACATGACTCAAACCTTTTTTTTTGCCAAGTAGGATTGGGAGCAAGTCCATTCAATTGAGAAGACTGTCTACCATAGACAGAAGGGCCACAATATTGCATGTGTCTATCAGGAAAATAACCATTAGGTCGCCATTGTTTCTCTCGTTGGGTCGCCATCTTCCTGTAACTAAAATTCAATGTGTGAGAGTTATTAATCAAGTGATCGATTTACATCCACAGTTAGTATGAATTTTAAAAGGATTGATATTACTTAGTTGATTTTGATAGTTGATAGGAAATTGTCTATTACTTTGACCATAACTTTTAAATTATAGCTCAAAATTGCTTAATCTTGAATTTGTTTGAAGAAGAATGATGGAGTGTGATTTAGGTCATTGTTGTAATTTGTCTAAGGTTAAATCACATTATGAGTTCAAACCTTTCTCCCACATAAATGAACTTTGACCTCAAACCTTATGTACTTGCAAACAAAGAACTGCCTTGTTATTTTGACCTATGAAAAATGATTAGCAGCATTGATGAGCACCCTTGGGATCTTGCTAGGCAAATATTTTCTACTTTCATAAAAAACTTAGATCCCATTTAATAGTTTTAATAAGATCAAAGATACACCAAGCAATTATAGAATATGTATAAAGAAGTGCAATTGTTGATGTCATGTTGATGTTATCATTTGATAATGACGATGCAATGTATAATTGAGCTCCTCAATGATTTTTCTAAATGATCATACAAAATTAAGGTTTGTATTTTTATACAACACCCTACTGTACAATTTGAATATTTTCACATTGAAGTTAGCAAATAATGGCTAGTTGGAAAAAGGATTGGCTTGGACCCTATATTAAATTAGAATGTAAAAGTTAGAAGTTCATTCCAACAACAAATTTGAACTAACTTCATCTTTGCATGTATTAATTTGAATTAAATGAGAATAAATAAACTACAAAATAAGATCATACATTTGAGATATGAAGTTAAAATTAATTAAAGTTCAAATCATTTGTCAATTTTTACAAAAAATACACCTCTTATACACTATTATAATATTAATATTAAAGACAACCTAATTAAAATAAATCCAAATCCAAAATAGAAATATAAGATATATAATCTTTATCATTACTCTATATTTCCTAACTTAAATATTAAAAATCTTTAAGAAAATATAATCCTTTCAATTTCATATCATCAAAAAAATAAAAATATTTAAATGAAAATGAGAAATTAAGTTCTATTTTATATTAATCAAAGTATAAGTGACCTACGCAACTTATCTTTAAAAACAAAATTCTTGTGAATATAATGTTAAAATCTTCTCTTATCGTATAATAATGATCAAAAAATTGAAAAAGCACACACACTCAATTCTTTTCCTTTTTAAAATAATCTGTAATAAAGAATATGGAAATTCCTTTTATAAATACATCTAAAATAAATTATTATAATATTATAATAAAACAACTCCAATCAGAGAAATGACACTTTATTCCGAACCCCTGACCAAATAAGATGTCCATCAGTGTGACATATCCACGCGGAGGATTTCCGTCCAGTATCATCTCTGCACGTCTTTTAAGCGACTGCTACTGATTGTGCACGGAGATTTTTTCCTTAAAAAAAAATGGCAATTTCCACAGATAATTTTTAAAATAAAAGTAAAATAAATTTTGTTAGAATGATTGATAAAAAATAATATATATTTGTTTTATATTATTTATTAAGATTCAAAATTTCTGAGAGTAAAACTAGGCGTGTTTCAATTCTTAAATTGATGTGTTTGTTAATGGGTCTTTGTTTGTTGGTGAAGTTGAATGCTAGTGCTGAAATTTGTGGATTGAAACTGTGTGCATTTTTTACATCAACGTTTCGGATCATACTCTATGATCCACCATCAATGTTCAAAGAGAAGAAATGTAAATGAGCCTACCAAGGAACAAATCTCCCCAACACCATAGTCGGGATTGTGTCTTGGATGACTTTGATGAAATGGATGTTGATAAGTAGGAGATACTTTCCACAGCATTATCATGGGTCAATGAGTTTGTCTCGTAAAACTACATGATTGAATCCTAATAGCTATATCACAAAATAGATTTTCTTAATCTTTAACTTTCAACCGAAGAAATTTTAACCTAAAACTCCTACTGATATCATAACAATGATTTTGTGAATATAAAAATAATAATGACTCTGACCAATTAACTTTCAGCAGTTGTCTTTGGAAAAGAACTCTCTCCTACAAATTCGATAGCCACCATTTACTAAGCCTTGAACTGCCCCCTCAATAGATTGGGTCCCAGAGCAATTTTTCTTAATTACATTCTGTTCAGCAGGACCCATTTTATGGTGTCTTAGATGGACAGATTCCACATGCAGAATAGTCTAATAATTATTTGTGACTTTGTCGGAGGAGCTAGTAAATTCTGGGTATGATATTGATGTCGGCCTGACAAATTTTGTTTTTTAATTTGGGAGTGCTAATACCACCTAATTTTATCCTCCCAAAGTCCAAGCACTGAGCGCTCTAGTAAAGGCCGTATATGATAAAGAGTAGTAGTGAACACTACCTACCTAGGTGCAAAGCACAATGACCCATTTGGATCCAACGTGCAAATACACACAGAGTACACTGCATCTCGACCAGAACGTACCGAAACCATTAAATTGGGAGGCATTAAACATTTGCTGAGACACCATACCAGTGAAGAGCTTACTTATCACAGTGAATGCCATATTTTTTCCGTTGACCCACTTACTATAGTTCTGTTGCTGACTCAGTAATTACGACAGCTGTCTATTGAGACAATTCAAGCGCTGCTCCATAAGTTTAGCAGGTTTATATCAAATACCCAGATCTAAAATGTATTTTAATCAAAGTTGGTGAAGCTAGTTTGGGTTTACACAGAGCCATGGCACCTGCAGTTTATGTTAACGCTTCAGATCCTGCCTCCAGCAACATAAGGGCACTGCTTCAAGCAGCTGTTCAAAGCATACAATGGACTTACTCAATTTTTTGGCGTGTTTCTCATCAGAGGGGGTTTGTTGCTTCACAAAATTTCAGCTGTTTAACGCTTCAGGGTTGTGAAAATGTGTGAATTTCTGGTTATGAATGAATTGTTTGTTGTTGCTGTGCAGATTGCTGGTTTGG
Organism: Sequoia sempervirens; assembly: GCA_007258455.2. Classification (NCBI taxonomy): domain Eukaryota; kingdom Viridiplantae; phylum Streptophyta; class Pinopsida; order Cupressales; family Cupressaceae; genus Sequoia; species Sequoia sempervirens. The sequence goes on along the minus strand of VDFB02000003.1, from coordinate 273,189,967 downwards.
GGCGATGGGTTCTACAATGGGGATATAAAAACAAGGAAAACTGTTCAGGCAAAGGAGAACCTGGGCCAGGATGAGCTTTGTGTGGACAGAAGCCTGCAACTGAGAGACCTTTTTGAGTCTCTGTCCTGTGAAGGTGGCAATGATGTTCAACCTGTTAGGAGGCCCTCTGCCGTTGCTTTGTCCCCTGAAGATCTTACAGACACAGAGTGGTTCTATCTGGTCTCTATGTCCTTCGAGTTTGCAACTGGAAATGGGTATGAATTTTTAAGACTGTCAAATATCCTTTGGGAGTCAACTGGATACCTAAAATCTAGTCATTCAAGATAACCCATTCCTCGTGAGTACTGTTTCGATCCATTCAAGCAGTGCTTGTTGACCTTGAATGGTGTTTACTTGGCATTCATTCTATTAGGTAATACACTAAGGTGAATCAATGAAATTGAAACTAGTAATATGGACCGGGAGAGGATGACACTAGGTGGTTTATTTCACTAGTTTCAATCGCATTTTTACCTCATCTTAATCTTATAATGAACGTCAAGTAGACCCTTCAAACTTGTTAGAGATATGGGTGAATCCAGCGAACAGTTAGTCAGAAGACTTGGTTCATTGGGAATACTGTGTATTGATACTGGAACCCAAATTTTTACTTTTATTGACGGTTTAAAGAAAGTCTGATATGGTCATTGCCTCTAAAATTCAAATCTAAATCTAGCAAATCCACACACTGCAGTTATGTGATAGATCATAAGTATTTTCTGTCCCATGTTACGGAGGTGATGTATATTTGGGCATTGGGTTTTCGCAGATTACCAGGCAGGGCTATGGCCAACGGACATCCTCTGTGGCTGTGTAGAGCGAATGAAGTGGAAAGCAAGGTTTTCTCCCGTGTTCTTCTTGCTAAGGTGCCTTTCACATTATGCAAAGCTTTTACCATTTCTTTCATTCTGGTTATAGCAGATAAATCTATACTAACATATACTACATTGACTCCTTGGCCTGATCCGGAATTTCCATTTTTAACAGACTTCAGGCATACAGGTAATCACTAAGCTCTATATACAAGTGAAGATTTAGCACATTAACAGAAGCTACAAGAAGATTTCATTTTCTAATATGCATTACTTATTGCAGACTGTACTATGTATTCCGGTCACACGTGGTGTGATTGAAGTAGGTGTAACAAAGCTGGTAAGTTGTTAGTACCCGGGAGATTTTAGTATTAAGAGGTTTTTATCCTAGAGTTGGTATGTTATAGTATGATGTATTTGATCATTTTTTTTTTTTGACAGATAGCAGAGGATCCGAGTATTGTAGAGCAACTTAAGAACATTTGGGTGGATGATGAGGATCCAGATCCAGAACCAGAGATATCATCTCAGCACTCAACTTCAAGTCTGCAGAGTTCAGATGGCAGCGTGCAGTCTCAGGAAGAATGCACACAGTACCCACACATTTCTGGCTTACAGAATGAGAATGAATCAATGCAAGCGATCAACTCCCCGAGTTGTTCAAATTATATTGCTTGGCCTTACTATAATCAAGAGGACATGGTCTACAATGGAGGAGGATATGTATCCAATTCTTATAATAATTCTCAGTTTCAGGCTAATGATCCGATGCTTGTTGGAATTGATGAGAAGACCAAGACCCACTCTGTGTCTCAACTCAAGAACGAGACTGCTGATGAAAACAGTCCATTTTTAAAAACAGTTTCTTTTATACTGCAACAACAGCCGTTGCTCTTGAACTGCTGGCAGTTTAAGAATTCCTATGGTAGTGCTTTCTCAAAGTGGGTCAATAGAGGGGTTGTCGGAGCCTCAACTAGATCACAGTCAATGTTAAAAAGCATACTGTTTAAGATCACCAGGCTGCAATGCAAGGACGGGGACGAAACCTGGCCTAAAACTAGCGAAGAAGCCCAAAATGGTTCTAAGCTAGAAGAGCTCAATACAGGTCATGTTCTTGCTGAGCGCAAGAGGAGGGAGAAACTGAATGAGAAGTTCAAGATTCTTAGATCTATAGTTCCATTTGTCACCAAGGTAATCTAATTAAATTCATTCCTAGAATTTACAATTTTTACTAAGATGCATAGGGACCTTCAATTAAAAATTGAGCTACCGAGCCCTTTGCAATTGGGATTGTGAGCTTTTCTGATTCCAAAGGGATGCGGGATTGTTCTTCCAATATCCCTTCTCAAGCCGCATTCTTTTGCTTCATTAGTCTTAGCAGGGATACATGAAGAAGCACACAAAGTAGCACTCTAAATACAAGGTCTTTAATTCAATGGCATTAACAAACACTGCCAAATTATGAAAAAACACCCTTTAAAAGAAAGCCTCACAGTGTAAGCGACAGGAATACTAATAATATCATTTCAGGTTTTTTTAGTTGTTTTAAATGTACTTATATTCTTCAAAAGTTCAGAGTAATCCTGAAACACTCAATATAGTGAGGATGAAGATTGTAGTTTAAATACTGTCCCAGGTTTAAGTATAGAAAAAAGATTCGAGTAGATAGCTTGGATATGATGTAGTAACTATAGAAAAGTCTATAATTGTAATGTATTCTTTGTAATTCTGCATGTCATTAAGCCACTTAGATCTCCATGAGGTTCTCATGAGTACTGTGTTTTCATTGAATTTTTTGAAAGCTTCTGGATTTGACTGTATAAGCGTTTTTTGATTATCGTTGAATATTGTGTTTCATGTTTTCGGATCTCTTTTCTAAACCCTTCTTGAAGGTTAGATAATATTGTATATCTTCTGGCTTCAAACTTGTTTTAATTGAAACCCTTTCTTGTATGTTTTGTTACCATGTGTCTCCATATCAAAGTATAAATACATTTCTAAATAAACAGCTTGAATGATAATTTCTATCTTTGTCCTGTAACAGACAGACAAGACATCGATCTTAGGAGATGCCATAGATTATATGAGACATCTTCAACGAAGAGTGGTTGAGTTAGAATCTTCCAAGAAATGTCAGACAGAAAGTGAATGTACTGGGCCTTCAAACAGAGTTGAGAAATGCAAGGATAAAGGTCATGGAAGACTGGATAAGAGGAAGTTCCGCATTGTAGAAGAACCTACTTCTTCAACAATTATTAGAGCAGTTGATGCATTTCGAGAAGATATTGAAGTATCCATCATTGATGAGGAGGGCCTAATAGAGCTGAAATGTGCTTGGAAGGAGGGGAAATTGCTTCAAATAATGCAGACTCTCACTCATTTCTGTGTAGAAACTTATGAGCTTCAGTCTTCAAGGGTGGAGACCGACTTCCTTGTGGCAACCATAAAAGCAAAGGTAGTCTCAAAACCCTAAAACTAAACCGCAGGCACTTTAACCCCAAATAGCTGTTTAAGGTTTACTCTGTTAAAACAGAGGCCATATGATTTTTTTGAACTGAAATTTCTCTAAAGAGACCCAAATAACTGCTGTGTATGTGTATATGCACTTTATGCTCTCTGGAATGAATCTATAAACCTTACATTGTCTGGTTCTTTGAGCCCCTTTAGTGAACGCCGAATTAAATTACTTTTGCAGAGAACTCATGGCCTAATTCACCATTCAATTCAAGCCCTGAAGTTACATTCTATAATTAAAAGCTGACAGTGGATTTACAATTGTGCAGGTGAGGAGAGCGCCAAGTGGGGAGAAAGTAACAATTGTCGAACTTAAAAAGGCCCTTCAGCTAGTTGTTCAATGATATGGGTCGGCCAATTCTGTCATTTGACAAAGTGCAGGTTCTTCTTTATGGTCTTTGACGACCATAAACAGGAATCGCCATGACAGAAAATACTTTAAATGTGACTCTTCTTTTATTAACTACTAGTCATCTGAAGAAAGTTTTAACAGTCGGCAAAATCCTTTAATGTTGCAGAGCTTTCAGTGTGTAATGTCTTGCCCGCCATTGTCGAGGAAAACTCACTCAGGAGAAATTGAATGAAGAATATACCTATATGCCAACCTAAAAAGTTCTTACAGAGTTTTCTCCAAAAGATTATATGCCATTACTGATCTGGACTGTGAAAATTGAATCCTACCAATCTACAGGTTGTCCATTGCCATTTCTGCCCAAGTGGGGAAGGCCAACTTTTTACCTTTCTCTAAATACTTTACAGAAGGTAGAGAGCGGGCATTTTTCACCTTCAAGCAAAGATTTTACACACTGGAAATTAAGAAAAAACAGACGAAATGTAATGGTAGAAAGCTGTACTCCATTGGGTTTCTTTACATTTTCTGAAAGGACAATTGAATATGTTTATTGCTCCAAGATCAAATGTTTTCATATACATCATGTTACTCCTTACAGAAGTACTATGCAGCAGAACTCTAATACATTTTGTCATTGAAATCCCTAAAAGTCACAAATAAGCGCCAACACCCATAAAGCTTAAAGCTTATGATATGCATACCAGGACAATATTCCTTCCCTGTCCTTTCTCCACCAAGTCTCTTCAGAGAACGAAAATTTGGAGGCCCACTTGAGAAAATTCACCATTCCATTGAGTACCCTATTATTTCTGCAGCCTAGTGTTCCATGGGGATGTGTCCCCCCTAAAAAAGCCCCACGTTCCCTAGACGGGGAGTCTCGGAGACTTGGGGGATGCCCCCCACCATCCCACCACCAGTGCTGCTGTCTTCAAGACACCATTAGGACTTCGAGGAACGTTGAGGTGTCCTCAAGACATATAGGGGACTCCTAGTTGTCTCCAAAATTATAATTCTTATACTTGCACGTCTTTTTATAACTATTTTTTCAAATACTATATATATTTCAACACCTACTGCCCCGCCCCCTTCCTTTGCCGTCCCTCTGCCGCCCCCAAACTTAAACCCCCTGTACTCACGCGTCCCGTGCCCACGTCCCATGCCCGCCTCCCAATCCCCAGTCTTTACATTCATGCCAATTTTGAAACAGTGGTCTGAAACTTCTTTCGATTTTCGCAACCAAAAAAGGGTAAATTTCTCTCTTTATTCTCGCAGCCCTCTTGATCTGATAGGCTTTTCACGTGGACACACCCAGAATTTAGCCCCGGAAATAATATTCCGGGGCGGAAAATGTCTCCTGATCTACAAAGATACGTCAGAGGCCATCCTACCTTAAGATGCGGGTCACCGTCAAAAGATTTAGTTGGCGGCGCAGAACTTTCCCTACTTCCCGTCTCTTTCAAGTTTGAACGTGTGATTGCTTCAATTATTAAGCTCCATACAAGATTTTACATGTTTTCCCTAAGCTAATCAATGTATTTAATATATATTTTTATATAAATTATTTTAATAGTTTTATATATTATTTTTATTTTTAGTTGAAGAGTTATTTTCAAAATAAGAGATTAATTAATTTACAGTATATAATAAATAATTAGATAGATGAAAATATATATTTTTAAATTAATTTATTATAAATAGACCATCAATAATTAAATAGATGAAAAATATATATATTTAATTTTACTTTAAAACTAATTTATCTATAAAGATTTTTTTAATATGCATTATAAAAACATAAAACTTCAGTTTAACAACATATAATTATAATAAATTTTTTAAAAAAACATTGTTTTAATCATACTATTGCTTTATTAATGAAATCTCTTTTTTCTATTTTTTTCCCACCTCACTTTATTATTTTCATTATAATTTTTCCCTTTTCTAAATAGGTTGTAGCCATGCTAAACCAAGGTAAATTTCAACAATATTATATTTATATTTATATTTATTATTAAATATTATTGTTATGAAATATTAATATTTAATGTGTAAATAGTTGTTAAATTGAGGGAAAAAGACAAGAGTTTATTTAGTGTTGTAATATTATTGTTTTTTTTCCAATTAAAAAAAAGGATAATTTTTTTTGTTAATACACTCGTATCATTACATTCCACCTTTGATTGTCATTATAGAATGCTTCTCAATGTAATAAGTGTTTTCTAAATTAAAAAATTACAATATGAATGGATGTGATAGTGAGTTTTGGATGTTTTAATAAAGGTTTAATTTAAATTTGATTTTATGTGAAAAAAATTGTGTAATTGTATTCTTGTAATTTTTGTTTATGATTTATTTTGTTTTGTTTGTTTTAAATTTAATAATTAATGTGTAAAATAATGTATTTCATTTAGAAGAGAAATAATTTGATCCAATTTACTTTCATTTTAAAGTTTGTTTTCTTTTTTTCATTGCTCTAGTTTTAATTTGTAGAATAGGATTGTGATTTAGATTAGCTTCTAATTTACAAAAAAAACGTAGTTTTTAAAAAAATTAAATTTTAAATTTGGGTTTAGAGGTTTCCCTCTATTGAGTCATTATGAACCAACTTAAATATTAAAATTTTGGAGCAAGCTTTTGTTACCACATGAGATTCGCATTTAATGATATCAAATTGCCTAGATATATAAATAGTTTCCAAGGGCTTTAAGACTTGCTTGATAATTCTAATTGGAAACTAATTTATGTAATTCCATAATCTTTGTATATGGAGTTTTTCTACAAAATTTCTAGAAATTATATTTTTTTTAACTCTACATGATGGTGTAGTTTAAAATATGTTTTGGTGTCTTATGATTTGGTATCAAGAATGTTTTTGGAAAGTTGTGCATCTGGTGCAAATATGTGTTCTGATGTGATATTACTTAACTAAACACAAGACATCCTTAAGGTGCAAGTGATAGCAACTACAATTGTCAAATGGAAATAATAATATGTAGAAATAGATCACACACCATAGGGTGGTCCCACAATAATGTGTCCCATTTTTTGGCCAAAGGAAGACATTGAAATAAAAAAAAATTCACCAAATTTTCACTTTCTAACATCTATAGCAACCAAATTGTTAAGTATTCAACAACGACTAAACTAGTGATTTTTGATATTTTGTTTGTAAATTATAATATATATTCTTAAAATTTTAAGAAATAATTTGTGAGTTTTTTTACTACTTTGCTAAACATAAATTTATTTGTAGAAAGGATAAAGTTATAATTTTTTAAATATAGATTCCTAACATTTTTCATAATTTTATGTTGCATAATTATTTTTTTTAAGTTTTTAAAGTGAGATTAATTATAGGTTATTTTGATAACACAATTTTTTTTGTATTTATCGTTTTTTTTTTAAAATAAGATCAATACCTAGTACATAGCTATTTTTCAAAAAAAATAATCTTTGAGATTTTTTTTTTTAAATAAGAACATCAATACCTAGTGCATAGCTATTTTTCAAAAAAAAAAATCTATTTTCCTATTTTTCTATGTGTGGAGAACAAAGACCTTCACACTTGTTGAAAAACCTATCATCACTAGAAAATAGAAAATAAATATAATAATCAAACTAAATATATTCAATATTATACTCATTGGAAAGTTTACTTCGAGGGCAAACTTGCAAATTATCTTGCCACTTTCATTTCATTTGCAAGTCCAACCCAAGGTTGGAAACAATTTTTTTTTAGTAAAATTTGAGGGTTGAGGTGGAAATGTCACTTTTAAGGCCTTCGTTCAAAAGTATTCAAAGACCTTCATTCGAAGGTATGAAATTTTTGCCACATGAAATATATTAATAATAATGTAATAAATCTAACTTGTATATTTATCTCTACGGTAGTGTGGAAAAGAAAACAAGAACACAAAATAACGAGTTATCTCTAATGAGAAGAAATATCAATATGTATGAGCTAAAATAATAAATTGAAAAGATCTATTAGCTAATGTAAGATATAAAAGAAAATGATGATCCACTCTTAATGTCAATATGTGAATATGATAATAGTAATAATAATATTTTAAAAATAGATTAGAGAGAATAATAAAAATATTTTGGAAACTAAGCTTATGAAAATAATAGAGAAAATCCTTGGGTCAAGAAGGGCTCAAAGGGAATATATATATTTTTATTTTTTAATAATAATGTGAATATTTTAAAGAAATTAAATGGAGGAATATGAGAATATAAAATAATTATAAATAAACTAACATTATTTTCAAATAATTTTTTTCCAACATGTGAAGAAAAAATTATAAATTAGAATGAAAATATCTTATAAATTGAAGGACTCAAGAGATCTTCTTATGTTATTTGTTGATTTTAGGAAGAAGAATCAAACACCCACTTAAGAGAATTTCCCTAATCAATATTTTGATTCAAGGGGAGAAAGCCCCTTGGGAAGGATAGGATAAAAATTAAACTGATGGAACTTAAGAAGATGAGCTATCAAAGAAGAAATCTCCTAAAAAGAGAGGGAGGAGATAATATTTTTAAAAATTAAAATGTAGTAGTGAGATGTGTGTAAAATACTCTTGTGATGGCTATTAAAAGTCCAAAATAAATAAAAGTATTATAAAAGTAAGCTGTTGGAGATTTCATTAAATGATTCATGAAAAGTTGTACATAATTAGACTTCAATGATAGTGATGTGGGAGCATCCGAGCTCACAAGCAATTCTGCATCACCAAAAATATATTTTCTTTTCATTTTTAGTATTTTGCATTTTTGGTGTAGGTTTGAGCTTCAAGAGCATATTGTGAAATGTTTTAAGGATATAATTATTTATTTGTGAGGATTTTGTTTCTATTTCATACATCAAGGTCAAGCAGGGCTTTTAATGTGATTTGCAAAATTGCATAATTTCAAGGTTCGAGGGGTTGAAATGGTCTATTTACCATGGTGGAAGGGGATTTTGAAGGAAAATTAATTATTTTTCTCAATTTGGACACCTAGGGAAGTGTGCATAAGACAAGTGATTCTTGGCATTCCATTTTGGTCTTATTCTTTCAATTTTGGTTCCTAAAATGGAGAAAAAAACTAGTAATTTTTAGAAAATAAATTAATAACTTCAATTTCTAATTTGGGGTGAATGAGCACAACTTGGTTATTGATTTTATCCCATTTTCAAATGAATATACAACAACAAGATGTTTTATTTGGTACAACAACTTTGGATGACATTTTTGGAAGCAATAAACTATGTTTTATTTCATTTTTTGTAGGAATTTTAAGGGTCAACAAAAGAGTAGATTTAGAAACCTCTTTTTGGTGTTTCACATAGTTTAAAATCTCTATAAATACAACCTTTAATAGTGTCAAGAGGAAACAATCAAAAGCAACAAGTTTGAGAAAAGAATTTACAGGTTGCTCTAGATGATTGCATCAAGGAAAGTGTAGAAAATTAACTTTCCAAGAGGAGAGGAATAGAAAAATGAGAAGAAGAAAGTTTAGGTGTGTTTTGTTCAAGGAATCCATGAGAGTTGTAGATGAAGGGAAAAATAGATTTATAAAGAGGAGTGAATCCAAGAAAGTTGAAGGCAAAGGACTTTGAAGATTTGAAGGCATGAAATTCCTAGAAACCCTTATAAAATTTCTGAATTTTATTTCTTGTTGAAATCCTCACTATATGTAATTGTTCTTGAGAAATTATGTTGTTTGGATATACATATGAAAGTGATAATAAAGACATGTTTCAAATTTTGTTACAAAATATATGTTGTCCTTGATATATGTGCAAGAATGTGGGTTGGATGAGATGTTAAGGCTGCAAGATTGGGTAGTTTTATAAGACCCCATGATCTTGTCTCCATCAAATAGTATCAGAGCAGGTATGATGCTAGAATGTGTGTGAGGAGAATGATTTCAGATTTGAGAGAGCTAGGGTTTGATGAGTTATGAAGATTTGTTTTGTGTAAATATTTTGGGTTGTCTTCTAATAGAGATAAGGTTGGGTAGGTGTACAGACGTTCTCCACTATGTGAAAGTGGGTAGAAGGGGTTTTGAGAGGTACATTGCTATGCCCTTAATATTAGAGTACATCGGGTTATGAATAGTCGGCTTGTGGCTATCTTAACTCCTAATTAACTCATATTATCATTATTGTATTGTTATTTAGTTGATTAGGTCAGCTTAGGGCTTATATAGGGTTATCTAAGTCAACCTGGGTGGTGTCCTAGGCATAAATAGGTATATATAGGAGGTTGTGAGTCTTATTTCATCATCATATTGTGAATTGTGTTCTCATTGGAGATATTTGGATGTTTTCCCCCTCGAAGTGGCTTGTTATTCTTAGTTATTATTTAATATTTACAACATATTTTTTATCATATTTTTCTATTGTGCACGTTATTTAATTACAAGTGGTATCAAAGCATGACCTTGGCATCGTAGAGGCAAGGAATCTCATTCAATATCTCATGCAATGGAAGAATTTACCAATTGAAGATGCCACATGGGAGGATGAGGAGTTCATTCAAAAGCATCCAAAATTGCCTAGCATTGAGGACAATGCTTATATGAAGAGGGGGGAATGCTACGCCCTTAATATTAGAGTACATCGGGTTATGAATAGTTGGCTTGTGGTTATCTTAACTCCTAATCAACTCAAATTATCATTATTGTATTGTTGTTTAGTTGATTAGGTCGGCCTAGGGCTTATATAAGGTTATCTAAGTTGGCTTGGGTGGTATCCTAGGCATAAATAGGTATATATAGGAGGTTGTGAGTCTTATTTCATCATCATGTTGTGAATTGTGTTCTCATTGGAGATATTTGGAGGTTTTCCCCCTTGAAGTGGCTTGTTATTTTCAGGTATTATTCAGTATTTGCAGCATATTTTCTATCATATTCTTCTATTGTGCAAGTTATTTCATTGCATACACCTTCCAAAATATTTGTTGGGTAGAGGATAGTTGGGGCTTTGTGTAAGTTTTATTGCAAATTGTGAATGGGTTGCAAGTGTTTGTAGAAATGTCATGGAAGAAGAGTATGAGGTTGGATTTCGGTAGGGCTATAAAAGATTATTTTATTGAGAGGAGAGAAAGAATTTTAGAGGAAGAGAACTGAGCTTATTCAAAATAAGTGTGCATAAATATCAAGGAGGTTATATGTCTTGAGGAAAGTATTATGAAAGGGAAATGAAAGAAAAAGAAAAGAAGATGGGATAAGTTGACTCGTGCAATTTTTCTAATGCTATTTCATTTGTAGGTAGAAGAGAAGATGAAGCAAAGAGTCCAATAGATATCATTGAAAAATAAAACATTATGAAAGAGGACGAAAAAGAAAAGAATAATATTACAATTGAAGCATGCCTTTTGGAAGACATGGAAGTGGATAGTATTGCAGCAACATGTCTTAGTGAAGGTATTGTGGTTTTGATGAATGAGGATGTGAATGGAGAAGATGTTGCAGCAGTAAAAGAAAATGTGAAAACAAAAGTAATGGTTAATATTTTTCATTTTTATCATGATGAGAATGATGTTGAGTTGTGTGCAGAAGAGATGATGAAAGTGGAAGAAGAAATTGATGAAAGGGTGGAAATTTAATGTAAAGGAGAGTGAAGAGGAAGTGAAAATGGAAATATTTAATTTCTATGATATTGCTAATTTGTATGTAGGTGTTGAAGGGGATGGTGTAGATGAACATTGGTGGAGGATGGATTGTAGTGGGTTGAATCCCACAAGGAAAGAAAATATAGAAAAATTTATTTGGTGGAGGAGCTTCATATATGGTGGAAAAAATTCCACAAGTGAAAGAGGAATTGGTAAACACATTTTGCAAAGGAAGATAGGAAGAGTTCCAAGGATGTGTTGGAAAAGGAGAAGAAACAATTTTTTTATGGTACCTATGAAAGCATTGGAGTATGTTGCAAATAGTTTACTATTTGAAAGTGTGGTTCAACCACTCAAATCCATTTTTTGATACATGCTCACAAAATTATTACCTGGTGTGTCTGATGTAGGAACATCTTGGCTCACAAGCAATCCTGCATCACAAAAAATATGTTTTCTTTTCATATTTAGTATTTTCAATTTTTGGTGTAGGTTTGAGATTCAAGAGAATATTTTGAATTGTTTTAAAGATATTATTATTTATTTTTGAGGACTTTATTTCCATTTCATACATCAAGTTCAAGCAAGGTGTTTAATGTGATTTACAAAATTGCACAATTTCAAGGTTCTAGGGGTTGAAATGGTCTATTTACCATGGTGGAAGGGGATTTTGAAGAAAAATTAATTAAAACTAATTAATTTTATCAATTTGGATGCCTAGTGAATTGTGCATAAGAAAAGTGACTCTTGGCATTCCCTTTTGGTCTTATTCTTTCAATTTTGGTTCTTAAAATGGAGGAAAAAACTAGTAATTTTTGGAAAACAAATTAATGATTTGTCAATTTCCAATTTGGGGTGAATGAGAACAACTTGGTTATTGATTTTATCCATTTTTCAAATGAATATACAATAGCAAGATGTTTGATATGGTACAACAACTTTGGATGACACTTTTGGAAGCAACAAACTATGTTTTATTTCACTTTCTGCAAAAATTTTAAGGGTCAACAAAAGAGAATATTTGGAAACCAATTTTTGGTGTTTCACATAGTTGAAACTCTATGTAAATACAACCTTTAATGGTTTCAAGAGGAAAAAATTATAAGCAACAAGTTTGAGGAAATAATTTGTAGGTTCCTCTAGAGGACTGCATGAAGGAAAGTGTAGAAAATTAGCTTTCCAAGAAGAGAGGAATAGAAGAAGAGAAGAAGAAAGTTTTAGGTGTGTTTTATGTGTTCAAGGAAGCCATGAGAGTTGTAGGATAAGGGGAAAATTTAGATTTGCAAAGAGGAGTGACGTCAAGAAATTTGAAGGCAAAAGACTTTGAAGATTTGAAGGCATGAAGTGCCTAGAAACCCTTGTAAAATTTTTGAATTTTATTTCTTGTTGAAATTCTCACTAAATGTAATTGTTTTTGAGGAATTTTGATGTATGTCCATGTACATATGAAAGTGATAATAAATAAATGTTTTAGATTTTTTTACAAAATATATGTTGTCCTTGATATACGTGCAAGAATGTGGGTTGGATGAGATGTTAAGGCTTCAAGATTGGGTAGTTTGATAAGACCCCCTAATCTTGACTGTATCAGATAGAAATAAATAATAATAATGAGATATTTTTCATCAAAGAAAAACCTCAAATAGTTATTTCACAATATTGTAATCTTCTTTCCAAAATTATGAAAACCTTCAATATCTCTCCAACAAAAATGTCATTAAATACTTGAAACAACCATAAACCCCTAAATCTATATAAAAGTGGGCTACTGATGATATAAAAATATTAGTTGGAAACCTTGACAAAAAGCACTTATTTCCTTATATTTTTTTATTTATATTGTCTATAATAGAAGGTGGGATAATCTATTAGGGAAATATCATCAAAGAGCACCCACACACCCAATTAACTTATGTACAGGAAATCAACAAGTTTTACATGACATCATACATAATATATATATACTAGCCATAATAGAAAAAATTATTGGTTTGACTAAGGTAAGAATGATGGAATTAGGTGAGACCTAGCTTTATAATCATTACCTTTAGTTAGAATTGAAGAAAATATAGAGACACTACAATAGGGTTAATGATGCATTTTTATTGTCTATAGTTAGGTGTTTGGAGAATGACTATACTAAAAGGTTATCTTTGGAGACAACAAACACTTTAAAAAATTGGGGGAGTTGGTTTTTCCAATTCAAAAATTTCACACATATTAGACTTGGGGATTCTATAAGTCCCCATACAATCTTTTCAAGTACCCCTATGAAAAATTGGTAATGTTGGAAATCTATAGACAATTTTTTTAGGTGAAAAAAATGATAGCTAGGAAATACAAGATAGGTTTCCAATTCCCCATATCCATGAGACCTTATGATCAAATTTTAATCTAAGGTAGAAAAATAAGAAATAAAAATTTTCTATAGACTTGTATGTGGTTAGAAGCATATTTGACCCTATATGTAAGATAGGGCCCAAGAATAGAAATTTCTACAAGCATGAGGTAGATCTAGAAGAGTATTGGGTAGATTTCTTAGATGGACATGAGGTGAGAATAAGGGATGACTATAGGATTTCCATATTATAGGTTAAAAAATTCAATATTGAGAGGATCCCCAATTGTATGAATGAGGATGGGAAAACACTAGACCTATCATATGATTTGAATAAGGTTTTAAATCAAACAATTGATAGATTCAATTGGTCCATTGATGAGGGCACTTTTATTGAGGCCCAAAAATATAATTTAATAAGAAGAATAAATGTGTGCCTTAAGAACCCCTTCCCCATGCATAATAACACTCATTTAGAATAGAAAGGGTCTACCAATAAAAGAAAAAACACAAAAGTGGGAGCTACAAATGAAAAAGAGGATCCGTCAAAGGTCAAATACCTAAATGAAGAATAAATATAAGTAGGGAAGAAAAATGTGTACACCAAGATGGCCACCAAGAAGAATAAATATAAAAAAAGAAACTACACATATAGTTCAAGGAGATAAAGAAAATGAACCCCTCATGAGAAGGAGCTCTATAAAAAATCAATCCAAATATATTGGAGGATAGAGATATCTTATTTCCCTAGCATCTACTCCCTCTCTTAGTACAAATACATGATTGCCACCTCATGTAGATACAAGTACCTTAGAAATGAATTCATAGAATAAAAAAATGAAGTTGTAGGTCAATAGCCCAGTCTATTGTAGAATAGTCCTCAATAAGTTAGTAGTAGGAAGAGCCAATTAATAAGGACAATAGATTTTCAACTATAATAGAAGATGGAGGATGTAGTATAGAATGAGATATACTTAGAGAAGGAAGAGACTCCATTTTAATAAAGGATATTGTCTTAGATTAAAAAGTCCTTCACCATCCTCCTTTTCTTCCCAAAAATAAATACACATAAAGCCACCTTCTCCCTCATTGAGTTCTCCTCCACCAAAGACCCATACTCATCCCCCATCTCATAGTAAAGGAGACAACACTACATAAAGCTTATGCCTCCTATTATGATTAGAAAAAAATATTGAGAATAGAAAAATAGAGTAGACCTACTATAGATGAGTTCCAAGTCATGGTGGAAATGTTCAAGGATTAATCAAAGTAGAAAAGATAAATAACTGTATCCACCATCATCATAGATTCCCAAGGAGAAATAAATATAGAGATCTAGCCATACATTTGAGCAACAAAGAAGAAAAATATATTCTAAAAGGATGATTATAAAATTTAGTGAGCCAACTTGGGGCACCCCAAATATATGATAAATTGTTATTATAAAATTTCTCAACTTGGGAAACCCAAAAAGAGAGGAGGATAAAGATTCATTGCAAGCAATAGTATCTACTATCTTGGGCTAAATGAACAAAGATGAAAAGATAAAATAATATATTAAGGCTTATGTTGGTGAACTATCTACCTATATAAATTAACTTTTGGGCCTATGGACTCAAATATAATTGTTCCCACTTCTTGTAGCATTGGGTAAGGGTTTGCACATAGGGGATACAGGGAGGAGTAGTTTATGCCACTAGAGCTTGGATGGATAGTTTGTTGGCCTTGCTGTTGCACCAAAAGGTTGACCTTTCAATGCCTGATACAAGTGTCAGTTAAGATCCACAGGAGGTGGTTAGACCATGTCACAAACCCAAGCATTGTGTTGCAAGGAAGACTAAGGGACACACCATCTTGCAACAATCTCCCCTAGCACAAGCGGGGGGTTTGAACCTGTGACCAACTCTGATACCAATTATTGGCCTTTCCGTTGCACCAAAAGGTCGACCTATCAATGCCCGATACAAGTGCCAGTTAAGATCCATAGGAGGTGGTTAGACCATGTCACAAACCCAAACGTCGTGTTGCAAGGAAGACCAAGGGACACACCATCTTGCAACATAGTTTACTATCACAATCAAAAGGATGATCAAAAGGGAAATAAGATGTTGTACCATAAGGCCAGTGATGAAATTATTACCATAACAAAATTAGAGAACATGAATGAAGAGTTGATTGTTCTTGATGATAATTATTCCTTCCTCAAGAGGATGGCCCTAATCTTATTTATAGCCTTGGTCTAGAATGAAATCATCCTAGCTACCAATATTGAAATGAAATTGGTGTGGTTAAAAACCACCAGATAGAGATTAAAAATATTTCAAGAGTGCAGGATGAAAAATTTGGGTAGAAAGAATATAGTAGAAGTAATAATGATAGGGATCCAAAAAAAAATTGAAGCCATCTCGTACACATTTTGGAAGAATATTGATAAGTTTTTTCGATCAAGCAATAGAATAAAATAATTTTTAGAATTATTAAAGAAGACTATAAAGCAAATAGCAAAGACTCTTTTTCATGAAGGTTCATTTTCAATATTATAATGATCCTAGCTTGAATTTTTTCAATGAGGCTCTCGATAACATGACATATCTAGTAGAGAGAAAAGTTGAATAGAATTAGGATAGAGTATAGCATCGATAATTAGAAGAAAAATGGATCTAGAGGGGGATATATGAGCTTACCCATTAGTTCATATTTATAAAAATTCTTTGATCAAATAGTTTAACTTGTTAATTTAAGGTAGTTGTGATAAATTTTCATTCCTCAAAATGAAACATTGGTTATTATTTTTTAGCACGTGATAGAATAAATATATATTTTAAATATATTTTGAGATCAATAAGTTTTGAGTTTGGTACCCTAATATTTGGGTTTTTGTATGTTTAAAAGATATCATAAGGGTTGGAAACTTGATAGAGGAAGCTAGATAATAAGATAGAACAACAAGTTAGTCAATTAGAATTCTATGGTAGTTGCATGTTCTTTGAGTTAGACAATGTTGGAATGATCCAATTTCAAAATTTAATTAAACATGAATGAGTCCAAGAGATGTTTGATAACAAATATTTTGTATTGATGGACTACGAGAGGTGATATGTAAAGTTTACATGTGAACTATAGTAATTTTATATCTTTTCTTCTATTTGTCAAAATCTTTATACACCTACATTACTCTGTGTTGATGATTGTGTGTAATATTGATCAAGAAAAAATAGTTTCATTAATTCTATTATTTCAACAAAATTAAAAGTTAGTTTCAACAAAAAATAGATCTATTTTATTTTGTTTTCTCTAAACCCTAACTCTTTTGCATTTCCTTCTAAATAAACTTAAAATAGGATTAACCTATTTTTATATATTTGATATAAAGTGCTTAGATCTAGGATTTCCAAATAATTGTGTCACTTAAAATTGACATCATAACATAATAGGGTAGTTACTACATTGATTTGTTTAATTAACATTTTCCAAATCTAAAACACTAAGAATTTTATAATAATCTATTAAAGACTATCATAAGGATCAGATCAAGAGATTGAATATATAAATTTGTTAAATCTAAAAATTATAAGTTTGGATCCATTTATATGTGTATCAAATCAAAATATCTATCATTTGGGTAGATTACCAATTGTTTGATAGAGTTTATCGTGAGTTGATTATCAAGAATTTTATACCATAGGATGGTTTGAAAGGGGACAACTCCATAGTTCAATGGGTTATCTTACATCATCATGATATAATAGCATAAAACCTGAAGTGGCTTATTTTTTTTATCAAAAATTGGCCACCTTTTAGGAGAGGAGAGGAGAGGTGTCGAAACCTAGTTTGAAATTATGAGTAGTAACAATTTACGACACTATATTGTGTTGATTTTAAATTTGACAGGATGATGGATGTAATTGAAATTATTTTAGAAAAGGGTCCTGAGATATCCCTAATTACTATTTTGCAATGATGATGTACCTCCTATCTCAATATCTCCATTATCAATAAAAGATTGCACATAATTTTTTAAATTCATGTACTTATTAGTGGAGTGGACTTTGATTGCTATTCACAATATTCATGTTTGTTTTTAATAAGGAAAATAAATTTTTGAAGGGATCTTGAAACCCTTTACAATGAGAGAAGGCTGCAAAATATTAAACAACTACCACCATACAACCCCGAAAAATAAAATAGTTGTTACAAGATGAACCTTGACACACAAACAACTAAACCCACATCAAAACATCAATGCAAAATCCAAACAAACAAAACCTAAAGCAGATTATCTAAAACCTTGGCTGCCTCCAGATTACTGAAGATAACATTATCATGCATCTCCACCACATCTTCAAGCTCCTGGAAGGGAATAGCAACCCTCTTTTTGGGCTTGCTTCTAGTTCACACACACATACCATCATCCATGCTCTTCTCCATCTGATTCTTTCGATTAACATCAATAATCACCTCCTCATTCTTACCGAGATCCAACTTTTTACCAGTCCACCTAAGAGATTTTTCATTCAACAAAGTAATCCCTTACGCACTTGAATTGAGAGACTAGTTACTAATTTGCACCATAGACTGCAAATCATGGCAAATTTTATTGACTTTATTCTCCAAGGACACCAACCTCTCCTCATGATCCCTTCCCATTTTCTCAGCATCCACCGCCACCTTGTCAAGAACAACATTCATTGTTTAAACTTTCTTTTCACTTTCCACTCCTTCTCATTGCAATTAACTAGTGCCATATAGACACTTTTCCATTCATTCAGCTTAGCATTAAGATCCTTGACCTCCAGGAAAATCTATTTAAACAACGAAAGGAGATTATTCGTTCCATCCTCTACCATTCCACAAAAAACATCCAGGTTTATTTTATCCCAATTCAGAGGCTCAACAAAAGGAATAGCAACATTCTTAGGCTGAAACTTCAAATCCAAACCTTCACCCTTCAAATCATCACCATCTGGAGAATCCTCCAAATCTACCACTTCAACCTCTACACGCTTCCTATTAGAGTTCATCGCCGAGTTTGCTGGCAGCTCCAACAACCCTTTCTTATCCTCAACCTACTCAAAATCCTTATAGTCAGGAGTCACCAACCCAAGTATGCATAGGGGGGTGATCCCACAATATTGGTTTACAATTTTTGGCCAAACTGGACACTAAACTGATTTTTTCTAACTGAATCTTCACTTTTAGGCACCTATAGCGGCTAAACTGTGAGGAATTTGAAGATGATGCAAACTAGTGATTTGTGACATTTTTCTGTAGATTCTAAATATATTTTTTCCAAAATTTTTGGAATCAGATTGCACTTCTTTTTCCATCTCCTTCGAAAACTATTTTTTTTAGTAAACACCATTTTTAAGGAGTGATGCTCACCGTATATAGCATAACTTTTTTTTCCATGAAGGATAAAATTCTAATTTTTTTGAATTTAGATTTGTAAATATGATATATAGTGCTTCCAATTGGTTTCATAGTGTTTTATTGAATATTTTTTCCTTAATCAAGTTTTGAAGTCAAACCAATTACAATTCAGACATAGGCGGACCATATACAACATAACTTTTTTTGTATCTATCAAATTCTTTTTTTTTTGTTGGATCAAGGACATCAATATCTAGTGCACTGATATTTTTCAAATTTTTTTTGATAATCTGCTACTTTTCCACATGTGCAGAATGAAGAGCTTGATTTTCAGTGAAAAACATATGTTTAATCAAACTAAAAAAATAAATACATAATAAAACCAAAACATATTAAAATTATATTCGTTGGATAGCTCGTTCCAAGGAAAACTATCATCCAGTTGGGTTTGTGAAGTCTCCTCCATTTTCATCCTCAACTCGAGCTTTGAAGGGAAAATTTCTAGAGTTTTTTGGTGCTAGAGAGGGAGAAGGGGGGAAAAGGGGGGTTCGAGCGAACCCCCCTTGGAGGTTCACTCGAACTAGGGTTCACTCAAACCAAGGTTTGAGCAAACCCTTGAGCACAACCCTTTCCTTTGTTTTTTTTCCCGAGAAATGTAGGACCCAACATTTAATTGGTTCGCCTGAAGGGGGGTTCGTTGGGTTTGCTTGAACCAAATGTTCGTTCAAACCCCCAGAAACCAATTTTTTTTGCATGGGGGTGTTTTTTGCAATTTTCCTTCCTCACTAGAATTGTAAACCAGTTTTGCGGGTTTACCCAAGGGAGACATCCCCAAAACTCTTAATACCATTTCCCACATGACCTTTTTCTTCCACATGAAGCCCCTTATCAACCTTATTGCTCCCCTATTTCCCCTTAACAGTATGAATAGGGAACACACTTAAATATTTCACATCGTCCTCGACCAAGATTTTTCCTTTCCCACATTCCTACTTCTCATCCAAGTTTGACCACCTTTCTTCCCCTTAGACCCCTTATTAGCACTGGAAGACACAACCTCCTTCATCCCAATATCAATCTCATAGCCCTTCAACCAAGAATTAGATATCTCAGGCTCGAGGTCCTGCACAAGCTTACCATCTTTATTCGATGAATCCAACTCTTTAGAGCCATCCTCCTCATAATCACCATCCCACTCCTCTATAGAGTCCCTCGTATCATAACCTGAAGTAGGCTCCTTACCTTTCTATCCATTGGAAATATTAAGAATTTTAGGAATAAATTTAATTTTGATATAGTCAATGATAAGGAGCATGATCCCCTCATGGAGAATAACTTTGCTAGGATTTATTCTATTATCTTCTATGCTAGTTTCCATGGAGATGAGAAAATAGTAGGGAAACAACACCAAACTATTGTGCCTAAAGTGATTTAACAACATAAAATGGCACCCCATATATTATAGAATACCTACCATCAAGCGTGAAATATTTCATAATTATTAGCGCCACATCCCTCCAAAGCGGCTTGATAGAAGAAGGGTCATACCCTTCGCTCCCCACACCCCTGAGCTTTTCTCGTTCCTCACCCTTGAAGAAATGATCCAAAGCGCACTTGGAAGCCCCACGATATCTATAAAATTTCTTACCCTTCGTGGGTAATCCTATGATTTCAACAATTAAACCCTTGGTAATATTCACCTCCACCCCCTGATAGCGCAACATATAATTATTCTATCCCTTCACAAAAACCTCAATGGCCTGAAAATAAAACCCATGTAGTTTAAGCAGATAAGGGAAAATGCCCCCCTTCTCCAAATGCTTCCACACAACCTTATTACCACTAAACTCCTCACAGGAAAGAAGATTTTTCCTACAACAATCTCCCCCATGGAAACCAGAGACACCCTCACCATGACCTTCTCCTTAATATGATGAGCAGAAAGAACTAAGAGAACAATCCAGAAACAAGGCAATAAGGCCCCCATAATCTATGTAAACCTGACAAAACAAGTACACCCTACTATAATTACCACATCCATTAGCTCGTTTTCATAAGATATGTAATTATTAATAGGACAGGCTCTAAACTCTATACTCCTAAACCAAATAGAGACGAGATAATGAAAAAATAATAAACCATTACCTCCCAAGGTTACCGCCACCGAGACAAGACATTTGATCATGATAAATAATGCTTTGAAGATTAACAGGGATGACATCATAAGAATTCCAACATTTATGAGACAAGACCCCCACATTTGAAAACCATCAACCAAGTTATTTGCCTCATGGAAAACATGTGATATTTTATAATCATCAAAGGAACTTAGAATAGAAAGAGAATCCTCAATGATATGCACTATGGACTACAACGAGGGATTCACCTTCATTAAAAATTTAATAATATTAAGGGAATCCCCTACCAACCACACTTTTCTCACCCCAACCTCTTTAGCAAGAGGGAGGTTATGATAGGCTGCTATTGAACAATATTCATGTTTGTTATACTATATTGGATTAGACTTATTTTCAAAAAAAGGTTAAGTATGTGGAAATAATATCATATTTTTCTTAAACACTTTGTGGAACACTACTTCTAATGGTTCTCCTAGGTATGTGTTGTCTTTTTTTTGTCTCTTTTATCTAATTAATTTTGTTCTCTAGAAGAGATCTTCACCAGCGTTTTGGTTATGAAGGCTCTTTTAGTTTTCACTCCTTTCTCAAAATTTTCATCAAAGTTAGTAATGCAATAAACTTGAAAATAATTTTTCATCTTTTGATTTAGATTAGTGATGAAGATGTTGACTAGTTGTTGTTAGAGTAATCATGCCTTAGCTAATAATTAATTAATATTTAATTTATTATTAGTCTAATTTATTCTCATGCACTTAAGCTAAACTTAGGACTGCTTTTTTATGTTAATTGAAGTGAGATATTATTAGATCATTCTATCTCATTACATGATATGTTGACACTTTTCATGGTCTATCCCTTTATCATTTAGGTTTGATCCTATATAGAACTTAAACCTCATTGTATTATCTCTATAAACTAGATCTCCTTGAAGTCTCTAGAGATTCATGGAAGCTTTTCATTCTGTAAGTTTTTCTTATTGAGGGATAGCAAATATTTGTTTTACATATCTCTTGCCTCTAGAAGGTGCCTTTTTTCATTGTTTGATCCTGCATCTTGTGTTATTCAAAATTCTATCATGGTACAAGAGCATGAATTCAATGAACCCATTCTCAAATTTTGAGGGTTTTTCTCAACTAGGATTATAGGAGCAAATTTGAAATCTTTATTTTTATGCATTCTATTTGTAGGGTTTTTAGCTACTCCTTAAGTTCATTTTAAGGGGGGGTGTTAGAGTAATCATACATTAGCTAATATTTAATTAATTATTAGGCTAATTTATTCTCATGTACTTAAGCTAAACTTAGGAGTGCTTTTATTCTTTTATTAGTTGAGCTTTTATTAGATCATTCTATCTCATCATATGTGATGCTAACACTTGTCATGATCTAGCCCATTTATCATTTAGGGTTACTCTTATAAAGCACGAGCACCCTTAATTATATTCTCAAACTCATATGAAGATCTCCTTGAAGAATCTTGAGGTTCATTCTGTAAGTTTTTATTGTTGAGGATATAGAAAATAATTATTTGCAACTCTTTTGTTTGGAAGGTGTTTTTGTTCATTGTTTTTGTTCCTTGGTTTCATTTTTTGAGTGATCTATGTATCTAGTTCTTATTCCTATGTACTAGGAAGATGCAATGGCTAGTTACCTCTAAATTTTGGTGAGATAAAGTATTTAAAATATGAACATTCTTGGATTCCTATTTTTGGAGGTGACCTTCCATTTTCACTTGATTAGTGTTCTTCAAACTATCGGTACTTGTATTTTTGACTTGCAAATTTATGTGCCTTTTGTATCTTCAAGTTCTAGATGTTTTCCTTTGTTTACCATCTGATTCAAGTAGTATCGTTGGGGGCACTCATGCAGATTATTGTCTTCTTGATCTTGATCATCATTTTTTCCAGAGGAGGTTGTTCATTTCAACACTATATCAATCATCTTTTGACAATTATCTACTTCTTCATGCTTGAGTGATGTTCTTCATGTTCCTCTTTTTTGGGACATTTTTTTGGTTGGAGGATTCTTAGTCCTTTACATTGGTTTAAAGGATTTTTAGTCCTTCGTTCACCTTTCTCTCTTTTGGAGAGGATTTTTTCCCACGTGGTTTTCTCCTTTTCATAGCATCGTAAATTGTCACCCTTAATAATTTCACACTATGTTTTACTCCTTAGTTTATTGGACCTAATTGAACACCTAATTTCCTAAATTATGCATTCCATGGCCCATTTTTAACAATTACCAACAAATTGCAAGGGGAAAACAAATGCATTCATCTAATATGTTGCCCTCGACACCTTTATTTTTGAAAAACAAGGTTGGGACACATACACCCTATGGCGAATTGGTCCCCTTTTGGTGAAAGTGTCCCCTATTTTGGCTCCAAATTCAAATATGTCAGTGTCGAAACTTTATTATTTGTAATTCAAATGTCTAAAGTCAGCTATCGGGATTTAATTTTTAGGAAATTAGATTAAATGCTTATAAATACCTACATATTGCATCATTTGAAAACCAAGCATAAATTATTGGAGAAATTATGATCAAGATCCTTATCAAGCAAGTCAAGAGAAGCATTTCAGAGATTTATTGTAGAAATTATCATGTTAAATCATATGTGAGTTTATGCATCTTTATGTTATCATTGTTTTTGTGAGATCTAACCCTTGTAGGTCTTCAAGCAATTAGAGCAAGCAAGATCCAAACCTTGAGGAGATGTGCATGACTTCAGTCCTTCAAGGAAGCCATTAAAGGGTGGTGAGTTGCAACACTTTATGGATTTATCATTCCTTTTATCATTTATCTGTATCCCTAAAAAATGATAGGTTTCCTATCATTGACATCACCATTGTGGAAGTGGAAACACTAACACGAGGTTTGACTAAGGCAAGCCGCTAAATGGCACAAACCTTCCTCTCTCTTTGAATGTGTAGGTTTCAAGTTTGAAGGAGATTGGAGGAAGTTTGAAGATCAATTATCCCTTGTTGCAATCAAAACCCTACATCTTGAAAACTCATGAAAACTTGCTTACAAAATTTTTTGATAGTGATTCAACAAATTTGTAGGTGGAAATGGAAAGCTCTGATCTGACACCAGAGGACTGCAAAAATAGATATTAAATTCCTCTAAAAGGACACATACTCCCTAGGTGAATTAGTCCTCCAAAAATAGGCTCAAATTTATACCACAGGAGCATAGTGTCCTACTATATCCATTTCAGTTGTTCGAATTTGTCTATGAATTTTTGTGTTTACTGTATTTTTATCAGAACAATAAATTGCATCATTAGCCTAGTTAGGTCATTGCATTTCATCCCCAAATTCATCCTAGGTTTGGTCAAGGGCTAGGTGATTGACCTTTCAAGCTGTAAATCAATCACATATCTTGTCCAAGTCTATTAAACCCCCTGCTACCTCAAATATCTAATGAAATATTTTAAAAAATCACCTAAACCCTAAAGTGAAATCTCTAGGGTTTCACTTTTTCTATGTTTCACTTTTCTCCAATTATGAGAGATTAGATTGTTTGTACATGGGTACCTCATTAGGCCTTATTTTTTGGGACCCATCATGCATTATTTATTTTTAGGGGTTTTAGCTACTCCCTAAGTTCATCTTAAGGGGGGGTGTTAGAGTAATCATGCATTAGCTAATAATTAATTAATATTTAATTGATTATTAGTCTAATTTATTCTCATGCACTTAAGCCAAACTTAGGAGTGCTTTTTATGTTAACTAAAGTGAGTTATTATTAAATCATTCTATCTTATTACATGAGATGCTGACACTTGTCATAATCTAATACCTTTATAATTTAGGGTTATTCATATATAACACTCAACCCTCATTGTATTAGCTCTCTAAACCAGATCTCCTTGAAGTATCTGGAGATTCATGAAAGATTTTCATTTTGTAAGTTTTTCTTATTGAGGAATATAAAATATTTGTTTTGCAGATCTCTTGTCGGGAAGGCGTCTTTTTTCGTTGTTTGATCCTATGTCTTTTGTTATTCACAATTCTATTAGTTTTTTTCAAGAATGGGCCATAAAGATCTAATTTCTAGTATTATCCATCACTAAAGGAAAGAAGAGAAGCCCTCCCCATTAATTTTATTTTTGATTTCATAGATTAATCATGGCTAATTCATGCTCCATATTATATGAAAATGATT
The DNA here is from genome assembly GCA_007258455.2 of Sequoia sempervirens. Lineage (NCBI taxonomy): Eukaryota > Viridiplantae > Streptophyta > Pinopsida > Cupressales > Cupressaceae > Sequoia > Sequoia sempervirens. The sequence goes on along the minus strand of VDFB02000003.1, from coordinate 273,164,634 downwards.
CATAAATATTTCCACTAGATCAACAAAAAATATGATAAATCCTTTTCGTAACTATAAGAACCATTCAAGAGCTTGTCCCTTAGGTTTCTATAAAAGATCTCGGTTAAATATATGTCATTGTAGGAAACCTCTTGATATGCCATATATAATTTTTCTCATGGTCTTATGTATCTCCCTTCCCCTTATGCTTATCAAATTTGGGAATTTTTAAAAAATGGGGGAAAGATATTTGTAACACTAACCCATCAGAGTAGGGACATAGCTCAAAATTTTATCCTCTGTTTTTATTTTGGATTCCTACTTGTAGCAATTTTATTTCATCTTTCATGGCTTATGGATTTTGGTCAAATAGAGTTCCAAAATCTGGTGTTGGTGGTATAATAAAATTGGGTCGATGTGATTGATAGGTTCATTTGTTTGGATTAGTTTGATGTTGTTGATAGGCTTGCCATCAATTTTTTTAATGAAATTTTCTCTTTTTTAAAATTTGAGTGTCATGTTGTGATGTTTGCTTTTTTTTTGGGTTGATCATTGTTTTGATCAATATTAATGGTGGAATTGTCTTGTTTTAGGTGTTTTTGACTTATGATATTATTGAGATTGTCAAGCTTATATTTTAAAATTTAACTTAAATCATGATTCTATGAGGTGCCTAACTATACCATCCTTAGTGTGATATATAAATTAGTCTATTAGGGGATGCCCTTTATCAAATCTAAGGAAATCATGATGGCCATTGGAATATTTACTTTGGCTTGGAAGTATATAAATATGGATATTACTATCATCTTGGTTTCTATTAGGATTTTGAGAGGACTATCCAATATGATAAGGAATTTGGGCACATAGAGGTTATTGGAGAAAAGAATTTTGTTCATTAATTTCATGTTATGTTTTTCTTAACGTCTAGTTCATGTGAAGAAGAAAAAATCCATCTCCTTTTATGTTGAAAAACCTATTTCAGAGAATGATGGAGGGGCTGTTGATACCTAAGTCTCTCGTGAGGAGGATACCACAACTGCCATTGAACACAATGCTAGTGTGGAACCAACTAGTGTGAGGAGATCCAATAGACTGGCTAAACAAAAGCCTAAGGTTTTAATTGATGACATCTTGACCAGTTTTGAACAGGTTAAAAAGTAGGAGGAAAACATGCATTACACTGTTGAGGATGCAGATGAGTATGTTGATGGGGCTGAGTCACTTCCTGGAGATCAACATGATGATTTTGGAAGATTCCACCCTAGACTCCTCCAATCATCAAATGGGGAAGGAGGATGTTACCATGCCATGGCACTAATGAGGATTACAAGGCTTTGCTAACCCATGTCAACACTTTGGAAAGAAAATTGAATTGCCTTACTTGCTTCACCATCAAGGTGATTCATCACTCTGTCGTTACTCTTATGTTTGTATTGTAGGATGAAACCAAGAAAAATGACCCACAAACTGATCCTAGCTCTAGCTAGGCTAATAAGGATGTTTTCAAATTCCTCGTGGAGGAATGGGAAAACATTTCTAAGTAGTGCTTTGTGGGGTTTGTTTTCCCCCCTTAGGAGTTTTTTGGTCTTTATTGTTACTATGTTGTGTTTGCGGTTTGTGTTTTTTGAACTATTCATTTGCTTTTTCTATAGGTTTTTGCTTTTATGAACTAGTGATCTCCCACCCTTGTGGCATTTTGTGTAAAGGGTACAACACCTTGTAAATACTGCTTATATTACCAAAAACATCTAGTTATGGGCGACATAATTATTTTTTACCTTTTCTCTAATTTTAGAATTTGAAGTTTTGGTCAAGCACAAGATTGACACAAAGGGGGAGGAAAATAAGACACAAAAATAAACTATATTAATGACTTGGGTGTGTTTGTCTAGTAAGCTAACTAATATATCAAACTTGATCATAAATAGTGTCAACCTAATATCTTAGAGAACCAACTATAATGGATTAGGTCTATACCAATAACCCAAACTATTTCATTTCCAAACATATGTGTTGAGTAAAATATCAAGGCCAAACACTTCCTCATGCATCATAAATTAAAAGTGACTAATGGATACTTAATCTAGGATTCAACAAAGCTCAACTAAGAGAGTCCTCAATATACCTAAAAGTATAGGGGGACGAAGTCGATGATACAAGGGTATTTTCTAGGGCTTAGGTATTTGTGGGATGAAATTTCTCCGCTTCATAGTGCACTTAAACTGCATAGCCTTTTAAGCAAGAGCGAAAAATCCTCTAATAAATTCATGTACCCAGTTAGAACATGGGCTTTGGCTAACAGTTAGTGATGAAGTCTAAGGCACTCAACCCATAGAAAAAGAAATAAAAGGTAATAGCTTAATTTTTATTTTTAGAATCATATAAAATGCAAGAAAAGAGAATATCCCTTGGGTAACATAAGTGATTAGGTGGATTTTTATTATCAAGATCACATAAAGTGTAAGAGAACATACACAAGCCTAACCATGTAAAAACATATACATAAAATAATAATAGAAATAAAAGGAAGCCTACAAAAAAGCATTAGTAATTTGATTTTAATTTATTTTCATGATTTTTTGGATGATGTAAAAATCACAATATTAATCCCTACAAATTAAGGGTTATCGAGATAAAACTAAAGAAACAAAAAAATAAAAAAATGTAGATGTTAAAACATAGTTAGAGACACCAATAATTAAACAAAGATACTACAAATTAAGTATAGGTGTTGAACCTAAAAAATATTATTTGTAACATAGAAATTACAAATTGAACACATGCACCAAGGCTTAAATGCAATAGTTAAATATTGACACAAATGTTGAAACCTACAACAAACTTTAGAAAATATAGTTGCTAGTGATTAAAAGCAAATGATGTCAAAAATTGAATGTAAATAATAAAACCTACAAAATACCATTAGAAAATATAGACATCAAAAATTGAATGAAGGAACTATTAGTTAGATATATATACCATTAATTAAGCATATACACCAAATACCTACAAACCTCTAGTTAGCAAAGAAAAATATACACCAATAATTAGATATAGATGTTGAAGATTGAGTGGAGATGTAGTTACATTGGTCACAAATGTGAATTTTACAAAATAGCAAAAATAAATTTGGATCTTAGAAAAGTTGAGCTATAAAAATTCATACAAAACTAAAATTAGTATAGGACCAAGGGTTCCCACTAGGCATGCCAAAATGTACAATGCTAGATCTACAATAAAATATAAAAGAGATTAAAGTAATATTAAACCCTTATTCTAAATCAATCAAAATACCTTCATATCGAGCATAAAGAAGAAAAAACAACATGATTCTTACCTTCACTTACCAAGTAATAAATCTCCTTCATTGAATGGATTTTCTCATAGATACAATAACTGTAGTTTCTCTTAGAGTATTCAATATTTCAATAGCATGTAGCATCCATGTCCTATATTCCTTATGTTCCATTATGTTTGTATCGTTGATCCTATTTTACATATATTATATTCTTGATATTGTATTTAATGAAGGATTGAATCCTTGATTGATAGGCATTTGAATGAGGATGTGAGTGGTTGGAATTTAATGATGGATGGATAGTGGAGATGCTCTTGGGGCACTAAATCATGTAAAAGAATCTCTTTAATTTAATGATGATTGATTTAAGAGAATGATGGAGATTTTATTGGTAAAAATAAACGGTTGAGATGTAAGTGATTTTTTAAATTTGATTATTGTGGATAGATTATGTGGAAATATTTATCTAAAATTTGGAGGGATAACCTTATTTAATTTTTTTTATTCAATCTAAAAGGATAGAGGTAGATTTATTTAATTTAATACATAGTGATGTGGATTTAATTAGTAGGGTGAAAAATGGGGATTTGTAAATAAAATTAATCAATTAATTATTGTTGTAATGCTACACATTATTTTAGATGTGGTGAATTTTTGGTCTCTATAGGTGATGCAACTAATTCACAACATAATATTCACCATTAATGTCAAAAGAAAAAAACACACAAACACAAGAAATTGGATTAATTTTCCTTCATTATTCTTCTTCTATTTTGCTTCTACAATTGAAAAAAAACCTTATATCGACTAATTTGAAAATTACCTTTATGGCAACTTTTGACAACTTTATTAAAGTGCCATTTTAGTTAATTTCACATACATATCCATTTAATCACAAAAATTACTAATTACATCTATACCACTATGGTGAAACTAATTGTCAACTTACACTTGTAATTGGAACTATAGTTCAAAAAATAAGGAGAAAATAGATTTAGAAAAATCCAAAAAAATGACTTAAAGCTACTTTTGAGGCCCTAGATGAAAGAATTTGGTTTTCCAATCAAGTCATCATGACACATATCCACATACAATTTTGGTCAAAATGAACTTCTAATTCAAAAGTTGTCTCTCAAAGTCCCTGCATCAACAAATGTAATAAAATAAAATTATCACATCGATAATTTATTCATAGTACAAAATATTGTCATGTGGACAACCAATAGTAGACTCACTTTTATTATTCATATAGGTAGAAGGGATCACCTAGCTAAATTAGAAACCCTATCCAATGACATAATGAACTCAAGTTATCCGAATAACAAAATTAATAATGGTTATGAAGTGTGTCTTTATTCTTTCTATTTTTTGATCAATACTTTGAAAAGCCAAAGATTGAATATGAAAAATCAATATTTCCCAAAGAATTTTTTTTAAGGCACTATGATCTAAAAGATTAGTGTAGAGACTAATTTTTCTAGGGACATACTCAAAAAATAAAATTTTCAAAGATAGAAACCAAAATTCCATTATAGGCACACTGCATGAAACAAGAATTAAATAATTGATTCATGAGTATGTAAGAAAACCATTATAAAAACACCATGTGATTGTATGGGATTGATTTCACTAATGTGCTAGGTCTTGGACATTTAGAAGTCATAAGCCTTGTATCAAGGGCATGATTGAAAAAGGATTAAAAATCTTCTAGATCATATTTATAAGCAATTTTAGAGGGATGAAACAAACTAGGACATAGTGCTTTGGGAAATGCAAGATGGAATAACTAGATAAGAAGGGGTACAAAATTTCTCAAATTTTCAAAAATACCAACATAATTCTCTAGGAAATAGAGGGGTTGTGGTGGGATTGATGAAGGGATGTCTTAGCCTCAATGGCCTCATTCTATATACTATGTGGTGTAGTTTTTATAAGATTAGATAGGAATTCATTTGTGTTGGTGGTCACCATTGTTCCCTCTACCCCCACATTTCTCATAGTTGGTGCCTTTCCCTACTTCCTCTCTCCTTGCCACATAAATATATCACATCACATAAATTTCTTTTCTTTTTTTATAATATTCATCATTACACATAAGCAAATTTATATCTCTTGGGATTTTCTACCTCAAGCACTTCCTTCTATTCTTCATTTCTAGCTATAGAAATGTCTATACACACCTTTGAGAAAATAATTTGGGAACATCTTCTATCATTCCTTATGCTCTATGGTGGCTTTTCTATCTTGATTTTTCTTTACTGGTGGTCTTCCTTGCGTGCTTTTCTCTTTATAATGAGATTGAAAGATGATAATACTAATAATGGTGGTACAAAGAGTGCGATATTTTTTTCTAACATCCAAAAGGCCCCCACATTCAATTGCACCAACCTCCATGAAAGTTAAGGTCCTTAGAATATGGTAGGATGAAAGCAAAGAAGAGTGGTGATGAATTTTTTCACTATGAAGATTTATAATACTCTATGTGTTTGAAGTAGTTTAATGATGGAGATATGTGTTTGTTTATGTGTGTTTCTTTTCTATGTTGACTATGTAAAATCTTGGCTTTACAAGCAACTTCTTTGTCTTGTTTCTAAAGCTAGTGCTTAGCCTAAATATGACCCACAATAACAACATAGATTTAGTGTAAATCATCATGCTCTTGATGTTACAACCATTGATATTCTAACCTCAGGTGAATGAACCTGTGTGTAGATTATTTTGCAAATATGAGTTAATGTTTAATGGTCCATATTTTATATGGTGGATGTCCACTACTTTATAGGCAACTATGTTTCTTCAGTGATATAAAAAGGTCAACAATCACATATACACCATTATTTATGGAGGAGTTTTGAATTTTTTCTTATGTTCACAAGCATTAGAACCAAGGTATTTTGCATAGATATGTAAGTCCAATAATATCAATCACTCACCTTTGTTACTTTAGTGCATTTTTTTTATATTACATTTAAACCAAATAAAATTTATTTTCTTTATTTAATTTTGAAGACAAATATTTAGTCAAGTCATATCATAAGCTTAAGACTGCCTTAGTGATTGTATTTAAAGTCTACTATTAAAATTTTGAATCAAGTTGAAATTGACTGTAATATAAACATGTAGTTTATATGTCATAATCTAATATAATATTAGACTCAAATATAATTGTCTTCAAACACATCAATCATTATATACCAATATATATGATAATAATATCTGTATTGCTTTTCATGTAATATGTACTCAAAATGTATTTACTTCCAAATCTATCAATTATTATACCAATAGAAATATATAATAACAACTTGTGTAAATCAATTATTTATGATATTATGAATTTGAATGTCTTATCTAAATAGATCAGGCCAGGTAGACAAACCTATTAATAAAACCATCTATTTGTTATTTCCATTTAGAAATGTCAAATCAAGTCTATTAAGCAGCGATTTTACAGGAGAAACTCAAAAGTACGAGCAATATAAACAAATCCAACTCCAATGTATTCTCAACTTCAAATAAATAAATCTTTTTCTAACATCGAAAAAATAAGTGGTGGAAACACAGAAATCAGAATAATATCTAGTTGCATTATTTTAGAAGATAATTGGAAGGTAGTGCGTGACAACCACTAACATCCAACCTCAGCACTGTTTCTTCTTTAAAGAATGTGTACAGTCTGGAGCAGAATAATATCTAGTTGCATTATTTTAGTATTAATTTATGAAAGACAATATTTCTTTGGTGATATCACTGTAAACAATTCAGAAGGTGGGGCAACTCTATCAATTGACAAAGTTTACATTGATTATCATTTGTATGTAAACAATTCAGAAGGCTACAACTGTCATAGCATGAATAGATGGATAATCCATTTGAAGAATATTATACTTGAGGTGGCCAGGCTTCATATGGAAAGATGTATTAATGGTAAGTGATTCAAGTGTAAGGGACAAAGTGATAAGATTAAGTGACTCCCATCAAATTTATCATTTATAAATTAATTGGAATGACATTAGATTTATCATCAAATTTATTGTTACGAATATTTAGTCTTGATCAGTTATCAACCATTTTTTTTTTCAATATTGTGGTTCTCAAATTTAATAACAACATACATGGTATTTTTTCTTGAATAACCCATGGGAAATGTAACTCATGAGAGAAAAATGTTTTTTTTATTATCATGATCATTAGTAGGCTCTAGAGGCAACAAAAACATAAGATTTACATTAGATGGTATAGTGATCTTTCCAAAGCATTCCTCAAACATCTCTGTATACTTTAGATGTGTGCATTTTATCCCTTGAAGAATATTTTCTTTTGTATTCTTAAGTCGATCAATGATATCATACTCTTTAGCTACTTTACTAGATCATCATAGATGGAGGTGGAAAAATAGGATCAACTTGTGGAAAACTCTACTAATTTGGTAGAAATTTTTAAAATCTAGTCATACTAAATGTGCCCAACTAAACCATAATTATTTAAAGTAGAGGTCTTGTGATATATAATTGGTGTAGGTATAGGTGAATCAAGCATACCACACACTACAAGACGATGAAAAGATAAAATAATGGGAAAACCAAAAACTCTTGTAGGTTAGGCGATGTGCAAAATACGTAGCTTATATTTATATTATCAAATATATTGTGAACGTCAAAAGAGAAAGGAGGAGCATCAAAATGCATCTCACTAAATCTCATAGAATGCTCTCCAAGGTATGACCATTGAAGAAATAAACCAATGAAGTATGATATTTAATGCTAATATTAGCCATATTCATGCAATGATAAAAATGAAAAGAAGCATCTAATAACATATCATAGTATTATAATGTTTTGATTAGTGAGGTGAATGTGGGTGTGCCTGGGGTTAGAACGCAAAACAAGACCAAGCTTCAGGTTGGGACTCATATGAAAGATTTGTCTGAAGTCATGGATGGCGGTCAGAAGGTTGTGGTGAGCGACATGGAGGCTACTAATATCCTGAAGAATATGTAGTGTTGCTGCTTTTGTACCTCCTTTTTGGTTGTTGTCACGCTGATGGTGTGTTGTGTTTGGGCTGCTATATGCTTTATGTAGTTATCTTTTGTTTCAGCTGATCTTTTTTGTAAAGGGTTTTGGGCCCCTTCAAAACCCTTTTTTTTTTTACCTCTAATAAAAAACATATCATAGTATTGTAAAGGATAAAAGACGTGTACCAAATGATCTATGTAGACACTTCAGATCATCCTGATCAATATTGCACATCTAAATTTTATTATTAACACCGTTTCCATCTTGAATTACCCCGTTCAACTATTTAATTAAATAGTCCTAATTGTTTGATTAAATTTATTATTTTCTCCTATTAATCAAACAATTGATTTTATTAGGTTAATTCACCCCTTTCATACTAATTTTCATCCTATTTGATTAGATAATGTGAATTATTTAATTAAACTCCTTGAGTCCTCTCATTTGATTAAATTTAATCTTAATTATTTAGTTGAATGTCATTAATTCCCCTTTTTAATTAAATGAGTTAATTATTTAATCAAATCCCTAAATTCATCCATCATGCACAATTAAATAATGCTTTAATTATTTAATTAACTAATTTATTTCATCCTCCCACTTGCAAAGGAATATTCCCATGGAATATGAATTCCTCCATTTCAATTCCCTCCTAAATGGAAATATCTTGTAACAACCTCCTAAATTTTAGGATTTGTGCTTCTTCAAATAAATTTGAGCCATTGATTAAATTCATCAATCCATGCCAACCTTCAATCTCATCCATGGATTGGATTCTTGATCCATGCCAACTCCTCTCCTCAATTTGCATCCATTGATTAAGCAAATTGATCTTGGCCATTGATTCAACTATTTTTCCTATAAATAGTCCTTATTTTTATGAGAAAAGGATCCACATTCATTTTAGAGAAACTACATTATAGTGAATTTTAGAGCATTCTTCATGATAAATTCATCATTTAGCATCCATTTTAGTTAAGCTTTACATCCATTATCATCAATTTCCATTTATGGTATCCATCTTCAAGCTTGTTTCAACCAAGGGATTGGGAAAGGGCTGACATTCCACATCAATTCAGTACCAATCCCCCAATGGGATGAGTTTTGATGCATTTAGCTAGGCTTCCTTTAAGCATTTTAGTTTTAATGGCTTCTTAGTTTAATGTTTTCAAGAATTTAATTGGGAGCATGGCTTAGTTAGATCTTGGTTTAATTTTTGTGATTTAATCATGTTTAGCTTAGGTTATAATCATGCTCACAATCTAAAATAATATACATGCAAAGTAAATAAACTTATCAAACATGTACATATATAAACATTAAAAATAATGTCCTAGTTAGAGTTTTAAAATATATGCATGCATCATAAAACAATGTTGCCAAGATCTCATGTAAGGAAACATTACGAAAATACAATATTTGGCTCTCACATTAGCATGGGAAGGGACAAAATCATAATGAAAGAGAATAGAGTGATCCATGATAGAATTCAGTTCTAAATTTATAAATTAAAAAAATGATCATATTCGAAAACCAAAATAAAAAATCAAACTATATGGCTAAAACACCAAGGAGTGTAAGATCATTTAAGTTCACAATTATGTAAGGAAAACTAATGATTCTAATAAAAATATTAAGGGTAGTGACAAGAGAATATATTCCCCTATCACATAACTCCAATATATAGAAAAGTTGAAAACTAGAAACCACCAAGTGGTATCCAAAACTATGAGTCAAAACTATAGTGTCAAAAATTACACACCCCTATAATTTCAAGCTACATAGTGTCCTCGCTTTATCCCTTTAGTGTGAAATTTTTCAACAATAAGATTATTACACAAAAATCATGTATTTATGGAATTTATATGATAATTCAGGCCCTTAAACTCTAAATTTTCTAGAACGAGAGTGCTACATGCGAATTTCTATGTGATACACAATTGGAGCATTACCTTCCTATGAATAATTTAGAAGAATCACTCTCGCATGCAATCCAACTAATAAAATCAATTTGGAATTTCCTCTTCGGCATAAGGAATGGAAATTTTCACATTCTAACTCTAAATCTCTACAACTTTGGAAAAAAATTGTTATTCTTGTTACCAACAAGCTATTCAACTATGTGCATGCAATTTTCTTAAGCTTCTTTGATCATCCCCTTCATGGGATTGTGAAGAATAATAACATTGAGATAAAAAAATCTTCTTGGAGGTTTTGGAAGAACTTCCAAGTGACTTTGCTCTAATATTATTGTTCCCTTCCTTTTATTTTTAGCATTTCTTGTTTTAATAGAATATTTTAAGTGCTATCATAGTGTAATTGTTATTTTCAAAATCATTGTTAAGCACAATTTTTTTTTAGAGAATTTTCATATTTATTTTTCAATATTATTAAAAATATTGGTTTTTGTGAACGTTAGAAGACCAAAATGGGGTTTTAACTAAGGAAATCCCATCAAATAGCCACCCAAACCATTTTTCTTTCTTCTATCTATATGCAAGTTTCATTTTGGAAAAAGAGAAGTGTAATTTAGTGATATTATTCTAAAAGATCTCTTTTTTCGTTTAATTTTTTGTTTGAATGTTTGAGTAGCCAGTTTTATTGTCATTTCACTATTTCCATTATTTTGTACCTCTATCAAGCTCGTTATTCTCATTTTGTGCATATAAATGCTCTTTTTGGGTTTAACTATACTTTGTGTTTCGTGTATGGACCAGACGTTAACATGACATGAGGACATATAGGCAATGTGTTCGTGTTTGAGATAGAGGCTTTCAAAAATCCACCATGTAATGTTCTTTGATATTAGCACTTTTCAATTATATTGCAATTATTCTATAATTTATCTCAAGTATAGATCGATATTTTCACTAATCTAAATAGTTTAACTTTTGATATTATAAACTTATAATTTTTTGTTTAGTTACAAATTTCATTTATGTAAAAATGAGAATTGAATAGTTTTAGTAATGTAAGAACTATCTATTTATTCTAGAGTATTGTAGGTTATTACTCTTAAGGAAGATTGATATTCCTTCATAAGAGCCAAGTTTATCACACAATATTTTGGTGATGTTGATATTCCAACGCAAAAACCTTTTGCATTTTAAAAATAATAATTTTTATTTTTTTTCAAAAGTCTTCTTCCTTCACTATCTAAATAATACTTTAGATTGTGTATTTTCGACTCATTTACGAGTTTCATAACCTAATCTCTCCATTCAAGTAATGTAGCCTTGAGAATCCTTTGTAACTATAACATGGCACAATCATGACCCTTCACATCACTAATTTGTATTGGTCCTAATTTTTCTACTAAAATATTCACTATTAGGATGCCCCATTCCCCTCCTCCAATCACTGTAGATCCTACTTCCTCATCTCATAGTTCTCTTGTGGATGGGGGATTTGATCATGATATTTTTCTTCAAGTTCCTCTTTCTCAAATCCTACACTTAGATCAAAATTTACACCAATTACAATATTTCTAGCCAAGGACACCCTCATTGAAGTAGTAACTATCTTGGATGCCATTCATAGCATGGTGATTGTTAGAAAAAAAAATGGGAATACAAACCAAAGTTTGTGCCCAAGGGATTCTCTAAGAGTTGTACTTGTACCCCAAAATCAACAGTAGTAGAATGATCAAAGATTTAAGTACAATATGGTGTTCATACTAAACTATCAACATGATTCATAGACAATGATTCGTCAAATAGTGCACATAATATCGTCATATAATGTATTCATAAGTAGTCTGATATTTTATCATTTTCATATATTCTATCTCCAATTACATTCCATTCTATCGCATCTTATTACATTATATTCTTTAACATTTATTTATATGTACTATATTAGATGTGTCCCTTACAATATTTATGCCTATTCGTATTAGACTTGGTTGGCCCTTTTCTTCACATTCTCTTTGTGGTGGTTTGTGGTATGTTCGGATGTTGTCTGTAACTTTTCTTTGTCTTCTACCACTTACCCTACCAATATCATCCCCCTTTTCAAAACTGTCTTATCCTTAAGAAATAAAAACCCAACTAGTCAGTAGGAAAAATGTGAACTTATATATCTCCTTTAGTTGTATCAATGCATTTTCCCACTCTATTTTATTTTTTTGAATGGCTTACACTTGCACACTGACTTGAGATAAGGTGGGATTTGCTTATGATGTTATTGAATGGATCTAAATTTTTTGAACTATATGTTGTGCATCCCTTAGGAGTCATGTGACATGGGATGGTTGTAAAATAACCACCTCTCTCAACTTTTTAATTTGACCTTTAATTTCCCCCCTCTATCTTGAAGTTGATGCATTTGAGTGTGGATGGATTCCATACGTGCTCTAATTGATCTATATATATCTTGCATGGAATCATAAGTGATATAGACTTGGAGGACATATTGTTCAATGTGATCTATCTACCCCTTTATATTTTTGCTCAAGTTTTTCCACTGTAAGAAGAATTGGTAAAGTACGTTGATATCATTGGCAATATTCTATAGTGTGCATATGTTAGATTCCAATTATGTTAGGGTCATTGCACAATTATTCCTTTCCTCTTTCATCCTTTTCTTGGTCAATTTTTATATAGTATTATTCTTGACCATTATTGTATAAATAAATTATTCCCTTTTAGTAGAATTTAAGTAGCCTTAGATTAGTTCTCTTAATTTTTACTTGGTGGTATCCAAAGAACCCTAATGTAAAGGAGTATATTTCTATCATTGCTATTGATTCTAGTATTTCTTTGTAAAATATGTGGGGAAAAAATCATGAATGCATGCTTTGTTAGGCTCTCTAAAGTTCACACATATTCTTATTTCTCATTTTTTTTTTTTTTTGAACCACCATAGAGTCGATCCACTTTCCATCTTCCATTGGCTTGATGGTTCTTATGTTCCACATTTTATCTACTTTTTTCAACTTTCTTTTTTATATTTGGATTTAGTTAGTAAGGTCTCCTCTTTTGTGGTTTAGATTCTTCCTTTAGTTGAGTATAAATTACCCTTTCTTCTTATTTAATACATTTGAGGTTAATGAATGTTTAGGGAAATATATCTTCATAATGTTATAGTATTTCAATGGCTTGCATGCTCACTTTGTCATCCCAATAATCCCTATTTTTCACTACCTTTGGGTTATCTTCAATGGTTATATTTCCTCTCTTAATTTTAGGGGTTGGTTATAATAATTTCCCTTGGATTCATTATTCATCTAAATTTCTCTTTCCCCTTGTGCTAATTGTATATCCAACTTAGGTTCTTGTCTGTGTAACATTGTTTTCTTAGGAGTTGGTTTTCTTTGTTAGAGTAAAGGTTTTAACTTAATTATGTTAATTAAGTTAGCATATTGTGACATTTAATAATTATATTAATTATTAAATGTCTACCTATTAGGGTTACTTTTAGGTTTTGCATGATCTCCTCTTAAGGATTGATCTTTGTAAATATTTCATTCTATTGTTCTATTAATACATCTTTCATATTACAGAGCTTAAAAACCCTCTCTTGCTTTTTTCTCCATTCTCTTCCCTGTGACATGTATCTCTTTGCATACAGGTGTTCTTGGACTCTGAAGTTGGTTTTGACAACTTCTACATGGTATCAGAGCGCAGACCTACTGCTGCCTGTTCTTGTTTTTGAAGATCTATGGGGCTTCAAGGGTTTGGGGTTTGCTTTTTTTATCTAGGGAATACTTGTTAGATCAGAGCTTTTTGAGTCCAAATTGACCTCGCCATTGAGTCTGCAGTGGTCCAAAACCCCAGAAACGACTGTTCATTCATCTATTTTGGTGAAGTTGACTTATGAGGCAAATTTTTTCTACATGTAACAGCCGCTTGCACATTTTTGAGGTAAATTTTCGTTCAAAAAAAAATCAATTTTTTCTCCAAAAAACAATTCAGAGTTTTTCATTGTAAATTTTTTTCTTAAACCTTTAATATTTCTCAAAAAAAAAAGCTTTTGAAAAATATTTTAAAAAGTTTTGAAAAGGTTTTAAAATATAAGGGGGGTACCCCTGTGCAGGCCTGCGCAGAGGTACCTGTGCCCCAAGTGGGAGGGCACCACATGGGTTACTACCTTGCCACTTTGGCAGGCAGCGGCCCCCATGCATCCCCTTCCTTTTTTTTTATTAATTTTTTTTAAAAAAAATTATTATTGCATATAAATTTTTTTAATTGTTTTTTTTTTTAAAAAACATTTTTTTTAAATAAGCCCAGTTGTGCTTTTGTGGTGACGGCCATTTGGCCATCAAATTTAACCTCATTGTTTTGATGTGACAATCATTTGACCATCAAATTTAATGTCATACTAGTTTTTTCCCCCTTTGGAGTTGTTTTCTTCCAGAGGCCATAACTTGAGCATACGATATTGTTTTTTGGAAAATAGATATTGTCGGAAAGATGGTTCCGCCAACTTTCCAGCGGTGTGGGTTTCATTACCTGTTTCTATTGTTGGCGCATTCTACAGTCAATTGAAGTCAAAGGAGCTATTTTCAGTCCCGAGCTCGTAACTTTTGACTAGTTTCTTTGTTTTTCGCGTTCTCAGTGGCATTGGAACCGTCTTTCAGATCTCTTTAGTTCCATCCATGCAATTTTTCCAGATTTCACTCCAAGTATGTTTTATTAAGATTTTTGTATTTTCACACTATGGTGAATTACTTGGATGTTTTAGCTTCTAGGAACTTCTCGTTTGGGTGGGTTGCTTCATTTTTGGTTATTCTTCATGTATTTCCAATCTTGTGTCTTTTTATGACATTTTGAGCATCATTTGTAAGCAATCTTCTATGTAAACACACTGAGATAAAGTGCCACACTATTGTACATGTATTTTAGGGATTTTGCACATAAGGTTGTGCCATATTTTGTACTCGCACTGTATTATAAAGTGCCATGGGGGGATTGGGTAGTGCCTTTGTTTATTCCATCACACCTTTGTCCGATGAGTGTCCCTCCAGGACAACAGTGGATCCATATGATTCCAGCCTCATGTATGTGTGCTTTGTTTTGCACTCCACTTTTTTAGTTGCAGGTGCTTTCTTGTGCACTTTCAGATGTTGTTTTTTTTCCTTCATGCACTACAGGGTGTTACACAAAATTTAGTGGATCTGTCAAGCTCTCCCAGTCAGCATTATGGGAGGGTATTATACTATTCATACTAAGGCTTCCTTGGTTTCACCTTGGAAGGAATCTCCCATTCTCAGTTGATCAATTTTTTTTAGACTATTGGTACTTGTGCCATCTGTATCTTCATTCCAGGTGTTTTCCTTTGTTTGCCATCTAATTTGAGTAGTGTCGTTTGGGGCACTCATGTAGATTATTGTCTTCTTGATCCTAATCATCCTATCTTCAAAGGAGGTTCTTCAACACCATAGCAGTCATCTTTTGACAATTGTTTGCAACTTCTTATGCTTCAGTGATGTTCTTCATTTCTTGTGCATCTCTTTTTGGAGTAGAGTTTTTCCCATGAGGTTTTCTCTATTTCTCCACTTTACAGAGATTTGGTTGTATTTGGGTACCTGATCAGGCCTAGTTGTCGGGACCCTTGTTTGCTTTCATGCATTGTAGTTACTCTTTCTTTCTTGCATGTGTTTGTAGCTGCACTTTTGCTCATCTTAAGCGGGGTGTTAGAGTAAAGGTTTTAACTTAATTATGTTAATTAAGTTACCTTTATTCCTATCTTAAGATTTCGCTTTAGTTTTCATATTGTGACATTTAATAATTATATTAATTATTAAATGTCTACCTATTAGGGTTACTTTTAGGTTTTGCATGATCTCCTTTTAAGGATTGATCTTTGTAAATATTTCATTCTATTGTTCTGTTAATACATCTTTCATATTACAGAGCTTAGAAACCCTCTCTTGCTTTTTTCTCCATTCTCTTCCCTGTGATAGGTATCTCTTTGCATACAGGTGTTCTTGGACTCTAAAGTTGGTTTTGACAACTTCTACATTCTTTTACCACCCACTCAATGAATTTCCATATTCCTTCTCTTTTATCTAGTGGTAGAGTATTTTCATATTTTTTTATTCTATCAATCTAAATATAATATCCTTCATCTTGAGTGATTTTGTATGAATATCTATTGGAATTTTGTGTTTTCATTGATTTCAAAAAACTTTGTTGTTTGCATTGATGTCAATCTATGGAGATGCTTTGATTCGTTGCATTATGTTGTCATTAGTAGTACCACTGATTCCAAACTCTAGTGTTTCTTTGATGAGCATGTTTTGGTGATGTTCAAGCTCTTGTGTGGTTGAGATGCTGAGAAAGTATTGCAGATGTTGAGTTTGTGTTTGTGGTGCTTGGTTTCCAAGTGCTTTTGAGAAAAAATGAATAAAAGAGGAAACAGTGTGGTGAAGTGTGCTTAGTGTGGCAGAGTGGTGTTCAATATTTTTCTCTAAATTTCTTCATGGTTGAATATTTGCTTGTGCAATTTGGATATGTTGATCAGAGGTGTTCAGAGGTATTATATCCATAGTTTCTTGTTTTGGATCATTGTGCAAAGAAAGTTGTGTTCACCAGTTTGTGAACTATAAAAATAATGTTATCTAGGAGTAATGGTTTTGCTTCGTATTTATCTGCAATGAGGTTTTTGGTCTTGTGGATCTGGAAGTGTGCTTATATTGTTAGTATCTATCTTCAGCCTGATTTTTTTATGTTTTGGTGCTCCGTAAGGTTGGATTCAAGTGTTGCAGTGTGTGGAAGGTTAACTAGTTTTACAGAATGAATATGTTCTTCTGGTGCATGATGTTACAAAGGATTTGTTGGATTTTAGGGTGTTGATGGAATATTCTAGATTTTTTTTAATTTTTGTGTGTGGTCCACGACTTGTCTTTGGATCAAAGGAAGTGTTTACTTAATTGTTTAATGGTGTCAACTTAGATTCAACCGACCTTGGGTGTTTACACTAATTGTGGATATGATTCAATGTTTGTGGAAGTGTGGTGTTGTGTGTATGAGGGGATTTAGGTCTGAGTTAAGGTGTGATGTGATATGCTTCCATTCCTCTCCATCGTGGTAATGCTTAATGTCAACCTAATTTGAATTTGCATGGTTGAGGTGCATAGTCGACCTTGTAGATTGCTTTCAAGGTTGAAGATGGCATAAATGTGTGATGACTTGATGGAGGAAATATAAGAGAAGTGTGTAATGTGAAGTGTTGAGATGTGAAGTGAAAAAGTGTGAAATGTAGTGTGAGATTTAATGCCCAAGACTACTGGAAGCAGTGAGGAAAAGGTGTCTACATTCTACAGAGAGAGTGTGAATGTACTAGTGAAGCAATGGTGGAAATTTCATGTTGCTATGAGATGGATTTATCATTGTAACAATCTTCCTTCTTCTTTCTAATCTAGCAGTGAGCCACTGGTAGTGAGCCCTTCTTTTCTCTTTAGGCAATGAGCCCACTGACAATGAGCCTATTATATTTGGTGTTTCTATTACTTTATATTGTGAGCTAATCCTCACTGTGGTTTTTCTTTTCTTGGTTTTTCCACATAAATCTAGTGTTCTCATGTGTATGGATGTGTTTGCATTATTGTTTCTCATGTTTATATTTTTCTAATGCTTGATAAGGGTTTAATGGTTGCTAAGGGTTTATGGACTAATGCAGATCTAAATGCTAATGGGGGTTTTGACGTTTTAATATACAAATGATTCACCCCCCTCTCTTAGTTGTCTTGTGCATTCAACAACTGGTATCAAAGAAAGGTTCATTAGAAGAAACCTTAACTACTTGAGGTAGATTTGGGATGGAACACAAGAAGGATGCTCCTTTGTTTTATGGATCTGATTATGCATTTTAGAAGAAGAGGATGGAAGGTTTCCTTATTTCTCTAGGGTTTGGAGTTTGGAAATCTGTTGAAACTAGATATACAATGCCTATAGATGGTTTGAGTATTGATGATGAAATCAAGGAATATGAGAACAATGGAAAAGCAA
This sequence comes from Sequoia sempervirens, assembly GCA_007258455.2. Classification (NCBI taxonomy): domain Eukaryota; kingdom Viridiplantae; phylum Streptophyta; class Pinopsida; order Cupressales; family Cupressaceae; genus Sequoia; species Sequoia sempervirens. The sequence continues at coordinate 273,146,386 of VDFB02000003.1, read as the reverse complement.
GGTATTCTCTTTTGAGTGGTATTTATAATTCAAAACTTATGAAAGTTATGATTGTTAAAATTGTTGGCAAAATCTGGAAAAAAAGATGGAAAGTATCTAGATGAAGGAAATGATAAGGTCAAGCAAGCAAAAATGCAAAATCTAAAGATCAAGTTTCAAAACCTAAGGATGAAAAAAGATGAAGATATTACAAGCTACATGCATAGAGTGGACGAAGTTGTAAATTCCATTAGAGGTCTTGGTGGAAATCTAGATGAAGATGAGGTGGTAAAAAGGTACTAAGAACTCTTACTAAATCTTATAGTCATAAAGTTTATGTTGTTGAGGAAGATCAAAATTTGAATAATTATTCTAGAGATCAATTGTTTGGTGCATTAACTACTTTTGAGTTGAGAGAGTTTGGTCCAAGTGATGTAAAAAAGGAGACTATTTTTAAATTTGGAAAAGCAAAGAAGAATGAGGAATCAGACCAGGATGATGTTGATGAGTTAGAAGCAAACTTTGTGAGGAAATTGAAAAAGGGCATTGGAAACTATAGAGTTAAGTTACCTTTCAAATGATTTAACAATGGAAAGATTGGTCATTATGCTTCAAGATGTCTTTTCAAAGCTTCAAAAGATAGACCAACCTAATTTGTATGATACATCTAATTAGACTGACCTAATTGATGTTGTAAGTGTTTATGGATGAAGCATATATATATGTAAGTTCCTTTTCGGTGTTTTGAATATAGAGAAGTGATGTGATGTACAATTGATGTGAATTGTGCGAGTATAAGGCAAGTGCAAAGCAAAACAAAGTGTTAGTGTAGATCAATATTAAGTGTGTTTAAAATTTGGTATATTGAGCTTCAATGGAACTATAATTCATGCATATGTTAGATGCAACTATAACAGTTCAAATCTTCATTGTGTGCCACAATCTCTTCTGTCTTTTCTTCTTTTAGTGGGTAGTGAGTCCACCTGTAGTGAGCACTTTTGTAATATACTATAATCAGTTATAATATATTGTGAGCTGATTCTCACAGTGGTTTTCCCACTTTGGGTTTTCCATGTAAAAATATGGTGATCATGTGTTATGTGTTTTGACAGTTGCTTTCATACTTTCCTTTCCTACTGCAAATTAAAAATTCTATTGGGAATGAATGCTTAAATTTTTAAGTGGTTTAAAAGAATATTGATTCACCCCTCCGCCCTGCCCCTCTTAGTATTTTGGGTGTTCAACAAAACCTCCTATAGGTGCCATGTATGGGTTGATTGGTTAGTGGTTTGGTGAACAACAAACACAAGTTAGATTTCAAAAAAAAATCTTTAATTTGGTCATAAGATAATTTATCTAAATAAATTGTCTTAGCTCTTCCCTCTGTTTGACTAACTATTGATTTGACCACTCACATATACAATGTGAGAGACGATGGATTCTAGTGAACTAGCAAGGGTGGGCCTATGGGAGTTCATTGCAGTTGGATCTTTTAACCTTCTAATTAATGCCTCAAGTTCTCTCTTCTTATTTTCTATTTGACCTAATATATTTTCTTTTGTTAGGAACTTGGAGGATGTTGATGCATTGAAGGAGGCGTTTGTTGTGGTTTTTATTCAATAGGGTTTTGATGAAGAGGTGAATCAAATTTTTGGTCAATTGATGCATTATCAACTATTAAATATTGAACAAAATCCACTAAAAAACTAATTAAATCAATCTATTTAATTAAATTTTTACACTATAAAATTTAAAAAATTACCTCTTCCACCTTGACAACGTCATGGCAGTATTTTTGTAGTGATTTGGTGGAAAAATGATAATGAAAACCCTATCTCACAGTGTGAGCATGCTTCAACAAAGTTGCAAGCCATGGGTTTGGTTGAGGGCAAGGATAAAAATGAAGTGATGGCTTTTTGGTTTTTATTAAAACAAATAAAAATGTGCTCGCATTATAATGCAAGTGCATTATGGTTTGGAGTGACCAATATTGAGGTTTGATCACTCCAAGCCATAATACAAGCATGTTATAACATGCTCACATTATGCTCTCTAGGTGCCAAAAGTGGGGTGGCCACTTTTTGGTCCCCCATCTTTATGCATGCACCCTACATGTCCATTATAGAAGAAAATATATTCAAGTATGAATTATCTCTAGGAGGTGGCAACAATCCATTAAAATAAAAATAGTTTACAACTCATCATCATGAAGTTGATAGTGTAACATAGAAAATAAAGATTGAAATTTAGTAATATATTCATGTTTATGTTTAGTAGGTCCTTGGGCACACTAAAATAAATTAATAGTAGTATTATTTAGATCTCCATATTAATGTGGGAGTACTTGAGGAATTTTTTTTCTAGTTTTGAAAAGAATGAACAGATCCATGATTCAAATGTGTAGAAATAACCAAAAAATAATATTCATACACATATAAACATGCAATGCTAAAAGATCTCAAATATGTATTAGGATCACATTTCTCTTGTACATTTCAAATTGAGGTGCCACAAAAACACTACGTAAAGGATAAATAATAATCTCAAGTATATCTGGTGTATCTTGTACTTCTACATAGTCATCTTTATCTTATCCATTAGGCATGTCATCAAATTTATGCTAGGTACTTTAACTATCTTGTGAATAAGTATATACAAGGTAGAAGTATGGACGATGATACTAAACATGGAAGAAATAGAAGCATTGGAATACATAGGATGGTAAGAAAGAGAGTGATGGGGAATATACATGGTCATGGTAGGAAGCTTGTGGAATTTGGTATGAAATAATATATGGAAGAGGGCATGTAATGATATATGAAACTGGGAATATAACAATACATGTAAGGAGGGATGGTAAAAATGGAGGTAGAGATGGCACTAGAAGGGTGGGAGGAAGAGGGAACAATAATTCATTTCCCTCATTAGAAACACCATTCTTAGTATATCATGGTTTTTGAGGATTCAAATGAGGACTTCTCAAAAGAATGTGAGGATGTAGATGAGACCTCAATATGAAAAAAAAACTCACAAAAGACTAAAGGCCAAATGATATGAAAGGATTAAAGGTTTGATATGATATTATAAAAATTAGAAAGCAATCAAATTTGAAATTAAATGAGAAAAATGAAACCCTAGAGGTGAAAATATAGGTGGGTATGGTAGGTGAAAGAAAGATCACAAAATGAAGCATAAAACCTAAAAGAAAGGTGTAGCAAATGAAGTATGAGCAAAGTGAATCCAAACCCTAATCAAAATTAGAATGAAAGGTATACACTCAAACAAAATTAGATCTAAAACCACAAATAAAATAGGGATAAAATTTGAGGCCAAACCCTTGTTCATGTGCTTGAAAGTCAAGTTCACCAATAAATTTAGTGAAAAATATGTTCTTCAAGTTACAATTTACTTAGGATAAATAATTACACAGTAATTAAAGCTTGAGATTGATGAGCTAGTATTGGAAAGTTCTAATAAACTTTGAATTAAATTTGTAGAAATCAAATAAATGAAAATTGATACTTAGCTCAAAATTTGATGATAGAAATATGTCATGGAAGATGCCAAAAATTGACTCATTAGGGTGTTGGAATTTTAGGCCTTTATCAAGTAGTTGCTTCAAAATCTTCAAATTAGTTGTACTTTACTTTGGTTTAAATCCATACATGTAGAAATGAACTAGTTTGTAGACCTAAACACATGTTTATAAGAATGAAATTGCAAAAATCTACATGTTGGAATCTATTTACCTTGATCTTATATTATACAAATCTCAATAAGGACTAGTGATGTTTAGAAACACCTTTAGAGAATCTACTAAATTGTGAGGATCATGTTCTCCTCAGCTAGACCCCTAGGATGATCGATTCGATTATTTGGAACAATGATTTAGGACAACAAGCAAGTGTGCAATAGGCCTAGGATGATGTAGGTTGATGTAATGCTAGGTGATAATGCCACCATGATGCTTTGAATGTTCTTTGGTTATTCTTTTGTCACTAGACTCCTAGGATGGACTTGATGGTTTCAAGTGAAATAAAAAAATGAATGGATATAAAAAATAACATAGCACACAAATCAATAGAAGTGTCCACTAAGTTGCCTCACAATAGTAAGTGGGGAGAGTCATCAATATTTAAAATTGGAATTTGAATTTTAAAACTTTAGGTTCAATTTGGTATCAATTGTGATTACCAAGGGCTCAAGTTAAGTATGCACCTACAAATCTAATCCAAAAAATTTAGGGCCTAAATTTGATTGTGCCCCTTAAACACTAAGGTATAATGTGTGTGTATTTGTGTGGGCATATGCATGCCCTCCCCCCCCCTCTCTATCTCTGCTATTTGAAATATCCCTTTTCAAGTGATACAACACTTCTAAATTTCCAATTGTTTTGTATAGAAAAAATGTCTAAATACAACAATACAACCATTAAATTTAGAACCTGAATGTAGTAAATGAAGGATCTAAACATCGAGATAAAAAAATATAGAACTAATGATTGTATGATCTAAAAAAGTAATGTCATGAGTCGAATTAATGAAAATATATTACTTATAAATTTTTAATTAATAAAAAACACTTTAATCCAAATGAACCCAATACATAAGAGAAATACAATGTTCACCATCACAAAAATTAAATTTAATGACATAACTAGACATGTGATCTCTAACTAACCCATATAAACCCAGGGTTAAAAGAAATTAATCAACAATTTAATCGATATAAGGAGAATTAAAAACTTACAATTTTAACGTACTATTCAGAAAGAGTTTAGCCAAATAAAAAAATAAAGAAGTCTTTCGAACATTTTTAAAAACATTTTTAAAATTCAATTAGTAGTTGTGCACCCTAACTTCGTGCTTCTAATTATCCTACGTGGAAATTTCAAATCACTCCCAATTTTTTACAACACCTTACTTGGCAAGTCCCCTGCTTATAACTAATTTCAGGGCCACACCATCAAATATGATGCCATCAGCATGCTTTTTGTCAAGGTGTCCAAAAAGGCCCAAAAAAAAAGTGAGACCAATACTTGTGAATTCACAGCATGTTTTATTGAGCGCTGATGTGGAATCACATGATTTGTTGCTTTTTAGATCAAAGGAATACATTTTGTTTAATTATGGGTAGTTTTCATCAAAACTAACAACTTTAAAGTCACAACTATTGGTCCAATATTGATAAAAATATTGGGCATTATATAAACAACTACTATCACAACTATTGAAACATGCTCAGGTACTGGGTCCTCTCCCCTAATGCGCTCGCGTCAAAAGCGGATTTGGCCGATTTGAAAATTTAAAAAAATTGGAATTTGAAAATTAGCCTTCTTAAACGATTTTGCTGAAGAAGTCAAAAGGCCAATGTTCACGTGAAGTCCAATTAAATACAGCTTTTTCTGAAAATGAGAGGCAAAGAATATCTAGAATTGGAGAAATGTGATCAGTTGAATTATTTTAGGTGTGGGGATACTTGATAGGTTAGCATATATAGGTGTGTGGAGAGATATTTTTCTTGAAATATCTATTATACTTTTATGTAAGAAATTGATTAAAAAATAGGCGCCTCGAAAAGGATGCATAATAATGAGATACACAACCTCAATGACCCACTGACACATGTGCATTCATGCAAGATTTAAGGTGGTATAGAATTTAGAGGGGTGGTCCCAATCGTCCTTGGGACCAAAATTCATTTTCAATGAGGATGGCTCTGTAAATAATTTAAAGGTGGAATAAGTGTACTATGTTGTGAATTTGATAGGTGGAATAAGTGTACTCTACGTCTTAATCAATTGACAAAGTTTAGAATGATTATCATTTGTATGTATTACATTCATCTTGTTTTTATGAATGAGTTTTCGAGTTTGGTGAAATGTAGAAGGAATAGCATGAACCCATGAATGACCCAAAAGTTCATATGTGAGACCAAGGTTCATATAGAAAGATGTATTAATAGTAAGTGATCCATGTGCAAGGGACAAAGTGATAAGACTAAATGACTCCTACCACATATTATCAAATACTTTTATAGTGATCAAAACCACTAGGTCGACATTAAGTTTATCCAAAATTCATAACTACAAACATTTAATCATTGATCTCCTGTCAACCAAAGTCCTTTTAATATTGCAATGCTCAAGTTTAATAATGATATGCAATGCAAAATTTTCCTAAATAACTCATAAGAAAAAATAATTCATGAAAGACAAATAATATATTATTACCATGGCTATAAATAGGCTTTAGCATATAAGCAACATACACATAGGATTCACATTAGATGGTATACTAAGATTTTCTAAGGATTTTCCTAAAAACATCTATAGATACTTTAGATGTGTGTATTTGATTCCAAAGATGATATTAATTCTATGACTTTTAAGTGGATCAATGATATCATAATCTTTAAGTGTTTTTAGGTTCATATAGAAAGATGTATTAATAGTAAGTGATCCATGTGCAAGGGACAAAGTGATAAGACTAAATGACTCCTACCACATATTATCAAATACTTTTATAGTGATCAAAACCACTAGGTCGACATTAAGTTTATCCAAAATTCATAACTACAAACATTTAATCATTGATCTCCTGTCAACCAAAGTCCTTTTAATATTGCAATGCTCAAGTTTAATAATGATATGCAATGCAAAATTTTCCTAAATAACTCATAAGAAAAAATAATTCATGAAAGACAAATAATATATTATTACCATGGCTATAAATAGGCTTTAGCATATAAGCAACATACACATAGGATTCACATTAGATGGTATACTAAGATTTTCTAAGGATTTTCCTAAAAACATCTATAGATACTTTAGATGTGTGTATTTGATTCCAAAGATGATATTAATTCTATACTTTTAAGTGGATCAATGATATCATAATCTTTAAGTGTTTTTACTAGATCAACAAATGTGGAAGTAGAAAAAGAGGATCAACTTGTGGCAAACTTGACTAATGTGCTTAAAAAAATTGCTCTAGTCGTGCACTAATAATTATGCCCAACTAAATGATCTATGTTAAGTATAGGTCTTGTAATGCATAATAGGTGTAGGTATAGGTGAATCAAGTTTACCGAAGACTACAAAATGATGAAAAGATGAAATCATGGGAAAACCAACAACTCTTGTAGGTCGGGTGACATTAAAACAAGTGGTTTGTGTCTACTTTCACAAATATTGTAAACGTCAAGGGAGGAAAGAGGAACATCAAAACAAGTATCACTAAATCTCATGGAAGGTTCCATAACGTCTAAAATCTAAATGGATAAAGAAATGAAGCATAAGAAAACACAAATATAGGTCATTTGTAAAATAATAAAAATAAATATAAATATCTAATAATATATCATAACATTTTAAAGAATAAGAAACTATGTGTACCAAATGATCTAAATCATATAAATATAAACTAAATATACTCAATAAAGCAATGATATGTAAGCATTATAAATCACATCCTAGTTATGGTTTAAAAATATAAGCAAACATCATGAAAACATCACCCTAACAAGAAAACCTATGCCAATATATCACTTGAGAAAATATCATGAAAATAGAATCATTGACTATCATATCATCATGGGAAGGAAAAAATCAAAATAAAAGAGAGTAGAGGGATTCATGATAGAATTTAGTCATGAGATAATATACCAAAATTAGAAATGTTTATATTTATAAACTAAAATAAAATAAATCAAACTATAAATACAAAACCTTAAGGATTATAAGATCAATTGAGTTTACCAATTTATATAAGGAAGATAAATACTTCCAATACATATATAAAGGGTAGATAAATTAATCAAGAATAATTGAAAAAAAAAAAACTTTAGAGGATAGAAGCATGGTGATGTGAAACATTTTAGCACCATGGAAGGATTGTAAACCTTAGTTTGGATGGATTTGTTTTATATCCCTTAACCTCTCCTAACCCTTGAATGCACAAAATCCCTCAAAATACAAAAAACCAAACATTAAACTCTCACTAAGGTGGACAATGATGTGATAAGATAAGTGTATTTTATAAGAAAAAGGAAAAAATAGGCTAAAAGTGTTCCATAAAACCATGATTTTACCTTAGACTATTAAGACTAGATGTTGTACACATTGAAAGTCCAAGTGTTACCTAAAATTATTTAATATTTATAAAATAATGCAACCAATGTGCCCACATGGGAAAAGGTGCCCCACTTGGCAAGAACCTTGAGAAATTTGTTTTCTACTCTCTCCCATGTGTCATTGATCTTATGATTGTTAGAATAAGTCATAAAGAGGGGGTTACAAGTTGATTGTACAACTAATTTATTTGACCAACTAATAATTTTCATTTTTAAGAGGTGTGTAAGAGATATTAGCACAACCACATACATTGCTTAGGAGTTACACTTGAATCCCTTGGTCATAGAGGTCAAATGATAAAATCAAGAGTTATGTTCTATCCTCAAAGAAATTACTATTGGAGAGGGGCACATGGCTCCATGTTGGACCATTTTGATTGTGACTTGGTTCATGGTTTTGGGAAACTATTTTTTATTTATCGACTCACCTTGGCCTATAAATTGAGGTTTTGGATGAAGATTGTATGGTCATTTTTATGTAGGTTTATGCTACTAAATTCTAGAGTTTGAAGTTGAAGATCTCCAAAGATGGGTAAATATGAACGTATTTTAAGTACATTATTTAATTAATACATTGAATGTTTCTTGTTAGAGTTTTTCCCTTTCAAGGTTTTTCCGAAGTTACTTCGTGTGTTCATAAGTAAACTCTAATAAGTTATTTTAGATCTATCTTGCATTTCTTCTCTCTTTGGATTAATTAGGAATCAATCATATTTTCTTTCATTTGTTATTGAAACCTAGCTAGTTTGGTAGATCCATGTTGAGAGTAGGGTATTTTATTAATCCTTAGATGAGTGGTAGCTAAGCAATGTAATATTATTTTTACGAATAGAGATTGCATGCACATCTATAATGGAGATTGAGAAGATATTTGTAAGCTCAAGATGGATAGCATTTCCATGTAAAAAGATCTATGTATTGTATTTTCTAGTTAGAAACCTTCCACTATGAAAGTTAAAAACTAGGTAGTGCATGATAGGAAGGCAATGTACTTAGGTTCAACCTTATCTTTTCTAGTTATTTCTCCTAAATCTATCAAGGTAAATCACTACTCAAAAACTTGGACAAACTTAGGGAATTTATATTAGAGAAGGTCACTTGTGAACAAACTTATTCTATGGAAGCTACATTCATTAAGGATGAATGGTGGATACTCTATGATTTCACACCTAAATTATCTCAACAATTTTATTGACTTCATGGCATATGCAAATCTATTAAATGGATGAGCAAGAGCAATGTATCAACCTAACTATGTCATTTTCCAAATTTATGGGAAAACTTAGTTATATAAATTAATAGTGTTGTATCAAAGGTGAATATTTACATGAGGTAGTTGGTGCCTTCTTGCTAGATAAGATGAGGTGGGTAAAATATTATAATCTATTTGGTATGTCTTGACCATCATAGATCATTCAAATGAAAAAGAAAAGAATACGAAGAATAATAATGACAATAGATCTAAGTCTAAGGGGAGATCCAATTTTTCTACAAAAGATAAGGTAAGCATTGGAATTGTGTCATAATTGTTTGTACATAAAGAATAAATACAAGGAGAGTGCTAAGATAGATTCTAAGGATTATTTAGACTTGAGAGCCTCTAATGAAGATATTGGTGATGGGTTTTTTGCAAAATTTTCATGTATTCATGTCAAGATGCATGCTTGATCAACTCTAGAGATTCCTTTCTAATGTAGGAGCATCCATGGTGTAAGAGCAATCTTGCATGACCCAAAAAAATTGTTGTTTCTTTTCAATAAGGGCTAAATTTGGTAGGGTTACTATTTTTGTAAGTTTGCATTTATGCACAGTTGGACACGAAATCTTACACAGACCTCCAGAATGGTAATTTGAAGCAAATGGCGAAGAAATCACTTCAATACCATTTGTCATTTGAGAGATTAAAATTTTAATCTTTGAAAATCCTAGTAAAATCTTCGAGGTCAATTTTGAGGCACTTAGAGGCTTTGGATGGGCCTAACAATTGGTGGAAAATGAAAGAAGTTGACCTTTAGGCCCTAGTTTTTGGCACAAGATTTCTCGAGACCTTTCCAAAAAGGTATTATAATAGAAAATCAGATAGTCGGATCAAAAGTTATGACCCCACGAAGTTGTAATACCAAAATTAATAAAATTTCAAAATATCTTCCTGAGGAAGTTACACTTTCTAGAAGATTCTAGGGTGGTTACACTTTCCAGAAGATTCTAGGGCGGTTACAACTTCCAAATAAAGGATGTAAGGGGAGGCTACAAAGAGGAGGCGAGAGCAGAGTAGATGGTGGCTCCGATTTGTAGATTTGCAGATTTATGTAATCAAAAAGCCCATGTGATGGCAAATATAATGTTGTAATTTCATTTTCATTTCAGTGATAATAGAAAATATTTTCTTTCCTTCTTGCATTTTGTCTGTGCCATTATTTATTGTTTTTGTGAGTTTTAGATTGTAAGGGGAGTTCCCTTCATCACTTTCCAATGAATCCCCATATCCTAGAGTAGTTTTCTATTTATAAGAACACTAATAGTTGGAATGCTTATTTTAGATATGCATTATCTTTAAAGATCATATTTAAAAATGGGGGACCACATCCCTTTCTAGCATTCTACATATTTTGGGATTGGGGAGGAATAATTTTTTTGTAAGTGAGATGAATGATGTGGGTGTGCAAGTAATCTTTAGAAAGGAAGGATGAAAAATGGCGAGTTCTTCCAATATTTTTGTGAGGGGAGTTCATTATGACACTCTATTTTTCATATGCAAAAAACTATAGAATGTAATGGTTTTGAGATTCTTGATTTATAGAATCACAAGCTTCATGATGAGAAAAATATGTTGTGGCATAAGTATCTAGGTCACATTTATTAAAAATTCCTTAGGAACTTAAAAAAAAAACTTATTATATAGGCCAATCAATTGTTTTCTAGGTATTCAATTTTATGGACACTATATATATATAAAAAAAAATTATTAAGTTTTACTCAATCTTTGTTATATTATTAGGAATTTTAGATTTAATTCATACTAATTTATTTAGTCCTATTAATGTATGTTCGCTAGGAAAATTCTTTAATTATATATATTCATTGATGAATTCTAAAAAAAATATGATTTTTTCTTCCTCAAGTAGAATTATTAGGTATTTTTGGAGGCAAAGGGCTAGCTCGATTGGATAAAGCATTTTGTTATAGGAAAGAGGTCACGAGGTCTAGTCTCCCCTCTTTCCCTATGTTATCGGAGGACATGTCGCACCAGTGTCATCGATCACATGAAAAAAATTTACTAGGCACACTGTAGTTTATAGTGGGGCTACCCGATTCTTGCAGTATAAAAAATTAATTATAAGGTATTTTCAAACTTCAAAAAGTTCAAATATCTTACATAGAGAACTAGATAGAGAAGAAGGATCAAGGCATTAAGGATATACAATAGTGGAGGGTTATGTTTATAAAATTTCAACAACTATTATAAGGAATATGAAATTGTGAGTTTTAAGACAAACTTCAATATACACTTTAGTATAATAGATTTACACAGAGGATGAGTAAGGCATTAATAGAGAGATATAATTATGCTTAGTGGAACTAGTTTTGATAATAAAAAAAAAGTCATAATTTATGAGCATAATTTTTTATTTGATTAATAGATCTTATACATTAGCTTTTGTAGATGAAATAAAAAAGGAGGCTTGGTCAAGAAAATCCTTTATTGTAGTAATTTTTTTTTGTTTTTGAGGCATATGTACATGTACCTAAGGAGAAATGTATCTTCATCATAAATTATATTAATGGATTCAAATTATACAAGTTTTATAACCCTAAGAATAGGAAGATAGTGTATAGTTTGAATACTATCTTCATGAAGATCACATCTTTTAATATTTTCTAACCTAAATATGAGAAGAATAAATCAAGGTACAATTTAATTCAAAGATTAAGGATGAAATCACATTCCATTAGTAGTTTAAAACATCCAAAATATATAACATAACATGTACCTCATATTATGGCTATTGTGATAATCCCTATTATTTAGTTTGTTGTGTTGAAACCCCTTAAGATTCTTGTAATTTATACAAGTGGGAGATCATTAGGACTATAATTTGTACACCTTGAAATTTCTAATTCTATTTCTAATTCTTTATTATTGTAAAAATATCTATAAATAATATGCTCATATTGAAAAAGGGACCCCACTTGGAAGAATTGTGATTAAATTTTAGACACTCTTCTCCTTGTGTCATTGGTCTTATAATGATTGTGAGAAGTCATTGAGCAGGGGGTTATAAGTTCTACAATGACTAGAATATTTGATTAACTAATAATAGTCATCTAGAAGAAGTGTTTGAGAGATATTAGTAAATCTACATGGAGCAGTTGGGAGTTACACCTAAATCTTTTGGTCATATGGGTCAAATGATCAAATATGTAGTTACATTCCATCTTGGGAGGATTTTGTTAGTGATATGAGTTGTAGACCCAAAATATGTAAGGTCTAATAATCTCCCAAGTGCTAGGGGTGTCAAAACTAGGAAGATTACCACAAACCTATATGCAGGTTGGGAAACTTAGGACCAATTATTGAGGTGGGTAATACCTCATTCACCTATGGCTCTAAAAGACCAAGGGGGGTTTCCTTGAGGTATTGGATTGGCTATTGAAACTATGATTGAACACTTCCTTACAACAAACTATACCCATTACATAGTGTATCCCAATACTAGTGTCACAATATACCTATGTACTAGTTGGACATGCAAGGCTTAGCACTTTATTTAATAGGCGATCTTCCATATAAATGTATGAGAGTGTGTTTTATAATAACCCTTTATCATGTTGCATTCAAACATAATATTTAAAAAAACTTAAATAAAACTGGAAAGATGTGTAAACTAATGTATTTTGAGTGTGTTAAGGATGATGGGAGAAAAATTCAGGTACAAACTAGCGCCTTTATCTATTGGGTATCAAAGTATCTAGATTTAATTAAACATGTAACAACTAAAAGGAAGGTAATGCCTTAATCAATTCACCACAAAAGACCATGTCTTTCAAAATGTACAAGAAAGCTAGGCTCTACATATACATTCAAAAAATAAATAATGGTTGCATAAATATTAAGTAAATCTACTTATTAATCCATGAATATGCCCATACACTTCCTTTATTATGACAAAAAAATACCTTACAAAGGATTTGCAAGGATTTTCATAGACTTCTAGTTAAAAAATAAAACATATATCTAAAAAAGTATACCATACACAAGGATAAACTCTACTAAGGTTGATTCTCCCTTTACACATTCAATATTCAACGTCTCCATGATGTTATTGTTTGGTGTGGAGCCTGATCAGTCTCCAAGTGGGAGATTGTTGGTATGTGGTGACTAATCATGCAAATAATGTACAATCATAACATATTCTCGTTGAGGTTCGGGGTCGGGCCGAGCCTCGATCGGGGGTTCGAGGGTAGTATCCCTCGATAACACATCAAGGTTTTCCCGCTAACACGTCAAGTAAAAAAAATGACTTTGTAAAACCCTAATTTTAGAAGCTTCCAAAAAGCTTGTTATAAGCAGTTGGGATGTATGTTTTTGATGAGGAAAAATAGGTTTTGATGGGACCCGAAACCCAATACAGACCAGTTTTGAAGGGACTAGAAACCCTATCCAAATGAAATATGTTGCACTAAAGATAAACTGAGTACCATTAGTAGCCCATCAACAATAGCACTAAGAATAAAACTAGAAAGCACATGTTGCATAAAGGTTTTACAGGGACCTTGAACCCACAAAAAAACTAAATCTGGGACCTAACATCCAAAGGTTTTTGAAGGGACCTTGAACCCTTAACCAGGTTTTTCAGGGACCTTGACCCCATAATAGGTTTTGAAGGGACCATAAACCCTTTACAATCAGGTTTTGGCGGGGACCTTAAACCCATAGAAACTAAAAGAAACTGCCTGAAACATTCAGGCAACATAACAACCATGCTGCAACAAACCAAGTCACAACACCAATCAATTAGAAACACCAACCCAACCTCCACCTCAATAGGAAAGGGTACCCCTCTATAGGAGAGGATGAAGAGAGATCCAAATCCATAAGACATAGAGCTTCCCACCTAATCCACAACACCCTTTCCACCTCAATAGGAGCAGCCTCCACCTCCATAGAAGACATCAGCTGAAGAACCTAATCGAAAGTAGCTACACCCACATAAAGGAAAGTCAAGACATCCTTTGGCCTAGTAGAAAATTGGAGCTCAGAAGAAGGAAAGAGCACTCCATAGCCAAGCTTGAGTGAAGAAACTTCTAAGATTTAAGCATCAACATTTGAAGGAGCCCAGCCATCAGGAATAACATACCCCCACCTACAAAACGAACTTAAGAGCACCAAAGGGGGAACAAAACCCTCTACAGAAACTGAGAGTTAAAAACCAAGGAAAGAGAATCCAAGAAGGCTTCACCAGGCCACAAGACAACCCCATCATCCACAAAAACATCACCCACCAATGGGGATTCAAAATAACATTATCATAATGAGCAGTCCCACCTTCAGAAAACATAGAGCCATCATCCAGTAGGGGAAACCACCAACACAAACCATAGTGCCAAAAAAAATAGACCAAGCCCCTCATAAAAAACTAAGCATAGAAACTAGGAGGGGCACACAACAGCTCCCACAAAAATCCCAAGAGCCAAGGACAATAAAGAAGCAAGAGGAGAACCCCAAGCAACTGACAGAAAGCCAAGGCCAAAAACTTACCAAGGACAGAGAAACATAAAAAACTCCTCACCAAGAAATAACATCAGCACTAAGCAGGGGACAAAAGACAAGCAAAGAAAACATAGGGGAACTCCCTTCCCACCTAAAGCAGTAGCCAAAGAGATCAAGGCCCAAAAAAACAAGCCCCAACAATAGAAATAAGATCCCCTCACCCACACCACAAAATGAGGCCCAACCACAGAGGGGCCAACAACGTAAGCAACAGGTAGGGGAGACTTCACAAAAAGATCCAGAAAAAAACAATGATGGAAGCAAACACCCATCGCAAGCTCCATCAACCAAAGACAAGCAATAGGCCAGGCAAGCCACCCACAAAAAACCATCCTCAAGCATCACACAACCAAAAGGCACAAAGGCCAAGTGTTGCAGTGACCCCAAATCACCCCTCGCCCACCTTTCAGAGACCATGAAGAGCCCATGAAGAAGCATCATTGTCAGCACCGCAACATCCACATCCCCATCCTCACAAACTTTTCCCACATCGACCTCAGCATGAAAAACCCTTCTGCTGCGCCCATTCCCACCTAGCGTCCTCCACTATTGCGCCTTCAATCCCATGAAGCTCTCACCACATAGTCCTCTGAACACCTCCCACAGAAAAGGAACCATGGCAACAGGCAAAGGGGGGCCAACAACTTCGTTTGCAACATCATCTTCGTTTGCATCATCACCACCCTCGCCAACCTCAACGCAACCACCTGCAAAAATAATCATGGCTGGGATGTATGTTGCGGTATGGGATTTGTGAGATTGTAATATGCTTTGCATAGGATAATAAAATCATTGGGTGGCTGAGTTTTTGTAAATGTAGCCCATATTAGGTGAACCACGTTAAATTTTTGTGTTGATCTCTTTTGTGTTATTCTTTATTGCTATTTATGGGTTATTTAATCTGCATATAATTGTTAATGTTTATTGCTCTAATCTACCTAAACCCTAACAACTGGTATCAGATTCGTGTGTATTTTGGTTGATTGGCAGGAAACCTCTAGATTTGAGTGGGAGCAATGGAAGAAAAAAAATTCAAGGTTGAGAAGTTCAACGGCCAGAATTATCAATTATGGAAGATGTAGATGGAAGATTATTTGTATCAAAAGGATCTATGGCGGCCATTGTAAGGAAAAACAAAGAAAGAGGATAATGTGTCCAATGAAGAATGGGATGTTCTGAATAGAAAGGCACTGGGAACCATTCGGTTGTGTCAGGCATCATCTGTGGTGTTCAATATAACATAAGCAAAGACAACAGTGGATCTAATGGAACATTTGGCTAAATTATATGAAAAACCCTCAACCTCAAATAAGGTATTTCTCATGAAGCGTTTGTTTAATCTAAAAATGATTGAAGGTGGATCTGTGACAGATCATTTAAATGAGTTTAATACAATTACCAGTCAGTTAAATTCTGTACAAGTGAATTTTTATGAAGAGGTGAGGGCTCTCTTGGTTTTATGTTCTTTTCCATAAAACTGGAATATCTTGGTAGTGGTTGTAAGTAACTCTTTCTCTGGTTCAAATACATTGAAATTTGATGATGTTGTTAGTGTTATCCTCAGCGAAGAAATTCAACAAAAAATCATAGGTGAGACTTCAACATCGGGTAATGCTTTGACTATAGAGAATAGGGGAAGAACAAAGGAGAGAGGAAAAAGCCCAAAAAATCATGGGAATTCACAAGGGAAGTCGAAGAAAGGAAGATCTAAATCCAGAGGAAAAATGGATTGTTGGCACCATGGAAAGCCAGGACACTTGAAGAAGGATTGTTGGTCTCGAAAATAAAAACAAGGAGATGAAAAACATGATGACAGTAAGGAAGCTAATGTTGCAAGTAATAAATTGCAAGATTCTTTAATTCTATATTTAGAAAATGTTAATGATTTTTGGGTAATAGATTCAGGAGCTTCATTTCATGCCACACCCCATAGGAAATATTTTGTAGATTATATTCAAGGTGATTTTGGACAAGTATATTTGGGTGATGATGAATCCTGCCAGATTTTTGGAAAAGGTAAAATAAAAAAACAAGTTGTAGAATGGAAATGAATGGTTGCTACAGGAGGTAAGGCATGTTCCAAATTTGAGAAAAATTTCTCAGGACAACTAGGTAGTGAAGGTTGCATAGTTACCTTTACATACAAAGTCTAGAAGCTCACTAAAGGTGCATTAGTAGTAGCTAAAGGTGAAAAGGTAGGCACATTGTATTTTTGTACTGGTAATACTTATTCTACCTTAGCTGCTTCAGAAACAGTTGCTACTGAGACATTTAGAGCACTTGTTGCAGGGACAGAAACATAATTGTGGCACCATAGACTTGGGCACATGAGTGAGAAAGGGATGAAAATCCTTCACTCCAAAAATTTGCTAGCAAGTCTAAAGCAAATTGACTTGGAGTTCTATGAAAATTGTGTTTATGGAAAATAGAAAAGAGTCCAATTTCTCAAAATTGGGAAAGAGAAAAAGAGTGAGAAATTAGAGCTTGTGCATTCAGATGTATGGGGACCAACTCAGGAATCTTCTCTTGGTGGCTCTTGTTATAATGTTACTTTTATTGATGATGCAACTAGGAAATCATGGGTGTATTTCCTAAAAAAGAAATCAAAAATATTTGAAAATTTTAAAAAGTGGAAAGCTTTGCTTGAGAATGAGATAGGAAAAAAGTTGAAGTGTCTTAAATCTGATAATGGAGGCGAGTATTGCAGTAGAGAATTTGAAAATTGTTATTCAAACAATGGAATCTGTAGGCAAAAAATGGTTCCTAGAACCCCACAAGAAAATGGTGTGTCTGAGAGGATAAATAGGACCATTATGGAGCGTACAAAGAGAATGAGATTGCATGTTGGACTACCCTTACAATTTTAGGCAGATGTTGTACATACCGTTGTTTATTTAATAAACAAAGGACCTTCAAATCCTTTGGATGGTGGCATTCCAAAGGAGGAATGGACGAGTAAAAAGGTAAACTATTCATTTCTAAAAACCTTTGGTTGTGAAGCTTTTGGCCATGTTGATATTGAAAATAAAACCAAGCTTGAGGCTAAGTCTCAAAAATGTACCTTCATTGGATATGGAGTAGATGAATTTGGTTATTGGTTATGGGATTATGAAAATCATAAAATCATTAGGAGCAGAGATGTTATATTCAATGAGAAGGTCATGTATAAGGATCAACTGCAAGAAAAGAAGCATGAACATGCCAAAAAGGAATATGTGGTGCTAGATGAGATTCCAAAAAATAAAATGCCATTGGTACCTGATGCTTAGCAACAACAAGTTATCCCACAAACTCCTACAAGTGTTAGACATTCTACAAGGATAACTAGACCTCCAAAAATATTTTCTCCATCATTATATTCTATATTATTAATTGATTATGGTGAACCTAAATGTTATGAAGAAGCAATGTAGGTAGATACCAAAAAGAAATGGGAGCTAGGAATGAAAGAGGAAATGGATTCCTTGCTACAGAATTAGACTTGGGACTTAGTCCAATTGCCTACAGGTAAAAGAGCACTACCAAATAAATGGGTTTACAGGTTGAACGATGGAGGCAAGAAAAGATATAAGGATAGACTCATGGTAAAATTTTTGCACTGAAAAAAGAAATAGATTTTGATGAAATATTTTCTCTGGTTGTAAAGATGACTTCTATTAGAACCATTCTAAATCTTTTGACTACAAAAGACTTGCATCTTGAATAGCTAGATGTGAAAACAACATTTCTCCATGGGGATTTGGAAGAGGAAATATACATGCAGTAACCACAGGGATATGAGGTCAAGGGTAAGGAGGAATTTGTGTGCAGGTTAAAGAAGAGTTTGTATGGCCTGAAGCAAGCACCTCGGCAATGGTATTTGAAATTTGATAGTTTTATGGCTGAACAAGGTCACAAAAGATGTCATTTTGATTATTATGTTTATTTTAAGAAATTGGATAATGGCAGCTATAATAACATGTTGCTTTATGTTGATGACATGCTTGTTGTCAGGTCTAACATGCAACATATTAATGAACTTAAGAAAAAATTAGCAAAGTTATTTGCTATGAAGGATTTGGGTGCAACAAAACAAATCCTTGGTATGAGGATCACATGGGATAGGAAAAACAAAAAATTATTTTTGTCTCAAAGTGAGTATGTAGAGAAGGTGTTGAAAAGGTTTAACATACAAGATGCAAAAGCAGTTAGTACACCTCTACCTAGTCATTTTAAGTTGACTAAGGAGATGTGTCCAAAGACACCAGAGAAGGAAGACAAAATGTCTAAGATACCATATGTATCAGCACTTGGTGGGTTGATGTATGCAATGGTATGCACACGGCCAGATATTGCACATGTAGTGGGAGTTGTGAGCAGGTATATGAGCAATACAGGAATGGAACATTGGAATGTAGTAAAATGGATTCTCTAATATTTGAGAGGTACTACTTCAAAGAAACTATGTTTTGAAGGAACAAATTCTGCTCTAAAAGGATATGTTGACTCTGATCTGGCGGGTGATATTGATAGCAAGAGTACTACATGGTATATTTTTACTCTAACAGAACTGCAGTCAATTGGATTTCAATACTGCAAAAGTTTGTTGTGCTTTCAACCACTAAAGTTGAGTATGTTGCTGCTACGGAAGCCAACAAGGAAATTATTTGGTTACAACATTTTCTAGAGGAATTGGGACAACAACAAGAAGATAGCCCTTTGTACACTAATAGAAAAAGTGTCATTCATCTTTCTAAGAACTCAGCTTTGCATTCAAAAACTAAGCACATACAGCTCAGATACTACTTCATCCGGTCAGTTTTGGAGGATGGGCAGTTGAAGCTGAAGAAAATTCACATAAGTGAGAATCTTGCAGATATGTTTACAAAGGCAGTTACATGGGAGAAACTGATTTCCTCATCAATTTTTGTTGGCCTTCACGACTGATAATGGTGGACATAAGAAACCAACCAGACCTGTAATCAAGTGGGAGCTGCAAGTGCAGCGGTGTCATCCAGGATCAATTTCCAAGTGGGAGATTGTTTGGTGTGGAGCCTGATTAGTCTCCAAGTGGGAGATTGTTGGTATGTGGCGACTAATCATGCAAATATTGTACACTTGTAACGTATCATCACCGGGGTTTGGGTCAGGTTGGGCCCGAGTGGGGTTTCAAGGGTGGCAACCCCTGATAGCAGGGGTTCGAGGGCGCAACCCCAAAAAAAAAATTCCCCATTAACACATCAAGGTTTTCCTACTAACATGTCAAGTGAAAAAATATGACTATAAAACCCTAATTCTAGAAGCTTCCAAAAAGCTTGTTATAAGCAATTGGGATGTATGTTGTGGTATGGTATTCATGAGATTGTAATATGCTTTGCACTGGATAATAAAATCATTGGGTGGCTGATTTTTTGTGGATGTAGCCCATATTGGGTGAACCACGTTAAATTTGTGTGTTGATCTCTTTTGTGTTATTCTTCATTTTTATTTCTAGGTTATTTAATTTGTGTATAATTATTAATGTTTATTGCTCTAATATGCTTGAACCCTAACAGTTATTACATGCTTGGGATAAACCCAAATCATTCCAATTTACAAAAATAGCTACACCCAAAATTAGAAATTGAAACCCTAGGGATTCTTGTGAATATCTCTCATTTGTTGGCTCTATATCTCCTCCTCTCTATAAAAATATGATCCTCTAATATCACCCTCTTTCATATTTTTTTAATCTAAAAATTTCTTGCAACACCTTATAGAGACCTTAGGGAAAGAACCACATGGTCATCTAAAATTGCATAAGATTCCCATGTCAACTTGCATCACCTTCACATGGTCGTACACTAGAAGTCATCCCCTTACATTGTCAACCATATTATTTTGTACACCAAATCCATGTCTTAGAGGGAGCCAAAGGTACCAAGAGGCTTATGAGAATCCTCACTTGTCAAATCATATTTTTTTTTAGACCACTAATGACATCTTGGGTTGTGCGGGAAGGTAGGTAGGGCTTTTCATTCCAATCACAAAGTTTTGAGACTTTGCATACCAAAGGGGGAAGAGGGAAAAAATACACCTAAATTATAATAGGTGTGATGGTATGAGAATATCTAAAATCTTGAAATAGGACTTGTTAAGGATGGCATGCTAGGGATGACAAGTCAAACCAACATGACATTATGAGAAACTCCAAAATCTTGAAATTTGCAAAGTGGAATTTTTGGGAAGCAAAGTTGGTAGTAAAGGAGAGGATGCATGAATGACCAAACTAAAAATATCATATTTCAAGGGAAATTGACTTAGAGGGGAAATCATACTTTTCAAGGATGGCATGCCAAGGATGACAAGTTAGATTAGTATGATAGTATGATAAACTTTGAAATCCTAAAATTTGTAAAGTGGGATGTTTGGGAAGGAAATTTGGCAATTGAGGAAAGGATGCATGAATGACCAAACCCAAAATAACATATTTCAAGGAAAATGGGATTAGAGAGGAAAATCAAACCTACCAAGGATGACATGTTAGGTATGATAGGTCAGATCAACATGATAGTATGAGAAACTCCAAAATCTCAAAATTTACAAAGTGGCCCAAAGAAAAGAAAAAATACAAGATATTGACCATAAAAGAACCTTATAAATTAATTAATAAAGATATTTGATACACACACTTTGAGTTAATACACTTAGAAAATTACTTAACATAGTGAACCCAACTAAAGACTTCTTAGATCGGCTACTAACAAGGGGTGGATAGGGTCAAAAACACAACTTGTGGAGCACAAAAAAGAAAAATTTAAACAAATAAAAGTGGGTTCCAACAAAGTTATTATTAGAGAGAGGTGCATGGTTCCATGTTGGACCATTTTGACTATGACTTGGATCATGGTTTTTTATCCCATGGTTTTTATCATCAATCATCAAAAATATTTGATTCCACAATTTCTTGTAAGGAGGAAAACACAAATTACACATCTACATATGATGAAAGTGATTATGAAAACCACCTTCTTTGAAAGAAATGGAAGCCATATATGGAAGAGGTTATCAAATTTTAAAACAACTAGGCTATAATGGAAAAGGATGTAGTGTAAAAGAACAAGACATTCGTGCCCCTGTAGAACTCAACACGCAAGAAACAAAAAGAGGTCTTGGTTATTGTCCTTCAAAAATAATGAAACATCAAAAAGACCTTTACTTAATCATACAAGATACAAATAGAATTAGTTGTTGCTCCTTGCCACGTGGTAGTGGTAGTATCATAACATACTAAACCAACAATTTTGATGTGTTCTATGGACTTCTCTTGCACTCTTAGGATCTTTCACCTAAAAGGAGAGAGATAGAACCCCAAAATTGAGTTGGTTCACTCAAATAAAGGATTGTATGATGCTATTAAGACTAAATGCAATGGTGTAAATGCAACTAAATGATGTAATTGATTGATTATGAATGCAAAACTAATGTAGTTTCCAATGTTTGAAAACATAATGTGATATGCAAAAAATGAAATAGAGATGAAAACTAATGCAAACAGAATTGAACAAGGTCAAACAAAGTGCACCTGGGAATTGGATGATGAATCTGGAATGTTCTAAAATCTGGAAGAGATCAATGTAAATCACCAGTGGGACTTATTCGCCACTGATGGCGAATTAGTCCTACTACTGACAACAAAAACACCTGAAAACTGCTTTCCGACAATCAGGAACTGGAATCTGACAAAATCACCTTTTTCAGCCTTAAGGTGGGATCATTCACTACTGATGGTGAATCGGTCCTCCTTCAAAATTTTGTGAAATCAAAGGTCAATTATGTAGCTCCAAATCTGTACTTGTCTTCTTGTTGGGTTGACGGAGTCAAATCTACAAAAAACAGATTGTAAGTTGTCTCCAAGCTTGAAATAGGGTTTAGTTGACTTGAAACAATTAGTTGACTTGTTGACCACCTTTTAATATGTATTTGCTTGAAAAATATGCATAAAAAAGTCTACAAACACACATGAAAAAGGGGGAAAATGGCTAAGGGTTAGGGTATAGGGATTTTCCTTGGTCAAATCCCACTTTGGTAATCAAACCCTTAATGAAGAAATGAAATGAAATGAACAAGGAATGATGAATAAACATGAAAATGTCCTAAACTCACCACAACCTTGTTGAAGAAATCTGAAGATATGTCAATGGCTGCTCCAAGATTCTTTATGAATGCTTGATTGAATGGTGCTTGAATGTGATTAGTGAATGAGTGAACTTGATGAATGCTTGAATGAATTAGGTGTAAAATGAGAAGAAAAACACTTATTTATACACACTTATCCACTAATAACCCAATAATACCTCATCACAGGCTGACATAAGGTCTTTTTGAATAAAAACTCGAAAGGAATTTTGAATTATTTTGAATTTGGAGCCAAGAGGAACTTATTCACCACCCATGGCGAATGGGTCCCACCTTGGGCTTGTAAGTGGGTATTGGGAACTATCTTGCATTTAATGTTGTTTTTCAGACTTACATTAAAAAATAGACTTAATTAAGTCATGAGTGCATAAAAGGGTCATATAAAGCATAAGAAACGTGTAAATAGTGATAACAAGCCTAGAAAAGCGTGAAATCTTGTTACAAGACTTTACAACACCTTAAAATAGGACTTGATAAGTGATGAAAAGGTTATTTTTAGGTGAATTGTAATGAGAAGAGTCTAGAAAAGTGTAGAAATGTGTTACAACACTTCACAACACCTTCACAAGACATCATAATTTGAATGTTTAGGACCTAATGTGAATGTAGAAGTTACATTACAACATTAAATCAAAGCAAAATAGACCAAGCATCATGAGAGAAAGACCCGAAATACCATGAAAATGCCAATGATCCATTTTTCTATGGTACACATACTCACTACAATCCATGGTATAAACTAGCCTTTATGCAATCATACTTCATTTCGCAATGAGCAACATATCATCATCCATTTTGGGATCATCTTTGTCCCTACACTTTGGGGAAAGGGGTTAGGTAGCCTTGTGTTAGGTGCATTCCTTCTAGAAAGGGATCCCTTTATTTCTCCTTAAAATGTTAGTATAGCAAGTACACTAATATTTTAAGGTGGGGATATAGTCCCCCACCCATTGTTTGCATAAGAAATGATCCCTTCTTAGTGATGATTGCATGCATCTCCTAGGAAGTGTGACCTTTTCAACCAAAGTGTTGCTTTCTTGATTTATGTGAGTGTCTCCTTTGTGGTGATATTGGTCTCGATTTCCTCTAAGTGTGTGACCTTTCTTGGCTTATAACATTCCCAATGGTGGTAATTCTATGGCTAGTATTCCCTAAGGTGTGAGGTTATATTCCATGACTAGTCCTATCTTGGTGGTGATGTCATGTATGATGTTCCCTAAGGTGTGACCTTTCATATATTGAGAAAATCCCCTTTGTTGTTTTTATAAATCACCTTTTGTGGTGGTTTTGTTATAACACCTCTTGAGGTTTTGGCCTTATCTTGGCATTGTTTATGCACCTCCTTAGACATGTTTGTGCACCTCCTTAGGTGAATTTGGATTTTTTTCTTCACTTTGTTCACACACATTAAACTTAGTGTCGCATTGGCATAACATTTTGATCATTTTGTAGCACCTTATCAAAGTTATCAGGGAGTATAACTTTTGGTATGGTTGACATGGGTGCACACCTAGTGAATATCTAACTTCACTAGACCTAGTGTGTTTCTCATTTTGCTACCTTTTTCTTGGGGGCTCGCCTAGTGAATATCAAACCTCACTAGCCCATGTTGCCTTTTGGTTTGTGATTCACCTAGAAAATATTAGACTTTTCTATTGTGTGAGTCATGAATTCCTTAGCATGGTCGTCAAGCATAAAACAACTTGCTTGCCAGTATAGCTATGTGTTTTATGAGTGTTTAGCATAATACAACTTGCTAGCTTTATGGAACCCATCATATTGCATGGACACCTCGCATAATATAGTCTTCTAGCTAATAGATCCATGTGGCTCGTGAGTTATTTTGCACAACACAACTTGCTAGTCCTCATGAGAGAATTCCTTTGGCTAACATTTATTCGATGGATGATGTTTGGTATTTGAGAAAATTTAAGATCAAGGTCTCTTTACCTTACTGACTTGAATCCTTTTAGTACTAACCTTGTGTTTTATTGTGTGTTTTTGTGTGTCTTCTTTGTGTTTGCATCGTATTTTTGTTCATTTTTTTGTCAAACTTATACGTTATATTATGCCATGTTTTCATCATGTATGCTTCATGTTTTTCAACATGTATGTTTGTGTATGTTGTCTTGTTGCATTTCATACATGTGTGTGTTCCTTTTTCTTCATGTTGTCTTGTCGTAGGATCTTGGATCTTGGGGGCTTGTGCACTCCCCCTTGATCCTTAGTTATCCTATCTTTTCAACATTTGGACAATCAAACCCCTCTTGACATATATTTTCTACTTTAGTGTGAGTCTAAGCATAAGTTCATACTCTTGTTGGGATATGGTGTTGTACACCATTGCATAATTTTATACATTATAATGTTGTAATCAAATGATTATTTAGTTGTGATGTACCTAGGTGGTGTGGTTAATCACACTATGTAATTATATGGGGAACACTTTATGTTGTATCATAACATTGTATTATTATTTAATGTGTGGGAGACATGTGATAATAATTTAATATTGGGGAAATATGTAAAAAGTGAAAACTTAGTACCCAATATTAAATAAGGGATTATTGGTTTTGTGTTCATATGGTTTTGTGGCACATGGTTTTATCTTATCACTTGATTGTATTTTTGTGAACTTGTATCTATAAAATCAAGCACATGTTTAGTGGTTAAGGTTGGCTAAGTGAGAGGGTTGTCATTATTGAGTCTTTATAATGGGTGCATATGTGAAGCATGGCATGCGATGTGTGGATTCATGCTTGGACACATGAGGATGCATTGGAGAGGCTTGATGCTTCAAAGGTATTCATTGTAATTCTTGGATGCTATATTGTTGAATATTAGATGGAGTATGGATGCTTTTGGAGGCTGGATTTTTCCCTCTTGAGGGTTTTCCCAGGGTATATCTTGTGTTACCTTGTGGATTATCTATTTGATCTATGCATTATGATTACTTGTATGCATGTTTATCTCTCATGGGGTTATGTAGGAAATGGATTAAGATCATGGGTATTATGCATTATTTCCTAACAACTCTCACTAAAGTGGGGGCTAAAATTAGGGTTGTAAATTGTCACCCTTGACAATTTCACACTATGTTTTTCTTAGACCCCATAATTATTGAGCCTGATTGATCCTCTAATTTCCTAAATTATGCATTCTATAGCCTATTTTTACTATTTTTCGAGAAATTGCAAGCATTGAACAATTACATTTATTTAATGTTTTTGCCCCAACACCTAAAATTCTATAAAATAGGGCCAAAACTAGGATGCCCTTGGGCATTTGAGTCCCCCTATTTTTTCGGGTTCCAAATTTAGTTATGTTGGTGTTGACATTTTAAGATTTGAAATTCAAATTGCAAATGTTGGTTGTTGGGATCTAATTTGTGAGAAATTGAATAAACTCTTATAAATACATAGTTATTGCATCATTTGAAATCTATCTAGCAACAAGTGAACATCAAGAGTACTATCAATCAAGTCAAGAGCAACATTTAGAGCTTTATTGTAGCAATTCAAGATCCAAGCATCTTGTCAAATCCTATGTGAGTTCATGCATGTTTATGTTATCATTGTTTGTGAAGCTAATCCTTGTTGTAGGTCTCCAAGAAATTCAAGAATTCAAGCAAGCAAGATCCAATACCTTGAAGAGATATGTATGACTTCAGTCCTTCAAAGAAGTCATTGAAGGGTGGTGAGTTGCAATAATTTGTTGATTCATCATTCCTTCCTATCATTTATCCATTTGTATCATTAACATTGTCATTGTAGAAGTGGAAACACTAACAAAGGGTGGAAAGCCCCTAAATGGCACAACATTTCCTCTCTCTTTGAATGTGCAAGTTGCAAATTTAGACAAGATAGAAAGGATTTGAAGATCATTTATCCATTGTTGCATTCTGTAGTGTCGTAAAATTGCACCTCATGGCAATTTCACCTACACTTTTGTATCTACTTTAATGTCCACTCCTTTAATATTTGTGTAGGCTCATTTTAGCCCTTGCACCAGCCTTTTTCCCTCTCAGGATGCTCAAGACCCCTTTTCAACAGCTATCTTCTTATGTCAACTTTGTGTTAAACCATGTGTTTAGCATGATTTTCCTAGACACTAGCATGTCGCATGGACATCCATGTAGTTTGGTAATGTCTCACAACATTTTAACATTCAAACGGCCATTTTTAAGAATTTTTCCACTTGTCACCTACCTTGGTCGGTGGAAACAACTCAGTATGCCTTGAAACAACTTAGGATGCCTTGTAACGGCTTGGGAACCTTCTTTTCCCTCCTATTCTCTCTTTAAAGTCTATATTTTCATAAATCATTTTTTCTCTCTAGATCTCTCTTGGTCTTTTCTCTCTTGCTCTCTCATTCTCTCTTATCTTTGTCTTTCTCTCAAGCTTGTACAACTCTCTACAACTTGCTACAACAGTTTCAAGCTCTCGCAACGTTCTCTACAATTCTCTTGGCTTTCACAACTTTCTCTCTCTCTCTCTTTGGCTTCCTCGTGCCTTTAGGTATATCTACTTGTCTTATGTCTTTGAGCATCTTGGGATTTATTGCATCCCTTGTCTATGTATTTTATCTTCTCATCTATTTATCTTTCTATCTATTTGTCTATTTGGTTGTTCATGGAGGTGGAAACACTTAAACAAGGGTTTGACTGAGGCAAGCCCCTAAACAGCCCCAACATTTTCTCTCAATCTTATGTGTGTAGGCATTGAAGACATTTATTTGCTAGAGGCTTCATTACTTGGATTTTTGTGAGAATTTTCTTTTTCCTTATTTTTATCATCTACATTTTATTTAGTCTATATTTCATCTAGTTTACTTTATTTTAGTTTTGTTATTCTCTGTTATCTTCTTTGCATTATTGAAAGTTCCTAGCAATCAGATTGTTAGTAACACTAAAGACATTTTCTGTGATAGTCTTAGTTTTTGATCTGTACAAGATGCCAGTGCATTGTGCTATCGTCCTTGGTCAAGGGCTTATGACCTACTCTTTCTATTTATGGAATTTTCACCATTTTATCTTGTCACCTAAGCTTTGTTCCTTGAGGTAGTTGAGGGTCATTTGCTCCATGTAGACTCTTTTTCGTCTTAGAGACTTGGGAGTAGAAAATTTCCTCTTCTACATATTCAAAGCCCCACACCTTGTCAATTCATGGAAACTCGCCTATAGAATTATCTAATAGTGATCCAACAAGTTTGCAAGTAGAAACAGGGATATCAAATCTGGTATTAGAGGACTGAAAAAGTAGAGGACACCCCTACAAGGACCCAAAGACTTTTGGGTGCCATTTTCCTTGTTGGCCTCCTACAATGATTTTAATAACTAAGCCTTTATAACCATGACTCAAAGATTGGACATCTAACCTGAATAGCTATCTCAATCATCATGAAGGTGCATTTAACTTGTCAACCCAGGGATGTGAACTTGAAATGGGTCAGCACAGTATGTGCACTAGGAACTCAAAGTAGCCATTGCATTCTACAGCTAAGAAACACAATATTGAAAGTAAATTGCTTGAAAAGGAAAGAGAAAAATGTTGAATATCAATCAATGACTATGCTAAGTTGAAATGCATAACATGAATAAAAATTTAAGCAATAAACAAGACACTACTCTGTCTACTTTGGTTGTAGGAACAGTCACAGAATGGAATTCTAGTGGTTGCAGGAATAGTTAATGCCAGATTTCTAACTAAGTACTAAACAACAAGTAATACTAAACTAATGCTAAACTAATAAGACAGATTACTCACCAAGTGGGCCCCCTTGGATAAGTATCCTCTAAACTAATAAGAACTCAAGTGCTTGAACTCAGAACTTTATTTTATTCACTATAAATCATGCATACAAGAGAGTAATGTATTTGTATCACTGAAACTGGAGAATGAGAGTACAATATCAAATCATGCAACTCTTGAAGAAGGATCATCAGATCATTATTTATACTACAGCTAAACAAGGTAGTCAACTCCATGACTGGGAGGACACCATTTAGGGAAAACAAGGGAAAGTGGAGCGATGGCGTTACACAAGCATGGAATCTAGTCAGACATGCAAGTCCAGACGTAGATCCAGCACAACGGTAACACCCATGCATGCTCAATCATTAAGGTCCACTACAAAGTGGTTACATTCAACTGCATGAAGAATCTTTTGCCATCGACTGCCTTTGACTTGGAGTGATTCCTCAACTGGACGTTATGGTGCATGCCCAGCTAGCGGTGTCTTCCTCAACTTGGTGTATTAAATCTGCATGGCAAGGTCAATACACATAATAACTGCACATCTATAACCACTCTAAGAATCATTCATTAATCACATGCAAAATCAATATAGTTAACCCACATAATATGCCAAATGTCATTAAAGCTTGCAGAGATAGGATAATGTCAAATGTCAATGGTTTGAGGGAAACATTATGCAAATACCAACATTTAATCATCAAAGTTCATGACATTAGCCAGCAAATAGACTATAGATTCTACCAAAAACTAGGCTCATCACTCCCCCCAACCTAACATTTTGTTGGTCCTCCAGCAGGGGAAGATTTGCTCTTCTGCTTGGTCAAGGCTCTGAAATTTGCAACTGAGTTTTCCAACATAAGTGGTTGTAGTGTGTGAATCAAGATCCCAATAGAATCCTCCCAATCTGTCAAACCTGTTCCATCTTTGCCTCTCTGCAGCAACGTCAAACTGGTAAAATATGAAGTTTGGCACGGGCCACATGAGCATGGGTGGCTAGAAAGTCAGGGGAAGCCAAAGTCACCCTTGTGTTCTCCCAATCTCAATATACCTATCAATTCTTTTTAGTGTTACAACATAACTGTGGATGGAATGAGGCTCAACCTGTTTTATCTCATCATTCAAACTATTCCATCTTTGTGACAAACATCTCCTCATGGTTTCCTCCTTTATTGTTGTCTTTACCTCATACTCGTTGTAAACTACCTCAATCCAAGGCATAATCCTATTGCCATAACTTGGTCTGAGCATCATTTTATGCAATTCTCTATAAATATTCCTTGGGTTGCTTGATTCAACTCTAACAGAGAGAGGGATATCATACTCCAATTGCTTATAAACACCATGTTGTTGTCCCCAACTAATCTCATTTTGCACCCAAGACATGAATGTTCTTGATTGACATCCCCAACATACAGCAGCGGATTCCAATCATGGTCTTTTGTGACAACGTAATTATGCAAATAAAATTCGCATAACAAATTCTTCATTTCAGGGGAGGCAATCCTATAAGCATTGAAAAATTCCATAGGGGTATCAATTGAAGGATTCAAACTTGAGGAAATTATTGACATCTTAAAAGAGAGATACTTCTCTTTCAGGAGAAGAGCATAGACCCTTGGAGAGGTCCTACATTCTAGAATCTTTGGTGCCAAAGCTGCCATATCATCCACCCTCTACTTCAGGGTGGCAATTTCTGCATTTTTATCCTCAATCTCTTCATCCTTCTTTTGAATTTCCTCCTTCAATTTCCATTTTTCCTTTTTCCATTCTTCCTCCCTTCTTTGTATTTCTTTCCATAAATTCAAAATTGTTGCATGTATTGTAAAACCAAGAGGATTATGAATGCCTATCAGTCTTTTTGTTGATGGTAGCTCCTCATAATGCACTATCTGCATGGACTCAAGTTGTCCAGTTATCTCTAGCTGCAAGGGTGTTGTTTCTTCTTCCTTTTGCTGTAGGGACTCTTGTTCTTGTTGTGGTTGCAGGAACTCCTACTCTAGTTCTGGTTGTTGCTATAGGACCTCTTGCTCATGCTATAGGAAGTCCCAATTTTCCTCCAATTCTTCTACAATGTTAGCAAGATCAGCCAATGTTATATTTTCTACTCTCCTAAGTATGCCTTCTTCTTCTTCAACATTCTCCTGCTCCATTAGAGTTTTAGGGTCCTCATGTGAGGTCTCACCAGGTTTAGGGCTTTCATGTGGAGGCGTACCAATCGCAGGCCCAGCTAGTCTTGATTTCCTAGGAGGTCTCTCACATTTTCCTTTGGTTGTAGGATGAATAGTATCAACCTTCCTCTTCTTAGAACTTGGAACTTTTCTTTCTATAGGTTGTGTCTTAACCTTCCCTTTTCTTGTTTCTACCTCTCTTTGTTGTGCCCTAGTTTTCATCAAGGTTTCAAGTGGGATGACATCATCAGAATCTGAGGAAGAGCTTTCTTTTTCTGAGTGCTTTGTTCCAGAAGAACTAATTTCTATGGTTTCTTCTGCTACAGGAGGATTCACGCTAGAGCTAGCACCAGAGGTTGAAGCACTAGGAATGGATTCAGTCGTGCTTACTCTCCTTCTAGACCTACAGGATTGAGGCAAAGCCCTAGGTTGCAAGTGCTCAGGTCTAATTTGATCAACATTTATAAACTCTTCCCAAGTCATCCCAGATACATCATGTAGAGACTTTTCAACTAACAATTTAATCAAGCAATGGTGGGAAACATAATTATCCCTACCTTTTTGGGTCTCAGCCGCCATAATTGAGAGAAGATTGTACAACACGTTGGGCACATTCATCCTCCTTCCATGCCTCGTGATTTAAAAGCTTGAAGTGGAAATAATGCAAGTTTTACTGGCGACCCTCACAAGTGATGTATTTGATAACATACACAGCTATCTACTTCCATGGCTCGGGCAGAGACATTCTCTTTGCACCCTATTTGTCTATGCTCAATGGGAGGTCGTTTGGCTCTGTAAACTCGGCCCTAGCTGATCTGGCATCTCTAGAAGCAGAGTAGTTTTCACCATTAGTTGGTAACCCTATGACCTCTGCAATTCTTTCCTTTGTTGCCACAACTTCCAACCATTTTACTGTGGCTTTTCCTTCTGAAAATGTTTGGGAAAATTCAAGGGCAATGCTTTCATCAAATCCATCCAGCTTCAAGAAGTAATCTAACCATCCACAGTTTCTAAATTCTGCCAGGCACTGTACATCTTGTAGTAAAATATCATGCACCATGGGTTCATTTCAAATTAACCCACCTCCCATTGTTTGAAATCAAACAAATGCTTTGCAACTCCTTTCCTACAATTCTCATCTAAAAATCAAATGCACTTTCCTGCAGTATCTACTACATGCCAGTATTCCAGTACCAACCTGCTAAATTTCTAGTGCAAGTGTCAATTGAATTTCCTTTCCTTTGTTTTTCCTTCGTGCTTGCAACTCAAGATTACAACAGGGAAATAATGGCAAGAAAAAGATTGATAAAGGGAAATTATGATAGGAAGAAATGATGGTTGCAGTTATTGTCACTTCACACATGCAAGTTTTCCTCTCACTCGGATTTCAAATCAGCTCATTTTAAAATTTCTAACGCAGCCTAATATGATTTGACACATGGGCAATAAATTCACAAAATATTTGCATCTTTTTCTTTCCCCTCCCCCCAACCTAAATTTGGACATGTGTCTGCACATGTGAGATGGGAGTGGCGATTGACAGGTATTAATGGCATTTATGTAAATATCTATACTAACGTACAATGATTAAATAAACGTACTTAAAAGATGATTAAAGATAGCAATTAATGCGCACATACCTGAATGTGTGGAAGATTTGTTGCAAAGATCATGAATAAACTAATGCTCGCCTTTTTTGGAGAATAAATTGAGCAATAAATGAAGTGAAATGAGGTGAGGTGAAATGAAGTGATGGAAGAGAGAGAAAGGTGGTAATGGATGGGTGGATGGGTGGATGGATGAATAAATGAACTTCCACATAAGTGAAAGTCTTTATTATGAAAAGTGTGTACCTTAATTAGCCAGAAGGAGGAACACTAGGTCCACTTCCTTCGGCTGCAGGAAGCTCTAGTGTTGAATGTTGGATGAAATGTTACAGGAACTCTTCTTTGGAAGCTGGCTTGTGGTATAATTTGAGGTGATGACCATTGACAAGTAATTTGAATCTGACAGGGTCAATGGTAGTAAGTTGAACAGCTCCACTAGGAAAGACCTCAACAACTTCATATGGTCCTAGCCACCTTGTCTACAATTTTCCTGCATTTTCCTAGTATCTTGAGTGATAGAGCAAAGCCCAATCTCCTGGTTTGAATTTATTGTCCTTGATAAATTTGTCATGCCACTTGATCCTCTGATTCTGCACTACTTTTGTATGTTACAGGGTTGCTCTTCTTATCTCATCCAAAGCATTTAGCTGCATGATTCTTTCTCTCTATGCCTCAAAAATAATCATCCCAAAATCTACTGCGGTTCACAGAGTCTTATGTTCAAATTCAATTGGCATCATAGCTGTCTTTCCATAAAACAACTCAAATGGTGTGAATCCTATAGTTACTTTCCAGGTTGTCCTATAGGCCCAAACAACTTCTGGTAATCTATTTTCCCAATCCTTTCTATGGAAAGCTATTGCTTTAGTTAGAATGGCTTCAATTTCTATGTTGGTCACCTCAACTTGGCCATTAGCCTGGGGGTGATAAGGAGTAGACTTTTTGTACCATATATTGTACTCATTCACTAGTGTTGCAACAAGAGTTGATGTGAATTGTGGCCCTTGATCAGTCACTATTTCTCTTGGGACTCCATATCTTGTGAAAATATCTTCATAAAGAATTTTTGCAACTTTGTTATCTCTTGCATGCTTCATAGCCTTAACTTCTACCCATTTTGTCACATAATCAATGCATACCAATATATAAGACTTAGCATTTGATGGAGGGTCAATTGGTCCCACAAAATCAAATCCCCACTTGTCAAAGGGTGTGATTACTACCTGAGGGAAAAGTGGCATTTCATCAAATCTGGTTGGTTTGCCCATCCTTTGACATCTACCAATTTTTTTGGTATACCTTCCTGCATCCTTGTGGAGCATTGGCCAGTAATACCCTATGTTCAAAATCTTCATTGTTGTTATTTTGGCTGCAAAGTGTCCTCCACATGGTTCATTGTGGTATGCATGAAATATTTCATATGTCTCATCTTCTCTAACACATCTCCTCATGTCATGGTCAGGTCCAGTATAAAACAAACATCCAACAATCCAAGAGAAAGGAAAAGATTTTTCAATAAGTGCCCTTTTCTCTTTTGGGGAGAAGTGAGAAGGAACTCTACCTGTGACCAGGTAATTAGCTATGTCAGCATACTAGGGTGTTTATACACTAAGGGAGAATAGATGCTCATTAGGAAAAGAGTCATCTATGGGTTGATTGTCTTCTAATGTAGTTAGTCTTGAAAGAAAATTTTCAACAACATTGGCCTTCCCTGGCTTATCCACAATGGTTATATCAGACTCCTGCATCAACAATAACCATCTTTCCAATCTTCCTATGATCAAAGGTGTATTCATGAGATATCTAATGGTTCCATGATCAGTGTGCACAAATATTTGGTAGCCTATTATGTAATGTATGAATTTGTTCAATGCATAGATTACTGCCAGCATCTCTTTTTCTGTCACTGTATAATTGAATTCAACTCCTTGTAAAATTTTTGTGGACAAAGTAAATAGCATTTTCAACAGCTCCCTCTTTCTGTCCTAGGACCACTCCTATGGCATAATTTGATGCATCAGTGTGGATGTGGAAAGAAAGTTCTCAATTAGGTCCCTTGAGTATAGGAGCATGAGTCAAAGCTTCCTTCAAGTCAGCAAATACCTTGTCACAAGCTTCAGTCCACTGAAATTCAGCATCCTTAGTGAGAAGGGTATACAATGGTGTTGTTACCTTGCTAAATTTTTTGATGAAATGCCTATAATATCCTGCATGACCCAAGAAACTCCTAACATCCTTCTATTTTGTAGGTGTAGGAAGATTTGTGATTACCTCAATTTTTGCAAGATCTACTTGAATTCCCTTATAGGAGATGTAGTGGCCAAGAACTACACCCTCTTGCATCATCATGAAACACTTTTCACTATTTAAGGACAAGTTTTGATCTTCACATCTTTGTAGGAATCTCTTAATATTTTCCAATGCTTGATCAAAATCAACACCATAAGTGGTGAAGTCATCCATATAGATTTCCATGCAATCATGAGAAATGTCAGAGAATATGCTAATGACTGCCCTCTAGAAAGTTGCAGGTGCATTGCACAAGCTAAATGGGAGTACCGAATAGGCATAGGTACCCCATGGACAGGTAAGTGTGGTCTTCTCTTGGTCTTCTGGTGCAATTTAGATCTGGTTGTAGCCGCTGAATCCATCTAGAAAAGAGAAGTATTGCTTTCCTACAAGTGTGTCCAAAACTTGATCAATGAAGGGTAAAGGAAAGTGATCCTTCTTGGTGGCAGCATTAAGTTCCCTATAATCAACACAAACTCGCCATTTCCCTCCTTTTTTGGGCACAATCACTAATGGAGACACCCACTGACTATCTAAAATGGGGTAGATAAATCCTGCATCTAGTAATTTCTGCAATTCTCCTTTCACAATCTCTTTTAGTGCAGGGTTAATTCTTCTTTGTGGTTGTCTTATTGGAGTGAAATCATTTCTTATATAAATTCTATGTGTACAAATTTTAGGATCCATTCCCTTCATATCATGACAATCTCATGCAAATGCATGTTGATGGGCCCTTAACAGGTTCGCTAATAACAATTGTTGTTCTTCATTCAATTTACTATTAACATTCAAATGTCTTCCCTCTAACACCTAGACTTGTGTAGTTAACTCTATCATGACTGCTTCATTAATACATGGTACCTTTAGTTCATATGGCAACAATGTATGGAACATACCTGTTGCTGCAAGAAATTTGTCTATAGGAACAGTGGCTACAAGAAGAGTGGTTGTAGGAAGATCGTCTACAAGAACAGTGGTTGTAGGAAGAGCAGGCAGAAGTGTCATGATCGAAGTAGAAGATGATGCTTCCTCCACTTCATAATGGTTCTAAATGATATTAGCCAACACTTCATCCTCATCTTGGAGTTGCATGAAAGAGCTTCTATCTAGCATCATAAGTTGTGCCACAGAATTAACTTCCTCAGCCTCTTCACCAACTTGTGGCAATATAGGATTATCTTCATCATGAGATGGCTGAGCAAGTGGATAAAGAAAAAAAAAATTAGTGCTCCTCCCATATGAAATGGTCATGTCACCTGACCGACATCCAATGTATGCATCTGCAGTTGCTAACCAAGGCCTTCCAAGAATGATGGGATACCTGCCTACTGTAGCCTTAGGAGAAAGAATCATAAAATCTACTGGGTATTCCCAGGAGTCTAGAACTACCACAAGATCCTCCACTACACCATCTGAGTTAATAGTAGAGCTATCAGCAAGCTGTAGGATAGTAGGAGTAGACCTCATACTTGCAATGTTTAGTTGTTGCAGGATGTCTTTGGTCATTGTATCAATGGGTATTTTTTAGGTTAGATTAACATATAAGATCAATAAACATTAAAACCCAAAGAACTATCGAGTACAATGAAAGCAAATACAACAAAGATTATACCAATTACTCCTCGAAGCTTCCATGATTCATCTCCATAGCCCCTTCTAGCTCGTAGCGATCGTATGATTATTGCCCTCAGATTTGTATATGTGAGAAAATGCCTATGACTATGTCCTATGCAAGTTTTGAAGGATTTGAATGACAAAATGCCTATGACAAATGACAAATGACTATGCCTATGACAAGTAATCAAATTGAATTAAACAAGCTATTTGCAAAGTATGCAATTAAAATCTAAGCATAAATGTGTTGCAATAAGGAAGTGGTCCCAAAGTATGAGCAAAATTGGCATTTTATAGAAAATACAATTTTGGTCGGACGGACGAGATTGAAAGCTAACAAAGCCTAAAATGAGTGGACAATATTTCATGTGACAATCCCTAATCAGGGTTAGGGAAAAATCATTAAATGAGTGGTCAAGATGTCATTTGAGAAAATCAAATTAGCGGGTCGAGAATAAATGTGACAATTAGTCAAAAAGATAAAGATTTCAAAAATCAAGAAGATAAGATTCAAAAAATCAAGAAGATAAAGGTTGAACTAAAAAGTAGATTTGGAAAATCAAGAATTTGCTCAATTACTTGATTTTTGGAAGAAGATTACCATTTTGAATTAAATTAATTCAAAATATGGATTTTGTGTGACAATAAATAATCGATTTTCAAATTATTTACCAAAATGAAGTGACAGTTAATAAAATGAAATCATTTTAAATAATTTCATTTATTTAAAATGAGAGAAATATTAAATTAGGTAATTAAAGATAATTATTTAATTTAGAGGATTATGACCGATAATTAAATAAATTAATAAATTCATTTATTTAATAATCAAGAAGACATAAATGAATAAAGGTAATTAAATAAATTAAGAAATTTATTTAATTGTAAGAAGATAATAGACCCTTAGTGATGTATTGAATAAATAAATATAATTTATTTATTTAATAATCATGAAGAATAAAAGAGATATGAATTAATTAAGTAATTATGAATTATTTAATTAATAGTCGAATGTGGTCCAGGGACATAATTAAATGTCATAATTATGCTAGGACGAAAGATGAAAAATAGAGTTTCCAGGCTTAGGTCATTTTTAAGTGTCTACAGTCATTACATTGATTGTTGCCCCTAAATCAATCAGAGCATTCTTCACTTGGATCCTGTTTATGACAACTGCTACCATAGGACTACCTGGGTCATTATATTTGGGAATAGTCACTTTTCCCAGCATGATGTCAGCTAGCTAGCCCACCACATGAACTGTAGTTGGTAATCTTTTTTTTTCTACCTAGCTTCTTGAGGCAGGCTTCTTTGATTGTTTTTTCATAGGTTGGAACATCCTTTATGGCCTGAAATAGGGGTATCTGAACACATATATGCTTCAGCTAATCCAAGATATCAAAGGTGGTATCCTCCTTTTCTTCTTTCTTCTTGGAAACTTCCAATCTCTGAGGAAATGGTGGTTCTGGCTCGGTCTGCTTGGCTTGGATTGGTTCAGGATTTTTAGGTGCATTTGGTTGAATAGGATCATTCAAAGGCTCCTCCTCTTCCACAAGAAGCTCAATAATGATGGGCTTGGAAGGGGCTGGTAGAGTGGTTCTTGAACGTAGGTGGATATCTCTTACACTCACAGCATATGCAAGGAATTGATTTGAATCAACAGAATATGCAAGTTGTTGTTGTGGTTTGTTATTTGGATTGGGTGTGGGCTGAGCTGGTAGCTGAGTAGGTTTAGGTGCATTTGAGCTTGGATTAGCAAGTGGAGGCATTATGGCAGGTTGTTGGGGCTGAGAAGGTGGTTGCATGTAACTGGTTGTCTGAGTAGGCCATTGTTGTCCTCTCCATTGATTTGTTTGTTGTCAATTTCCTGGAGGTGGTTGCCAGTGCCCTTGAAATTGCTGCCAATTCCCCTGAGGTTGTTGCCACTAGGGTGGAGAACTCTGATGACTGGGCCAAGCATTTGGAGGGTTACTCCAAGGTTGTGGTGGATATCCTCCATAACTGGGTGGATATGGGGATTTCCATTGGTTACCAGATGAATAGGAGTTAAAATATGGTCCAACATAGGATAGTGGATATGGTGGCATACCTTGTCTTGGAGCCCAAGGCTTCCTTTGTGCAACATAGTAGACTTGGTCCTCTTCAATCTGAATTGGCTTGAACTTAGGTGAAACCTGCTTGCTTTCAAGATTAGCTACCATCTTACATTTGTAGTCCTTCTTCTTTTGTCTGTAGTGGGGGCAATACTCTGTCAACATTGCCTCTACCTCATCTTGCTTCTTCTTGGCCTAAAGTGTATCTAGTTGAGTAGCTAGATTGTTGATAATTTCCTGCTTGAAGTCTTCCAGCAAATGAGTGATCTCCATTCTTGATACTCCACCGGTAGTTGACTTACCCATGGAAGATTGATAAGCTCTCCCTTTCTTTGAAGCTGCCCTAGAGTAATTCTGGCATATTTTCTTGATATCCTCCCAAGGAACTTGAGAGATATCTCCTCCTGCCATGAGGTCCAAGGCATTAGTGCAACTATCTTTTGTGAGTCCTCATTAAGTGCATGGTGTGGGGAATTTTGTAGGCAAAACAAGAACATTGCAATGTAATCTTCCAAGCTCTCATCTTCCTTTTGTTGCATCCTGAAAATGTCACCTCCTCTCATGTCACTGCCCCTGAAATATTTCTTGTATTTCTCAAGGAATTTTGTCTTCATGTCTTCCTAAGTTTCCACAATATCTCTGCCTAGGCTTATGAACCATCTTAATGTAGCCTCTTTCAAAGTGGTAGGAAATAGCGTAAGCCTATGGGCATCAGTAGTATAATCATAACTCCTACAAATTATGTCAAACTCAAATAAGAAGGTATCAGGATCTTCTGTGACAAGTACATAAAACTTTGGGAGTGTTGAGGCAGGAATGTTCTTGATGTTGTCATATTCAGATTGACATCAAACTTTTAGGATAGGTATACACCACTTTGCCCTTCCCAAATCTTCCTACCAATATCTATTTCAGTCTGTCAATT
Organism: Sequoia sempervirens; assembly: GCA_007258455.2. Lineage (NCBI taxonomy): Eukaryota > Viridiplantae > Streptophyta > Pinopsida > Cupressales > Cupressaceae > Sequoia > Sequoia sempervirens. Next base: position 273,106,893 of record VDFB02000003.1, on the reverse strand, counting down.
GTCTGTCTTGCAATTTTTAAATTAGGGGACAAAATCTAATTAGGTTAATCAAAGCAAATCAATTACAATTCATTCCAAGACTCAAAAAGATGTAGATCTAGGTCTAGTTGACTCACCTCCATAGTTGAAAGTCAATCTAATCACCTTGTTGATCTCCATCTTAATGAAACCCTAGAAAAAGGCCACGATTGATCCTAGGTTCTTTGCATTAGACCTAGGATCACCTTTTTCTACATGTTTCAAAAGAAAATTATCCTTTAAATATTTTCAATCATTACAATTAGAAAAAATAGACTTTGAAACATACAAGGGTAAGAAAATGTAGAAGAATCATGAGAAGATGAACTATACTTAAGCAAATTGGATACAAGTAGTTTCAATTCAATATTATTTACTTGAAGATATATGTCCATGAAAGAAGTGAAGCTATTCAAGTATATATTATCTTTAAGAGGTGGCAAAAATCCATTATTAAAAATAGTTTACAACTCGTTACATCATGAAGGTGATGGTGTAACTTAGAGCATAAAGAATTAAATCTAATAACATCTTCATGTTTTCACTTAGTAGGTCCTCAAACCCACTCAAATCAATCAATGGTAGTACTCTTTGTGTTCATATTAACTTTGAAGTGCTTAAGGAATGCTTTAGCTAATTTCAATAAAGAATGAATAAATACATGAGGCAAACAACATAACCACTCAATTACATAATCTCTTAGAAATTGTTGAAATAACAATAAAAAAATTACAATACACATAATATAAATATACAGTGGTGAAAGATCTCAAATGTGTATATTAGGATCACCTTTCCTTTTGTCCTTTTCAACTTGAGGTGCCACAAAACCAATATATAAAGGATGAGCAATAATCTTAATTGTGAGTAGTGTATTTTATGTTTCAACATAGGCGTTTAAGTTATCTTATCTATCAAGCATGGCATAAAATTTACACTCTACTCTATGTAGCAAGAATGAATTGGCAAAAAATTAACTATTGAAATATGTTTGCCTCAATCTTTTGTTGTCTAAATTTTGAAGGACTAATAATGTTTAGAAACGCATTTGCAGAATGTTGAATCGCAAGGATTATGTTCTCCTCAATCAAACCCTTAGGATAAAAAATTAAAGGGCTTTGGAATAATGATTGAGGAAAACAAGCAAGTCTATAAAGGGATTAGGATGATGCATGTTAAAGCATTGCTAGATAATAAATCTATTATGATGTTAGAAATGTTCTATGTTTATTCTTTTGTAACTATATTCCTAGGATGTCCTTAATAATTTCAAATGAATGAATGAATGTCTTTGAATACAACAATATAACATACAATTCAACAAAAATGTGTGCTAGGCCAGCCCACAACAACTAGTGGGAGAGTCATTAATATTTCTATATAAAAATTTGAATTTCAAAAGTTTAGATTCATTACAGAAACGACTTGGATCAAGTTTGTATATACTTGCAGATCTAAACCAAAATGATAAATAGAGAGAATCTAAAAATTAAGATCAAATAATAACAAAATTTGAATAAAATAGTATCATAAAACGAATTCATACAGAATATACTACTTATAAAACCATTATTTCATTAAAAAAACCCCAATGGATCATCATTACAAATATTTATGTTCAATCACATGTAAGATATCTGAGTGACTCAAAAGGAATAAAAATATTATGACCAATTTAACGTTTTATTCAAATCAATATCACTATAACCAAGGAAAATGTTTAGTCGAGTAAAATAAATAATTCTTAGAATTAAAAAACATTTTTAAAATTCTCCAATGAATGTGCAGCGATTATGGTTACCAAAGTCAAAAGTCGGAAGACGGAATAGAGCACGTGCAGTAATTCAACAGAATCCAACTCCACTGCAAATGTTCACGGGAAGTGAGATTAAATAAGACAATGGAGGACAATAATTGGAACGCACTTTTTTCTTTATTTAGAATGCATACAATTTAGAGGGTCCCAAATTCCAATCATTTTTGGACCAAAATTATTTTTTAAAGGATGGCTATGTAAATAATTTAATCTTTAATCTCCTATCAACCAAAGTCCTTTAAATATAGGTGCTCAAATTTAACAACAGTAATATACAATGACATTTTTTTTTAATAACTCATGAGAGAAATAACATATTATTAGCATGAGTATGAATAGACTTTAGCATAGAAGGAACATACACACGAGATTCACATTATATGGTATAATAATCTTTTCTAAAGTTTTCCTCAAAACATCTATATATAATTTAGATGTGTGTATTTGATTCCATAGAGGATATTTAATTCTATACTCATAAGTGGATCAATAACATCATAATCTTTAAGTGTTTTTACTAGATCAACAAAGGTGGAAGTAGAAAAATAAGATCAACTTGTGGCAAAATTTACTACTGTGATAAAAAAAAACGACCAATAGCTATCCATTGATAATCGTGCCCAACTCAACGATGATTATGTTAAGTAGATGTCTTGTGATACATAATAGGTGTAGGTGTAAGTGAATTGGGTATACTACACATTGCAAAAAAAATGAAAAGACAAAATCATGGGAAAAAGGGAACGAGGAAAGAGGAACATCAAAAAGGAGTATCACTAAATCTTATAGAAGGTTTCCTAAGGTATGACCTCTAAAGAGATGAAATGCATAAGGAAAATTGAGTATAGGACATATGCAATTATAAAAATGAATCTAGAAGTATCTTGATATTTAGAAAAATTGAAAGACTTTAGAACAATGCTTAGAACACATATTCATCAATCAAACCCTTACAATGACAAATTCAATGGCTTTGGAACAATGATTGAAGAAAACAAGCAAGCATGCAATGGGATTAGGATGTTGTATGTCAAAGTAATGCTAGATAATAATGCTAATATGATATAAATGCCCTTTGTTTATTCCTTTGCCACTAGATTCTTATGACGTCCTTGATAGTTTCAAATGAATATCTTCAAATACAACAAAATAACATACAAGTCAAGAAAAACAGACTGACCCACAACAACCAATAAAAAAAAAAAAAAAATTATATATTGATTGAATAAAAAGCATTTTTTTAATCCTCCAATGACTGTCACGGCGAATCAATTGAAATTTGAACATTAGCAGCGATTGTGATTGGCAAGGTCAAAAGAATAGAGCACGTGCAGTATTTCTCCGTGGGGAAACAGAATCCAACTCCACCGCAAATATTCACGTGAACTGCCATTGAATAGAGCTTTTTCTGAAAACCCTGGAAAAAGAAGAGGCAGAAACACAGTATTTCTAAATAGTTGGAGAAAGCAGAAAAGCGTGTAGAATTGGAGAAAGCAGAAGAGCGTGTACTTTTAACGATGAGTCCTGCAACTCCAATGTCAGACTTGTAAGAGAATGGAGGACAATAATTGGATGCCCGTACTGACACAGCTGCCTCTGCCAAATCACTGTCAATAAAAAGTTGCTCGGCATTTGGCAATTCAGCAGTCCACAAGTTATAATTTTGGAAAATGTTAAGACAGATAAGTATATAACTAAGGCAAAAAAATTTAAATTTATGCAACAGAGTGAAAGACCTGTAATAGTCATCCTAAATCACAAATGATGTGGATAATTTGAAGGTCAGCTGCAACAGAAGGAAATAAATCATGATGAAAAGTAAGTAATGTTGGACTATAACTCAAAATATAGATGATCAAAAAATTAGAAACGTATGCAACAGAGTTTCAAAAATAAATAAAATTTTCTCGTAATGGGATTTTCTAAGATGTAGTTCAGTTTGAAATAACCCTTGCATTGGCTCTCTTTTGCAACATATTTATAAATGGCATTACATATTGGCCTGATTTGCCCCAAATTTGAATGAGAAATGCCCTAAATATTTGTAATAATCAAACAAAATTTATATTCCGAGTTGAAATTTTTCTTATTAAAATTGTGAAATTGTTGGTAGAATTACACTAATTGAAAGGTAAGTTGATCTAATATATGTGCTACAGTTAGTTTTGTCAGCGAATTTTCTTCTTTCAAAAGCACAAGACAATTAATTTTGTATGAACATAGCTCTTATGTCCATCTATGTTAGAACCTGGGAAAGGAAGATTCCAATTAGATATGAACAAGATTTAATACGAATTGAAAGGTAAGTTGATCTAGGAAACTTAATAATGTGGTATAAAGACAATTTCAATTTTTTAGTTGCAGAGATTAAAAAAAAAATTTAAAAATGATCTGTTAAGTATCGTAGCTAGCATGCTTTATGGGTGCATGATATGGTCCCTATGGAAAGAAAGGGCTTTTTTTCATTTTCCTTCAATATATAGTCCAATATTTTTACATCGAAAGGTTGACCTCATAACCAGATACACTTTGTTTATATCTTATTTGAAATTACAAAGTTGACTTGGCAGTCTTACTTATTACAAAGGTTCTCATCGTCTTTGTTGATAATTTTCTTAATTGAAATTTATCTTCATATACATTAAGGTGCATTCCACAGAAGTAGATGTTGGAAATTTTGGACTCAATTGGGACAGGTTGAAAGTTTCATAGTTTTTGAGTTTCTTGGCAATTTGGGAGTGGGTAGGGTGATAGCAAGAGCTAGATTCTGTAACAAATTCTTGATAATGGATTGACCAGTGGGATAATCTAATGGGTTTCCTGATGTAAGCCCCTTAAGGCTCTGTTCTATATGTATTGTAACTATTGTTCATTTTAGAGCATCAGACGAGTACTTACGTATGATACAACTGTATGTAGAAACTATAATCCCATAAATTTGTATGTATAGCTCTAGCTATGTGTATAATGTGGTGGTAGTGATGGGGTGCCTAAGTATGGCCAAGGGACACATGTTGGTTGTGGGATTCACAATAAATAAGCTTAATAATAGATAATGATCACAATGGGAAGACAATTGTCCAATTGAACTGGAAATGAATAGGGAACAAATATTGTAACAAAAATGACCAGGTGGCAAAATACAATAACAGATCTCACACTAGTATTGGATCACTACATTAGACATCCCATCTGCAGCAAATTACAGAATTTCTAGGGGAGATCCAAAACCATTATTATTACCACCCAATTCCTACAATCAAAGGGATCCCTCACTTGGCACAAAATGAGTAACATTCATCAATAATACTAATATTTTTTTTAGGGCTACCACCAACTCCCACCACAAACATACTATATAAGAACCAAAAACTCAAAAAAATACACCTCAACAAAAATAAAATATATGTCTTCTACATTGAATAGGTCTTCGTGCCTATTTTACAAAACCAAACAAAAGTCCAAGGAAATGGAAAACCATATTTCAATTGTCCATAATCAAAAACCATATAAACTGCATACTCTTCATTTCTTAAACTCTATCGTACTTCCAAAAATTAAATCCAACGTTCCATATTTCTAGACAGAGCTTAGAAACACACCTGAATAAGTGACAACTGAACCCACCCCCAAATATTGCTACCCAAAACTTCAAATCTTGCAAATAAATAAGCCTTGGAAGCTCAATTAACGCCACTAAAGCATGAAAAGTCCTTAATCTTGTGAAAAGTTTGACTAATCATGCTCATGGAAATTTTGCCCATCATGAAAATGCAAATTCACCAATATAGCATGTTCAAATAAATAGGTTCACAATCATTTTCTAATCCATGTCAAATATTGACGATCATTTGGCCAAATGATGAGAGTATGCAGTTTACATTGCAAGTTTACCAAGACTTGTATTAGCCCATAAATTGTGTAGGTTTTCTCGTACATTTAATAAAAGAAATGCACCAGTAACTTGGAATTTCCTTTGTAAAATAAGGTTAAGCTCCACAGAGATGAAGTTACGACCCCCTTCTTTAACTTTAGCATTTTAAAAAGCTGAAAGATCTATAAAGCTCTTTAAAATGTCAAAGCTTCTTATACTTTAGAGTGTAGTTTTTAGCTATAATTACAGATAGAGAATCAAAATTTGTAGCGTCGACTTGAGAGTCTAAGAGCTACATACAGCTTTGAAAATATTTATAACAAATAGGACCTAATAGCCCTCAAAATATGTTATCCTGAGAACCAAAGGATGATAAATGGGATCATGTGATTGAAAAAATAATCCAATACTTGATGGAAAAAGCCATTATATCTCTATTGTGCCATTGCTTTTTTTTTGGAAAAAGGCTAATAGCCTATATATTATTAATAATAATAGTTTAGTAATTACAAAAGTGCCCAAGAGGGCCTAAGTAATTACAAAAGTGCCTAGTCTCTAAAATCCAATCTAAGAAGCCTGTCATGTCATTAGACTTGTTGGGAGTTGGGAGTCTCAATTCCTTCATTCTGCTTCCATGAAATGCATGTTAGATTATGAAGCATGACCGAACGTCAAAACCCGAAAACACTAGATTTGTATTCACCTTGTCAGTGATCGGGGTTAGTGCATCCTCCTTACCACCTACCATCTTCATGTAGAGCACAAGCCTCATCATCAACTCGTGAAACCTTCTTACTGCTTCCCTTTTTCAGGGGTCGGGGATTGAGGATCTCTCATACCCTTTACATAGCTTAATCATCACAAGTCGCAACCACAAAGCCCGAAGTCCAATCTTCTTTGCAACAAGTAAGCAATCAGACCAAAGTTCAAAACCTGATCAAACTTAGTGAAATTTGACTAATTCCTTTATTTCTGGTAAACGATGAACAGTAAGCCCAAGGTCCAAACTTTGAAACTCTGAACTGGGAAGCCAGATTTTCCTTTAGACTTGTTGGGAAATAGAAGTCTCTTCTACCTTATCCTTCCTTCGCATTTGCGAATGCCAACAATCTGACCTTCGATCTCTAAAAGTCCAATGCCCAATTTTGATCAATTTTCTAACTTCCTTTGCCTGTGAGCTTTTCCACATTTTGACTAAAAACATGTTGAAATTGCTAGGTGAAACACCAAATTGAAAAGCTCGACTTACCTTTAGTCTTGTCGGGTTTGGGTTTCTCTTCTACCTTCTACCTTCCTACTCTTCTCTGAAATCCAAAAAACTAACCTTCGATCTCCAAAATTTCGATGCTTGACTTTGTTCAACTCTCGAAGGCATTTCTCAGGTATGAGTTAAGCAATATCTTCAATGCTCGATAACTGCACCCATGTGACCATCTTTGAAGAAGCTTTACTTTCTAATTTTTGCATTGCACCAATTCTTTCACTACAATCTTGGCTAGGTTTTGGAATGCATCAAACTTAAAGTTCCATCCTCTGAAATGGTCACTTCTTGTTTTTTACATCCCATATTTGCAAGTTGATCTACTAGCATATTCCCTTCACGATACGTGTGTGAAATTTGGAAAGAGTGGAACTTGTCTAATAGTTCCCAAAAATTTTGCATAATATATTTTAAATGTTAATCGTGATAAATTATCTCCTTACATGCATTTTTGATTATTAATGAATCACCTTCAACATGGATTTGAGATATGCCTAGGTGCCTAGAAAGCTTTAAACCATGCAAAATTGTCATTGATTCTATTATATTTTTCATTCCAAATGGAAGGGAAATTGACTTGGCTACTTTAACACACCATAGGAATCCTGAATACACACCCCTACACTTGAAACACCCGGATTCCCTCTCGAGGCACCATCAAAATTTATCTTAAAGAAAGCTAGGATCGGTGGTTGCCATTTAACTGAGTTCCTATCAATCCTTGACTTATGAGCATATTTCAAACTACCTTTGAAGGGTAAAACTACACCTTTCCAATTCTTTAGGATACTATCATCCCACGATGTGAAGAGAGAATTAACACCTTTATGGTTTTGAATATATGCATTGGTTGCTTCTGTGACTGACTTTTCAATTATAGCTTGAACATTTTGTATTGAGGAATATACTTTTCTAAAAATAGGCTTATTTTGTTCCCGCCAAATAAACCATATTACTGTCACTATAATTAAATTTGAAATGCATGCAAAGAAAGAAGATTTATATAACATTGGCCAAGTTGAAAAAAGGTCACAAATTGTCTTTGGTAAAGGGGTTAAAAAAATTATTTTTTACAGTGTGAACTTCCAACAAAGCTGAGCATATGAGCATTGTAAAAATAAGTGATCAACATCTTCAAAATCTTCCCCACATAAAACACATTTGAAAGGCTCAGCAAGACTTAGTTTTGCTGGCCTATCACTTGTGAGCACTCTTTTCCGTAAAACTAACTATGTGAAACTACCTACTTTTGGCAGAATCATGTTGTTCCAATAGAATGAGTAAGCTCTTTGGGATTGCAGTTGAACATCTTTGTTAAAAAGAGCTTTATACCCCTGCCTCACTGAATATCACCCATCTTTGGACGGTGGCCATATAATTTGATCAAGTTTCCCTATTAGAAACACTAGTCTCTCTGCTAGAATTTTTTGAATCAAGTCCTTTTGTGCTACTGTTATTTGTGTTTCTGAAAGATCCTTCCATTTTACTTTACCGGTTACTTCATCTACTGAGCAAACATAATCAATTATCCTAGTGCCCCATAAATTTGATAACACTAATATGGTTGATTGCAATTCTTGAATGCCCTTCAGAGGAGGATATCCATTCCAAGAATCATTCCATGAGTGAACTTCTCCTTTATACACTTCCCAAGAGATGTATGAAGTGAAAACTTCCCTACATGGACCATAAAGTTCCACATGGTTGAACCATCAAGAGGATTAGATATAGTGAATATTCTTGCCAAATTTTTAGTGTCTAAATATTTGTCCTATATTATATCCTGCACCATTTTGAATCTAATTTGGTGATTTTGAATCTAATTTGGTGAACATTTTCCATATCAATTTTCCCCCAAAGGCCCTGAAGCGTTTGGAGATATTATGAATGTATGCCCCACCCTTGAACTTATCAGAGGACATACTATCTAAGGAGATTAAAGGAATTTTTTTCCTATCGTTCATGTTCCCTTTCCATAAAAGATTCCTTATAATCTTCTCTATTTGAGCAACAACTAATTTTGAAGCCTTGAGAACTACTATGAAATAATTTGGAATCGCTACTAACACAGTCTTTACCAAAAAATACGACCATAAAATGATAACCATCTAGCTTTCCAAGCTAAAATTCTAGACTTAATCCTTTCTATAACTTTGGCCCAGTAATAAATTTTATTTGTTCCCATAAAGAATGGAATCCCTAGTTATGTGCATGGCAATTTTGCCAACTGAAAGCCTAAAGTATTTACAATTTTTCTTCTAATACTTGACTTGGAATTAAAGACATAAATCTTAGACTTGTGTGCATTTATTTTCTAACCTGATACTAAAGAATATATTTCTAGAATTAGCTTTATTTTTTTGGCCTCTGTAAGGCTTGCTTTTCCAAATAATATAGTATCATCAACAAAGAGAGTGTGCATTACTGAAATATATGATTGGGGAATGTGGATGCCTTGCCACAAACCCTAATTATGCCTTGTCTTTATTTTCCTACTCAACGCCTCAGCCATAATTATGAAGAGAAAAGGAGAAAGGGGGTCCCCTTTTCTTACCCCTTGTGTGGCGCTAAAGAAGCCTAAAGGCACGACCTATTTATTATAATTGAAAATTTTTCCCTTGATAAGCAAGACAAAATCCACTTACACCACTTATTGACGAAACCAAACTTTTCCAAGACTTTCATTAAGAAACTCCAATCAACTCTATTGTATGCTTTCATCATGTCTAGTTTTATAATGAAAGATGATAGATGATTAGAATTAATAGTATGAAGCACTTCATGTGCAACCAAGGCTCCTTCAGTCGTTTCTCTACCTGGTACAAAGTCCCCTTACTCTTGTGAGATAATTTTGGGGAGGAGATTTTGTAGTCTAAGATAAATTTCCTTTGTGAAGATCTTGTAGATTGCATTACATAATGAGATGGGTCTAAACTCTACAAAAGTTTTCGGCTCCTTTGTCTTTGGAAAAATTGTAATGTTTGTGACATTAAAGTGTTTCAATATTGTTCCATATTTCCATGATTCTTCCAGGGCTAAAAGCAAGTCAAAACCAAACACATCCCAACACTTTTGAAAGAAATAGGTTGTGAAACCATCAGGCCCTAGAGCCTTATCCGGTGATAATGAAAAGACTACTTTTCTCAATTCTTCTAAGGTAAAAGGTTTCATAAAATCCTCATTTTCTTCTCGAGAAATGAGATTTGGTATCGCATCCAATAACACTTGCTCATCCCGATTTAGCTGATTTGATCTGTCTCTTAATGGACCTAGAATATTTTAAAAAAAATTGATCCCTTCTTCCTGAATCTCCTTTGCATTTGTAATCAAAGTTCCTGTTGAAACATCTTCAATTGAAAACACTGTTTGTGCATCTCTTTGAATTGAGCAGATGCATGAAATAATTTTGTGTTGTGATCCCCTTCCTTTAGCCATAATTCCCCAAATTTTTGTTGCCAATACATTTCTTCTCTCTTGCCTAACTTCTCCCAAACCAGCTGCAAACACTTCTAGTTTTCATATGTAACTGAATCTAGACCATGTTGTATTATGTGTTCATGTATTTCAGCTAATTCTTTTGCTACCTCCTCTTTTTGTACAAATATTTTCTTAAAAACTTGAACATTCCATATTTTTATTTGTTGTTTCACATATTGTAGTTTTTTAAAAAATTGAAACATTTTTGTACCCTTTTGGTAAGGCGCACTGACCCACCATTGTCGTAAAATAGGAAGAAAATGTGGGTGTCTAAACCACATCTTCTTGAATTTAAAGGAAGGCCTATACTCTACCATAGAATTTAATCCTGGTATAGTTAATTTGATATTGCATAATGATCTGAGCCTACAAAAGGCAATATCTCTGAGACCAAATTATATGCCCCTAAAATCTAGTTTTGTAATGCTAGGAATCTGTCTAAACGCTCTGCAATCTGCAAAAAATATTTCCTCCGGTTTGTCTAGGTGAAGTTACCCTTCACAGGTAAAATATCCTTCAAAGCATTATCTGTGATGAAAAAACTAAAATCTTCCATTGTTTTATATGGTGGACATATACCTCCTTGTTTCTCCTATAATAACACTATCACATTGAAATCACCTGCCAATATTACTTTTTCATTTCCCAGGCCTTGAAGAACATTTGTTAGAACATCCCATAGCTTCTTCTTATCATAGGTAGATGTTGTCCCATATATATTTAGTAGCCAAAATTTTAGATCAAAGCTTACCACCCTCATTAGTTGCCAATTGTTGTCACTATTGTTTGCATCAATGGTCAATGTTCTTGGATTCCACAATGTAACTAATCCACCAAAAGCTCCTTGAGCAGGTACATGTGCTGATTTCCATTTTCCCCATTTCAACATTGATGCCTCATACATTTCCTGAGATGTTTTAGTCTCTTGTAACAACACTAAATTTTCCCCACAAGCTTCAAGTTGATGCTTGACTTGAGCCCGCTTGTCAGAGGTATTAATGCCTCTGACATTCTAGGAGAGCACTCTCATTGTGATCGAGGAGAGAAACATTCTCTCCTCGGCCTCTTGCTCACTAAGATGCATCCATCCAATGTGGTTTGTACCCCTGCATCAATCTCTTCCTTTAGCTTGGCAACCTTAGACTTTCTTCTTTTTCCTGGGGATTTTTTAACTGTTGCTTGAGAGGAAGGCATTTGTGATAAGGATAAATTTTGTGAATAGTCAAACCCCTGAACCATTTCTACACCAATCTCAATGTTTTCCTCTTTTTGTACTTTTTGATTATCAAAAACTTGAAGATGCTCTTCCTATGGGGGTGATAATTCAACCTCTTCATTTAAAATACCCTTCGCTATTTCGTCAAAAAGATCAGAGCCTATTGAAAAAATAAGCTTATCAGCTAGTTCTTCCAACTTATATAGACAACCTTTTTGTTTTAAATTTACTGCAGTATGGCTCTCAACACTCTCATTAGCTGACTTCTCATCACTTTCAATGGCTATATTTTCACTATTAAGTAATTTCTATTGAGATAAATCACCTATTTGCAATGAGGTAGGACTATGTAATTATTTTTTGAAAGGCTTTAGAGATATCTGAATTGGTCTCCCATTAAACATCAATCGGTGGATAATGTCATCCAACTGATTTAATGTGGCAGATGAGTTAGATGGGATGTATGTATTTACACTCACATTACTAAGCTACTTATTCTTCTTGCCTCTACCATTTCATATTATAGGCAGTATCACAAATGGATCTTTATCTTTTAGTATTAGAGAGTTCCCATTATGTTCAATGCGAGCAACAAATCCAGTTACCTTATCAACCATAAAATCTTTAGTTTTCTCCTTGTTGGATGCAGGTGATACCTGCATTGGGTCTTCTTGCCCTTTCATTGCATCTTCTTTCCCTTTAAATCCTTCAATATCAGAACAATCTATTTTAGTGTGTTCTATAAAATGACATATACTGCATGCGTTTTGTGGATTTTCCACAACAATTTCTTGGACCCATTTACCAAACTTAGAGTTTATATGTATTTGACTTGGAAATATTTTTGTGGCATCCAATAATACACAAACCCTAACAAGTTTTGAGGGATTTATGAAGAACTCCATATCATGTTTAAGGAAAATCCCTACATGATTTTCCATGATTTCTATTAGTTTGATTTCTCTATATTCTAGGGGTAAAGAATGCAACTAGATCCAAGATGGAACAAATTTCACCTCAAACTATTGTGGTTTAAAATTTGGTGTCCATGTTTGCATGTATACACCAAATCCTTCAAAAACCCATGACTTTACTTTGAAGATAACATCTCTATGAATCTTTGTATCAAAAATATCCCCTTCACTTGATCTAGGTAAAAAAAAATCGAAGCCCCTTCCCATTCTTCAAATAATAGATTTTTCAATAACTCTATATCTAAGGTGAGGCTCCCAAACTTACAGATTAGGGCTCGTTTCTGAAGGTCTTGGATTTGAGCTTGCAACAGATCCTTAGAGAATGTAATATTGACAATGCCCTTTTGTTGTGACCCACACTTATTAGCTTGTGGAATTTGATGTGAGGGTTTCTACACAAATTTTTCACATTTTTTTGACTCTTTACGCCTCCATTGCAATGCAGGTTTTTTAATACCATGTGCTCTATTCTTATTCGCTTTATTCTTGTTGTGCTTCTTTTTCCCCTTTCTTTGATGTGTAATATTTGAGACCCCTGCTTGGTCAACTTGCTTTTCGACCTTCTGTTTAGGTTCATCAATCCATTGATAAACATCTTGTATCTATGCCTTTGGTTTGACAAAAGCAACTTTCTCATTTTGATTATTTTGATTTTTCCACTTCTCTAAATCCCTTTTATTTTGATACTCATTCTTCTCATGACCATTGTGCTTTGCATGCAAACCATTTTCCTTATCAGCAATCCTTTGTTTTTGTAAGGGATCTTTATTGCTCTGTAAATGTGTCTACTAACCTTTTGAGTTGAAGGAAATCCCTCTATGTGTGGGCTCATTCCATGCAAAAGTTCTGCTTTGAAAAGAGCCATCTGATCTTGCTGAAACCCTAAACAACGACTCCTTTGTCTTTTTTTTTAATCTAAAATCCACTTCACTTTCTCTATAGAGTTGATTCAGAAACCCTGGATTAGCTTTATATTGCCTTCGTTGTATATTTTCCCTTTGAGAATAATGAGATCTGTCATCTTCACATATATCCAGAACTTCTTATTTGCTTCTATCCAAGTGTTTATGAGAGTGAAACGAGACCCAGTTTGGCTTTGTAAATTTGTGCCTGGTTGCATCAGTCCCACGCCTTGCACAATACCAGATTGTATTGCTAATGGGTCCATGAGCATGAGGAATATGTTTGATGCAGTCACGTGGGTCACGAGGAGGGGGAATCCTGGGTCACAAGCATGAGGAATCTACTTGTTGTAGTCGCGAGGGTCACAAATCCTATCTTTTTCTGAAAAATAGTTATTCTGCCATGTTCGCTCTAAGAAGTAGCCGTTATTCCTCCATGTTCGTCACTCTGCCATGTTCGCTTTGAGAAGTAGTCGTTTTATCCCAAAAAAATTATGTGTATCATTGCTTGTTTTGCTCCTACACTTTTAACACTTAAAACACTGAGGAAAAGTTATTTACAAATGGGAAACAGGGCACCATTTTAGTTAAACTAAAATAGCAGTGTTGCATTCATTTCACCCATAAGAATGAGTATACTTTTGATAAGGTATTAGAAAAACTATTATGTGATAAGCATGAGAATTTTTAGGACAATACTTGCATGCCTTCTTTCTCCAAAGCAGCTTGGTTGGAAAATCTAGGAGCCATGTTAGGCATGTATATGAGCTCATTGTTCAACTCCACCCCTAAGCTAGTAAGGGCAATAGCTAATGATCCCATTTATTGCAATATTCTTGTCAGGTCTTTAGTTGGAGCAAATGGTAGCAACCTTCTCTTCTTCTTGGACATAATCACGGGAGTAGAGTGTCGTCTTCATTTTCTCAACTTTGTTGAAACCCAAAACTAAAACCATTTAGCACACAAAAAACACCAAATAAAAACACAATAAAAACATTGATATATCTATTTAGCCCTTTAAAGTGCACCATTAAAAGACCAAAACCAAAAGAATAAAACTGTCAATTCATATATCCAAACTTTGGATCAAATACCTTGTACCCTGATGGAATTGATTAAGGTCCTGGGAAGATCTTCTAATACGAAAGAAGTCAATGATTTTAGTTTGCACCAGAGGAAACTCTACACATTAGAACCCAACAAGTCTTTCATGCTTTCCAATAAGAAAACATTGAAGTGTGGGGAAAGCAGAAACCAAACAAAAATTGAAATGAGTATTGAATAAGATCATAATACCTTACCCTAATACAGTAGAATTTTTTGTAAAAAAAGCGAACCGAATCCAATCTACCTACAGCTATTGCTTCAATCTATTAGCATTCAAGCAACGGAAAGGGTAGATCATAGAAGTAGATGAGAATTTAAAGTTCACTGCTCATAGGGACTATCAAATCAGGGGGGCGATCTAGCAATTGCAGAATATCTTAGCGCAGGTGGGAAGAAGTAAATGAGCAGTTAAAGTTCATAAGATAAGATATTAATGCATCTATAAAATATGTGTCACATCATTTCTACATAGTAGTAATTTTTGTGGATGGTTGTAATGATTAATACGTATCTCAGCTTTTTCTAAAGAAAATGAAGCCAAAGTTTGATTTTTTCGTACCTTACAAACAACAAGTAAAAAGTGTGATCTAAAACCGATGAATCCAACGGTGACGATCAATCAAATTGTCTTGCATGCCCCCTCTCTAATTTTGACTGTTGAGAGATAAAATAGGTTTGGAAAACCTCATTGAGGGAATTCCTTCAGTGTAACAATTGAATTTTATTTTTTTTAATTAAATGTTTTTATTTCTAATATTTTTCAAGATTTTATTAATGGTTTAGTTTTTCTCATTCACATTCATATCTTTTGAATTTAGATTTTCGGTTTAGTTTAGATGTATTTTAAAGAATTTGGAGTTCATTTATAGAGTTTTTAGTGCATGGATATTGTTATGCACAAGTGCATATTATGTTTGAAAATCCTTTAATCAATTTTATTTAGATTTGTATCAAATTTATTATTATTTTTAGTTTATATTTTTTATATATTTTTTTATCAATAAAAAATGTGGGAGAGGGATCGAGGGTATTTAGTAAAGATTGTTTGAAAAATAAATGAAACTGTCAATAATTTTATATCATAATAAATTATATTATAGTTGGATATTCTTACATCACATCAAGTTCAATGGTCAAAGGTAAATTTTGATTGATAAAAGTTATGACAACTATTTACCAGTTTTTGGTAAGGATGAGGTATTAAATTATTATTGACAATTTGACTAATGAAAATTGTGATATTTAAGTAGAATGATCATAATTATAATCTATCTTTTTTTTGTATTAAATAACGTTGAATTACAAAAGAATAGAGTAGTCCAAAAAGGAATTGCACAAGGAATAATAAGAAATAGCAAATAACAAAGTCAATAACAACACAGCAACAAAAAATTATATAAATGCCTTACACACCAAAGGTAGTTTTGTCCAACATTTAGCTAGAAATTATGTACATGAACGACCATACAAAGAAAGGAGATTAATATTTTGACGCATTTACAACCACAAAGATGAAAAATATTGAAGGTGACACTTATATTCTGAATTTTAATAAGCATTGTTGTCTAGAGCAACGAATATCACCATCGTGAAGCTGTAAAAATTGAAGTTTGATTGCCTCCAAATGTTGCCTATGCTTTGCATCTTCCTTTGAGCCATCCTTCAACCAAAAACACAAGTAAATAAATTTTAGAATGATGTCAGAGTAAAGCTTTAGTATTTCTACTTCCCGACAAACCACATGATTAGAAAACATTTATGAACATCTACTTTTCCATATATTCAATAAAATAGTTTGTCATATAGAATCAACAACCACATTATTTTGTAGACCAACACCCAAAACAACCTCCTTCCAATACAAAATGTAATAAAAAATTACAGGGAAATGACCAAATATAGCATTTCATTTCTTTTTTTCCCCTACACAATCCCAAAAAATATGCTTTAAACTTTCATAACATTGACAATGAGGGAAATTTTCTAGTTGAAGTTTCAATTTTCCAATCTATACCCTACAGGAATTTTTTGGTGCAAATTTTTCCATGACAAAATTTGAGTGTTGGCGTTAGCTTTAGATTTCCAAATCTAAGCACTCAAATTCCTCAATTTCTTTTCATGGAACCTACATTTCCATATCAAACTGGGTTGTGTCATATAGGGGCTTACCTAAGTCAAACTTTGTGTTGGTATTCCTACCTCCATAATAAAAAATTATGATAAAAAGAGAGCTTATCTTTGGTTGGATAGAGGCTAATGATAACAAGTAATGAATTGACAACTTGTTGCAACTCACCACTCAGATCTGATCAAATTGTTGCTTGACTTGAATTGGATTGCACACCTGCAAGGGTTAGTGCTTACAAATAAAATGCATGCAAAATATGAACAAAACTCGCATGACATATGACATGATGATTGAATGATGAAATGCTATAATAATCTTGATAATTATGCTCTTAACTATTCTTGAATCCTTTTTAGAACACTTGTTTTTTGTTGAATTGAATTCTCTTAGGATTAAAACATGGTGAAAATACTTTGTATTTATATACAATTCTTCTAATTTCCTAAAATTCAAATACTTATAGCTAGTAAATGAAATTGGAAATTAAAATAATAAAATTATCGACACCAACAAATTTTAATTTGGAGCCAAAAATAGGTGGTCTAGGGTGCAGTGCACCCTAGACTAGATTCTTGCTTTTTAGGAATAAAAAGTGTTGAAAAAAAAATATTAAATGCATAGTTAGATTTACCATGTTTGATTGTCCAATAATTTTTTAAAAAATGGGCAATTGATGCATAAATAGGTCCAAGCACATAGGTGGAGCAAAACATAGTGTAAAATTGTCAAGGGTGATGATTTTTTATGCTACATTTAACCCCCACTTTAGTGAGATTATGAAATTATGCTTAGACTCATATAAAAGTATGGATATGTTAAGAGGGGTTCAATTATCCAAATATTGAAGAGACAAGATGGCATTGAATCTAGGTTATGTGCTATCCCCCAAGATTCAAGATCCTATGACAAGACAACATAAAGACAAAATGAACACACATGTATGAAATGTAATGCAACATAACAAACACTTAAGCATACATGATGAAAACATAACACATAACATAACATAAAATAAATGTGAAACAAACATGAACATAACGTAAAACACAATGCAAACAAGATACAAACACAATGCACACATGCAAAAGGGTATGACAATCAAAGACTAGCAAGCTCCACATAAATATTATTAGGATCCATACCCAAGTCATTCATGATTCACAGGATAACAAAGTCCAATATTTTCTAGGTGAACCATGAACCAAAGCATCACAGGCTAGTGAAGTATAATATTCACTAGGTGAGCTTTTTGAAAGTAGCAAAATGAGAAACACACAAGGGCTAGTGAGGATCAATTTTCACTAGGTGTGATCCCATGTCAACTATACCAAGAGTTATAGTACCAAATCTAATAAGGTACGACACAAAATGATCAAAATACCAATCCAACACATCACCAAGTCCAACGTGTGTGAACAGAGTGAAGCACATAATGGAATGCATGCCCCCACCTTAAAGTAATTGCTAACACCAGCTATGAGCAATTACCTTTAAGGTCTACAGTAAGATAATATATGCAATATGAAAAACAAAGGCCATGAGAGTGTGTTGGAAAACCTTATACCAATGATATGTTCCCAATAGATTTGACTCATGATAAGGGGTTGCGCCCAAGATAAAGCCACATAATAAGATAACAAATGACATATAAGGGATTCAAAGATCTGCGGTTAGTATAGACCTTTGATAATATATAATATGATTATGCTTGGAGTTGACATCATTCCCCCAGATACTCGTGGAACTACGACCACGATGAACAAAGACACAGAGTGATGATAAAACAAATATTTTGGGTCAACATGGAAGAGACATAAATTCCTTAACACCTTGCATCATTCTCAAAAGGAAGACATAAGACTTGAAAAAAATGTTTACAACATAAAGAAGAATGGAGATGCAAATAGATGGATTTCACAACAGATTCATTTTATTTGTATCCTTGTGCCAACAAGAACAACAAGGGTAATCCAAATAAAACTCATAAACATAAACACACCATGCAATACAACACAAGAGATCACATCACATGCAAGAAAAAATAATAAACATACACAAAGGGTACCACACATGCGAGCTGATCTAAAATAAATCATCTACATCCCAATCTTTCTCATCATAAATGGAAGATAAATAATATGTTAAAGGGACTACAACAAGTACCATATAAGGAGTATCACTAGGTTCAACACATGGTGGATCACTCTCTGCACGAGGATCATAATGGTTTCCCCCATGTCTAAATCCATAGATTTGGAGAATAAAAGAAATAATTCATATGCACTTGTTCTTCTATCTTAGCTTCTTCGTCTTCACTATCCAAGTTTTTCACAATAGGTGGCTTATGAATAATATCATCCATATGTCCACTCTTTATTCTTTATTTAGGTTGAGACATGTAAGGTTCAATTGCATGGTGCTTGAGGGAGGAATCCTAGTTTAGAATTAGGTTCCTCCACTACCTTTGGGGTAGGAGAAACATCCATTAAAGTCATAGTAGGCCGAGGAACCTCAAGCGGGATATTATAAGGGATAAATATCCTATAAATTTGGCTTTAAACTTTTGATATGATATGGAAAGTGATCTTCATGAGGTTTAACACGTTTAATGAGTTGAGGCCAAAAATAATCTAATGAAAAATTTCCACGAGAAGCTAAAGGTTTGAATCCACTATGAGAAATTGTATGTATTTCATTCTCAAACAAAAACTTAATGCACTTATGTATAATTGATGGTATCGTATTCATTGAGTGTAGCCATGGATAGCCTAACTTAAAATGAAATTGGTTCGAAATTGGGATAATGGTGAATGAGATATCCAACTATTGTGGTCCAACTTTGAGTGGGAGAGCTATCGAACCTATCGTAGGGTGAACATAACCATCATAACTTAAAAGCCACACTTTCAATTGCTCATAATTTTCTTTGTAAAGTTCATGCACAAATAAAAATTCTCTAGTGATCACATTCTCTAAAAACATGGGATCAATGAGTATCCCCCTTGTGGGTTTGTCATTAATACAATCGGTGATGTAAAGAGGACCCTCAGGTGTAGGTATAGATACATCAATATGAGTAAAAGCAATGTCTGGAAACAAAGTGGTTTGATCCTTATGAGGTTGAACTTCACTTATGTTTATCATGTCAAACATATTAGTATCTTCTTCAACATTATCACTACATTGCACAAAGTTGGATGAATGACTTGGTAATGGATTGGTGAATATTTGCAAGTTTTGGTTAGGCAGTAAGACTGACTTATTTCCTTTTTCATTAACACCAACCAACTAGTTTTGATTAGAATCAATGAGGTCTTGTACTTGGTGTTTAAGACATGTATATCATTTTGTATCATGTCCAAGTGTATGGTGATACTAATAAAATGCTTTTGTATTAAAATTTGGTAGTAAAAAGGTTTAGTTGTGTCAATTGGCCTAATCACAGAGAGTTGAATTAGGTACTTGTTTAATAATTGTAATAATTCTTGGTTATTTCTAGGCTATAACAAATTGATGTTTAAGATTTTTGAATTTAAGGGAAAACCTTTAATTACTAATTTATTTCCTAGATTATTAAACCATTTAAAAATTTATGACACTAGATCTATCAACCCACTATTATTAGATTATAGATGGTTACTTTGGTTAGAGAACGCATCTCTAATAAATAATTATGGCCTAGAATAAATGAATATGTAGAAACAATTATATTATAATTTTTACTATATTTTTTATGATTAATTCAAATTTCATAAAAAATATTAAACCTAGATATTAATTTTTATTTTCTCAATGAAACAAAGATTAAACCTAGACATTAAACTATTGTTTATGATTGTTAGGTATTGTTCAGAAAAAATGTCTTAAAAATGTTGTGTACATATCGTGAAAGAATTCTTAGGACTATACAATATCCTTAGAAAGTAAGCAATGTGGAATTATTAATCTATTATTAAATTTTCTTACCCTCGATTTCAATATATTTAAATTATTAAGTGAATATTATTACAATATGCTCTTTAATATCTTCCAACCACAAATTGATCAATAAATACCCAATAAAGAAAATATAAGATACTATTGCCAAGATGCCTATAATATATTCTTGTGTTAATAGGGTAAAAGAAAGAAGATGAGTCCACTTCTCGTGGAAGTTTCAGACTTAGCCAAAAACCCGAAATCGGGTAAAATAAAATGGGGCCCTGTTATTTAGCAAACGCGATCCCATTTCGCTTCGGGACCCCAAGCCAAAAGCAAGATCAAGGAAGGCTTAAAAAAATTTTAAAAATAAATGGGATCCCATTTCTAAAAATTTCAATTTTCGGCTCAGTTTCTACTATGGGTTTCCGGTCGGGAAAAATTCTTGGGGAGCCGACCCTTAGCTTTGGACCTACTTTGACTTACAACTTGAAGGTCATGTTAGTGTTAGTTGAAAAGAGTGACTTTGGACATATGTCTGAAGATGTTTTTTGCAGAATATTTTGACGAAATTAAAACCCATTCTAGATGAGATTGTGTAGATTCCAAATATGTAATTTTTTACAATTGGATTATTTTTTCTATTTTTCAAATATTTTTTTATGAAACTGGTCCATAAACTTGAAATATCAGGTTTTCTTATTATTTTAATAACTTTTTATTAAATATTTTTTTTGAAAAAAAAATTATATATGCATAATCTTCAAACAATTCTTTTCAATTTGGAAAAATAAATAAAAAATGTTAAGTCATCTTATGTGTGGCGTACATGAGGGATTTTCAAAACAACAATTATGGCCAATAAAAAATTAATAAAAAAATTACAAAAAATATCGTGCACAATCTTCAGTGTGTTACAAATCTTTTCCCAAAAGGATTTTGAAAAATACAATTATTTAGGTAAAAATATGGTTGATGTACACGTGCATGGTATGGTAAAAAAAGTGACTTTTAAATAGTGGTTTTTAGACATGCCTATTGAAAATCAATTTGTAACATTCGAGTATTGAAATAAATTACATATTTGGAAACTAGACTTCGATTACTATATTTCATATTACTGACTTTTTTTAAGATTCAATTTTTAAGTGCTTCAAATATTTAGGTCAAATGTGACAAATTTTAAAAATCAGGGAAAACACTTCCACTTTTTAGCCAAAAAGTGGACTCAACTTCTTGCACACACCCAATACATAGTTGTCACCTCCTTATATGATGATGTAGTTGGGATGCTTATTCACTGATTTGAGTAGTTTCAACTCTATTGATATCCATGTAGATAAAGAAGATCGGTCATAATTGTTACTACCTATTTTATTATTAGGAAGTAACTACATAATTGATTCTTAGATATGACTTTAAAACAAAACTAAGTCTATATAATGATCTAGTTGATAGTTTTATTTAACATAATGAGGAACCAAACTAAAAAATTTAAATGACACCTTGTTTACTCACTTCGAGCAAGTAAACCAAAACTTAGGATGACATTATATTTCTTAGTTTAATGGGTTACACAAAATATTAGAAGGCATAGATAAAGATATCAAAGGTGATAACAATTAGTGAATAATCATTGAATGCAATTGTGGTAAGAAGGAATTATCATATGTACAATTCAAATTTACTATTTGTAGATCTTCATCTAAAATTACATATGCAATTATAAGTTATCTAGATGGTTGTTAAATTACATTATTTAAAATTGTCATTTAATATTAAAAACTGACCAATTAATAATTAAATTGAAGGTTAAAAGGAATATTTATGTATTTTAATATCACCTAATTATATAATAATATGAATATTTGAATAAAGTGTTACACCCTATTTCTTAGTTACCAAATTACTTTTACCTTTATGAGTAAATATGATATTATTTAAGAAAAATTATGACTTTAATATGTTCAATGGATGAATGAAATACATGAATATGCATTATGATGTTATCACTTTTTAATGCTTTAATGATGCAAATGATATATGATGAATATGGTTTTCATGTGATCAGCTAACTACATTTATGATGCACTAAGTTGGATGCAAGAAGGAATCAAGCCCTCTAGTGATGAGAGGGATAGTATCACCTAGGAGAGGAGTTTGGTATGGTAACCACTAATGTACCTAATTGAGCTATCACACACTCACAACCTAGTTTAGTCAAGTTAAGTCAAGTCAGTCTGAGATTCAGTAAGTAAACCCTTGGTCATAGTTTCTAGGATAATTGGAATGTTTGAGTAATTTCCTTGAATTTCCTTTGGATATTTCTTTGGTTCGTATTAAGGTGACTAAATATCTATATTGGGTATATGTTTTACTTCGTGTATTTTATATATTAATGATACATATATACATTAAATGTATATATGTATATATGTGAAAACTCATGTATATGAGCATATATGTATGTGCACATACGTAGGTAGAAATACTTATGTATACGCATATGTGGATACATCATATACATGGGAAATCGATTGGACATATATATACACTTTGTATATATACTTATTGATAAATATATATGTGTGTGTGTGTGTGATTATTATAAGATGTTAAATAATAGTATATATGTATATATTAATATATATGTTAATCATATATATATTATAATGGTAAAGCATTATAATATATATATATATATTAATATATATATATTGTTATATAATGAATGATATAATAAGATATCAATACTTATATAAAGTGAGTACACTGAACAAAGTTAAAACAAACAATGCTACACATATATAATACGAGTAAAGCAAATAATGTTTGTAGTTTAAATGTTATGCATATATATAAATATGCGATGGAATAAGCATTGAACAACAACATTTTAGCGTTGGATATAACGCACATAAGGTATATGTAAATTGCATTCTTTTAATAAACTAAAACTATAATGTTTTTGATAAGATAAGCAACATTTACAAGGCACTGTACCCATTACACAAGGAGCCCACAAGGCCAAAAAAGAACCAAGTTCAGCAAAACATCATAGAAACTAAACTAAAAACGATAGAAAAAAGACACAAACACTACACACTATCAGTAGAGACCCAGCACAAGAAACCAGATCATACCACTAATTGTCCACACTTTCCCATTTCTGGATGAGGAGGTTAAGAACATCCCCAATCCAGTTGGGATCTTCACCCATGGTATTCCTATCTGCCTCCTCCATTTGCCTAACCAGACCTTGAAACTATAATGTTGTGCCTATATTTGCACCACCATATAAAGTGAAATGACAATGCATTTAAATGATTAAGTTTACTAAGTATTTAAAAAGTCGTGCACAATAGATAAAAGGAATGAGACTTGGTCAAAGGCCACGAGTTGGCAGAAAATAAAGATATTTGGTTTTGTATTTGACTGGTAGCCTCCATTCTAGGTGTCATGAGCAAAAACTTGGCATGAAAAGAGACACATTGAGTAGTAGAAAGCTATAAGGAAACCATAGCAGATGGTTGACTTAGTAAATTTACCATGAGTTGGCTAAAATAAGATGACTCAATCATGAATTAGAAGCTGATTTTACTTGGATTAATTATGTGTTAGAATTCTGATTCTCTTAGTTGTCATATTTCACCCAATTTTTCCTAGTCGACCTGTTAGAGGTGTAGTCGGTTTTGGATTTATGTTTTCATTTTTAGAGTTGGCAATAGGATGGAAAAGGTGGAAATTGGAGGAGATAAACTGTAGCATTAAGTTTCTCAATATTTCTTATAAAAAGAGGGTATCTTCTTAGTCTTTAGCATTCATTTGGGAATTCATTTATATCCATTGTTATTATTCTGTTGTAGTTTTTCTTTGTGCAAAGCAGTGCTGAGTGCAAGTTGTGAGAATTGAGAGATATTTCTTTGAGTGTTTGAGAGCTATTTGTTTGTGAGTTTTTGAATGTTGGGAAAGAGGTTAGATTTGGAGATAAACTAAAAGTGGAAGGAGCAGCAAGCAGAGTTTTTGGAATTAAGCTTTAAGGGCCATTTCTTCTTTGGAAGATAGATTTCCAGGCATGCTAGTCATTCTTATCCATTGCTCTTTTCTACTTTGATGTGTGTTTTCTTTTGTTTGCAAGTGCTTGTGCAAATTATTGTTTATTTATAAGTTATTGAATCAATCTTTTGCATATAGGTAGATTGGATATAGGTTGTAATGTGAAATCCTATTAGTATGATACATATATATTTACTATGATTGTCATAAATCTATGACGTAATTATGTGAAACTTCTAGTAGGTATCATATGATACCTAAGTTATTGCATGTTGCTTATATGCTTGCATGAATTATGATGTTAGTATGCAATGGGAATAATAGTGTGTTAGATGTATTATGTCTTCATTAATAGTATATGATGTTATGCAAACCATGTCGGTAGTTTATCCTTGAATGGTTTCTCATATTTCCTTAAAAATAGGAGAATAGTATATTCCCTAGGGTTAGGGTATACATTAGAATATGATTATATTGATATTCAATAATAAGGTTGAAAAACTTATTAGTGATATATATATATATATTATGATTATGTTATTATCTTATACTTGACCAAGAGTCTATACCCTTTCACAATATTCTAGTCTTAAAGAAGAGGACTTTATGTCTCAGCAACCCAAATTCATAATGTGAGGAGACTATAAGGTGCAAAAGCACAAACTCCTCTCAAGCTAAAAATATTCACAAGATTGGATATTAATTTAGTGAGTATTGTAAACATTTGAATATGCATGAGTCATGTTGAAAGAAAGGATTTATGATTGTTTATGAAAATGAAAACATAGAAACTTTATAGGATAACTTGGAAAGAACCATGAGAAATGGAGAATAATCAAAAGGGCATGTTGACATGAGAGAAATCATATTAGTTTGATATGCATGCTTTTAGCATTTGATGCTGATAGTAAAATAGTGATAACTAAAGGGTATTATCATAATATCTAGAATAGCATAAGCCAAATGTATGCTTGCTTGAATTGTGATGTTGGAAAATGGTATGATATAGAAGTATTATGTTGAGATTATTAGTTTATGATGTTATGTAAACATGTGTGTGTAATTAGGTTTGTTCCTAGGATTAGGATAAACCAAGGTTGGGAATAACCTAGATGGTCAGTTAGATCACTTGAATGTACATTAACTTTTGGGATGGAATCATGTTATGAGGTACATGCAATAATTTTTTCAAGAGTTATTATGGTCATGTTAATTACCAAATCAAGCAAGGGGGAGGGTGAACATACAACATCCACTTCATAGAAGTGAGACACCACTCCTTATAAAGTGAGTTTGATATATATGATCAAATCTTTAGCCAAAGTAGTGTAAGTTTCCATTGCATACACTTGTCGGTTCACTATGAGCCAGTATTGCGTAACTAGGCTAGGAATTCCATGCATGTAGGCAAGTATCCACTGTATGTTAGCACTAGTTATGTAGGACACAACACCATGCTCAAGTAGGCTAATATTATTATGAGGGTTTCAAGAGCAACCTCTTCATTGAAGGGTAGAGCAATCTTACCAATTAGGTAGATGTGCGGGGACCGAAGTAAGTCTAGCATGGTTGGAGGAAAAGCACTTGGGTGATACTCTCCCTCATGCAGTCGACAACCAAAATTTGAGGATGTATGCTCTAGTAGGGGACATCTCAACCAATTGTACTCTTGATCCATTCATCCCTTGGAAGTCATGTAAGCTCTTGTAAGCTATGTTATACAATTATGATCTTGCAGATTTATGTAAATTATATTTGAAAGATGAATTCATTACATGGGATTATGTAATGTTATTTTATTCATGCAATGTAATTTCGAATGAGTTTATTTCAAATAAACATCTATGTTATTGAATTAAAAAAAATTATTACTATGTGTTGGTAAACTTGAACTTTTCACATATGGGTTGAAACTTAGGTGAAATCAATAGGGTAAACATTGAGTTATGTTACATAAAGGCTTTGATGAATAAGATAATTGATAATATTAGTGTCAGTTGACTCTAATTATATATTTATTACTAATTGTATTTATGTTTTAATATAAGGATAGTGAGGGTTAAAATAAGTTATAATTCTAAACTTGTATGTTCCATTATGCTTTTGTAAGAAGTTGTTACCATCCTAAGAATTGTATTAGATTTGGCTATCATTGGTTAATATCGAAGATAAATTTGGTTATCCTTTTATTAATTATTAATATTTTGATAATTTGAGTATTCACTTAGTGAAGTCAATATCTAATAATATTAGTATTAATTATAAAAATACCAAATAGTACCAAATTAATATCATTGTATGTTTTATCAATAGTTTATTTTAATTATCAAATTGATAGTTAAATAGAATGGACTCATTTTCCATTTGATATTCATTAAGTAGTTGATTTATCAAAACAATAGTTTAATATGTTTTTTGATAAGTTAGAAAGAGATATGCATTTAAGTTTTACATAATGGACTGTGGAGTGGAGTGGTATGGTTGAATTTGAATGATAAGAATACCTATACCTTGATTACTATATAGGGGTGTTATCTGGCCACTTTTTTTTTGAAATCGGAAAATATTGACCTTGGATGACAACTTAAAGATAGTTACACTCAAAATTTTAAGATGCAACAAAAATAAGAGTCATAATGCTCCAAATCTATTTTCTAAACTACTAATTAAAAAAAAAATGGTAGAGATTAAGGAGTTCAAAAAGGGGGGGCACACAAATTGGTCCTATTTTTTTCAAAAACATAACATAGCATTTGGTGTGGACCCCCTAAAATGTTAAAAAAAAATAGTATTTCAAAAATCACTTCAATGAGAAATTAGCTAACACCATGTAGTTTATCCCCAATTTTCTGCTATTTTTTAATGAATGTGCAACATGACTTTTATTAATTTTTAAAGTGGACACATTTTTAAAAATAGAAATTTGAGCATGCTCCCCCCTAATTTTTTTTAAAATTGATCAAAAAATATTTTTTTGAATATGTGTAGAATGGAGTCTAGTTTCTGAAAATGTTATTTATTTGAAATTTTGATGAACGATTAAAAGATAAAGAGAAAATTACCAAACATTGGTTTTTGACAAAAAAATAGATACACAAACAAAAGAAATTAAAGATGAAACATTAACATACTCAAAACATGAAAAAAATTACATGGTTAGATAGCTAAGAGAGAGCTTAACATTACCATGGAATTTTTCAACTTAACACTGAAACACGTGCAAACTTGATGGGGAGAATGCTTAAGAATATGCCCTTTTTTTACAATTTGCAAATTCATGTTGTTGGACATTCGAAAGTCACTCCAAGACTTTAGATTGGGATCCCAAGGAAAATCCAAGCTAAAGGCTTGGAAATTTCCAAAGCAAGATAAAACACGAACACAATATAGTGTGCTCATGCTATTTGAATTATTTCAAAAAATGTGAGCATGTTATAATGCATTCACATTATATTTTGCATTAAAAAAATCTCTTCTTATTTTTTCTCTTTTTCTTTCTCCTTTTATGTCAGTGAAACTATCAGTGAAATTATAAGTTGACATTTACATATGGAAATTTACTCTCTTATACTTTAAGTTATATTTCATGTATATAGTTTTAGAATTTTTTAGAGTGGTTTCGTATCTCTAGGAATTATAATGCAAATTCTAGTTTTTAGATCTTATAATTTTTTAGACAGTCAAATTTTAGTAATCAGGAGGTCAAATTTTAGTAATTGGCAAGTTGTATCATATTTCTCTCTCTATCTTACTCATCGTTTATCGCTTACACTTTATACCTCTCTCTCTCTCTCACTATCTCCATCCCTTTATCCGAATCTCTCTCCCTTGAGCTCAAGAACTACTTCTCTACCTACCCATCCTTCTCTCTCTATCTCTCTCTCCCTTCCCTCCCTCTCTGTCTCCTTCCTCCTCTAATTCTCTCTATCTCACTTATCTCTCCTTCCCTTCCTCCTTCCCTCTATACTCTCTATCTCCCTCCCTCCCTCCCTCCCTCCTTCCCTCTCTACATCTCTCTATCTCCTCTCTCTCTCTCTTGGCCTCTACTTCTCTCTATCTTACCTCTCTCCCTCTCTCTCCCCTCTTTCTCTCTCACTCACTCCTTCCCTCTCTACTCTCTATCTTACCATTCTCTCTCCCTCCCCTCTTTCTCTCTCACTCTCTCCTTTCATCTCTACTTCTCTCTATCTCACCATTATTTCTCTCTCTAATTCTCTCTATCTCTCTCTCCCTCCCTCCCTCATTCCCTCTCTACTTCTCTCTATCTCCCTATAGAGTAGGGAATTTTCTACCCTCAAGATGATGGGATCACAAGGAGAAAATTATCTCCCAACTACCTCAATTGGCATGGCTCAAGTGAATAGTAAATATAAGAATGTGAGCTTTAACAAAGTGCATAAATTATCTAGACCTTTCAAACATCAAAAATCAAAAGTGTGGGGTACAAAGGTCTTTCAGACAGCTCAACAAGCTCTTTTCCTAGGACAAATGTGTGGCTATCGGACGACAATGCACCACATTGGTGTCCTATACATATAAAAAATAGAAGTCATCATAGAAAGACATAAAATACTTTGCACATATTTCTAGATGTGAAAGGGGTGTAAAATACAAGTGTACAACTAATATAAAATGACAAAAATAAATATTCTAAGTGAATTTATTAGATGAAAAATGGCAAGGAGAGGTTTAAGAAATCATTGAAAATGTTTGACAAAGTTTGAGATTTCTCCAAGTAGTTCTTCCACCTGCATCTACACACACAAGACCAAATAAAAAGGTTTGGGTGACTATATAGGAGTTTGTTGTAGTCAAACTCCTGTATTGGTGTTTCCACCTCCACAGACATCCTTAGATGAGATAATGGAAATAAAAAATGAAATAATAAAGAGAACAATATGCTTAACAAATAAAGATAATATGCTTTGATGGAGAGACTTGAATAGTTACCACTCTCAAGCATAGAAGCTATGTAGCTTGCTAGTGCAATGAAGAAGTAACAAGAAACTCCAAGGTGACAATGGCCTCTTTGCAAGATGAGCTTGTATTTGTAATAATGGTGTTTACTCTAGAAGTTGTAGGAGAGTTTTTTGAAAGATATGCATATAGAAGAGATGAAGAGAGCTATGTATGCTAAAGAAATGTTGTAGAATGGTGGAGAGATGTTCTAGAATACTTTTCCAAAATACCAAAATGAATCCATAATGAACCAAGAATTCAATTGACCCTCAAGAAAGAAGGTCTTTTTGGTTCAAATGACCTACCTAAACGACTCTCGATGAGGTTGCAGGTTGGAAGAGGTGTTACACTTCCAAAACATGGCACATGTAACATATCAACAACCAACTTAGTCATGTATTTTTGTGGGATGCAAGTGTGGCTCATGGACATCTTCAAGGTGTGTATAGGTCCATGAGAAAATCATAATCAACAGTCAAGGATATGGGCATGCCAGATGGTGAGAGATAGTTTTAGGTTGAAAGAAATAATTATTATCTTAATTTATCTAAAGAGGAAGACATATGTAATGTGAAATTGCATAGGATACAATTTACAACAATACATTTTCCCCCATTTTAGTGAGAATATGTGTTCGATAGAATGTGAAATCAAGTAAAAGGAGGGGAATATTTTATGCAAGATGTGAAGGGGAAGTAGAGTCTTTTATCCATGTGGAGTTGCCTCCAGGGAAGAGATATGAGTCAATCATGTATAAACGGTTGAGTTGCATTACCATAAACATGTTAGTAGTAGACAAACATGTTAGGTGAAAAGGAGAAGTTTAGACATGAAGAATTATTATATAGACACAAGAAGGCGTTGATATGTATGGGTAGCAAGTTGTGTTATTCTAGGGACCATATGACAATCCAATCGACATGTGATTGCTATAAACTATGTTTTAGGACAACCATAGAAAAGAGACATAGATATTCGT
Source organism: Sequoia sempervirens (assembly GCA_007258455.2). Taxonomy (NCBI): domain Eukaryota; kingdom Viridiplantae; phylum Streptophyta; class Pinopsida; order Cupressales; family Cupressaceae; genus Sequoia; species Sequoia sempervirens. Next base: position 273,076,208 of record VDFB02000003.1, on the reverse strand, counting down.
AAAGACAAATTCTAGTGGTTCCCCCACACTAGAAGACATATAAGACAACTAGATGTAGAAATATTTTGGAAGGAATCATAAGATAAGAGATTTGTAATATGAATGTGATAGTTCCCCCCTTTAGAATATCACATGCTATGTGAAGGAGCATGAGTTGTTCAAGGTCTTATCATAAGATAAACAAAAGAGAGAGACAGAGGAGTCTGAGTATTTTGGGTCAGTATGATTCATATCAATCTTTGTATATAATTATGTATGAATCGTCATTGTGTCCCTTAATATTTTAGATCGTGAAGAAGGAACACATGAAGACAAAGTGAAAATAAAAAATTGGGTCAACATGGAAGAAGGCCTAAATTTCCCCTCAAAGGTGAGTTTGTGCACCCCCTGAGGTGAGGTTTTAGCAAGATAGTTCATGGATTCAGAATAGCGGAGCTTGTTGGGTTGTGAACTTGAGCACCCCTTTAACATGGCCGCCAAGCATAACACACCTTGCATAATAGCATAGCTATGTGTTTAATGAGTGTCTAGCATAATGCAACTTGCTAGCCTTGTGGAACCTATCACTTTAGCATGGCCGCTAAGCATAACACACTTTTCTTGACAATAGAGATATGTATTTCATGAGTGTCTAGCATAACACACCTTGCTAGCCTTGTGAAACTCATCATATTGCATGGACACCTAGCATAACACAACTTGCTAGCCAATAGATCCATGTGGGTCATGAGTGATTTGGCATAATGCAACTTGCTACTTCTCATGGGATCATTCCTTTAACTAACATTTATTCAATGGATGATGTTTGGTATTTGAGACAATTTAAGATTGAGGTCTCTTTACCTTACTAATTCGAATCCTTTTAGTACTAACCTTGTGTTTTGTGTGTGTCTTTTGTGTGTGTTTTTCGTGTTTGCATCATGTTTACATCATGATTGTGTTCATTTCATTTTATGTTATGTCATGTGTTTTCATTGTGTATGCTTCATGTTTTCTAACATGTATGTGTATGTTGTCGTGTTGCATTTCATACATGTATGTGATCCTTTGTGCTTACGTTGTCTTGCCATGGGATCTTAGATCTTGGGGGCTAGTGCACTCTCCCTTGATCCTTAGTCATTCTATCTCTTCAACATTTGTAAATTCAAACCCTCTTGACATATATTTTCTACTTTAGTGTGAGTTTGAGTGTAATTTCATACTCCCACTAAAGTGGGGACTAAATATAGCATCGTAAATTGTCACTCATGACAATTTCACACTATGTTTTGCTCCCCCTAAATTATTGAGCCTAATTGACCTCTTAATTTCCTAAATTATGTATTCCACTACCTATTTTAAAACACTTTCTGATAATTTTCAAGCATAAAATAAATGCTCTCATTTAAAACTTTACCTCTGACTCCTTAAACTTCAGAAAATAGGTATGGGACATTGGCACCTAGGGCACTTATGTCCCCCTATTTTAGCTCCAAATTCAAATATGTCGGTGTTAGTATTTTATTATTTGAAATTCAAATATCTAAATTTGATTGTCGGGATTTATTTTTGGGAAATTAGAATAATAACATATAAATACCTAATTATTGCATCATTTGAACATTAAGTGAAATGATCTAGCATCATCTATAAAATTGGAGAGTTTATGATCAAGCAATTATCAAGAGCATTATTTAGCAATTCAAGAGTGACCATTAAAGGATTTATTGCAACAATTCAAGATCCAAACATCATGTCAAAATGTGTGTGAGTTTATGCATGTTTATGTTTTCATATTGTTTGTGAAGGCTAACCCTTTGTGGGTCTCAAAGCAATTCAAGCCATTCAAGCAAGCAAGATCAAGACCTTGAGGAGGTGTATGACTTCAATGTTTCAAGGAATCCATTAAAGGGTGGTGAGTTGCAGCACTTTTTGGATTCATCATTCCTTCCTATCATTTATATATTTATCATTGACATTACCATTATGGAAGTGGAAACACTAACACGGGGTTTGACCAAGGTAAGCCCCTAAATGGCCCAAGCTTTCTTCTCTTTGCAAGCAAAATAGACCAATGATAACTTGTCTTTGGAAGTCACGAAGAGGAAATACGATGAAGAGCTATTGGAAATATGGTAGTAGGGTTAATTGTGTGGATCAATAATAATCGAACAATTTTAATTTTGTGAGGGACTCACAATTGCAGAGATGTCTCCGCAATCATGGTAGAGTCCAACATGGCCCAAACATAATAAAAATGATAAAAAAAATAGAAATGAGCTAAAGCACAATGGGAAGAATAAATTTAAATAGAGGTACAAAGAAAAAAATACATTCCCATTTGGATTGAGGAAAGGCTAAGGCTAGGGTTAAAATGGGACTTAAACTTGCTATGGAAACAAACTCTAAAATAAGTGCAATTTACAGAGTAGAAATTGCAAGGTGTGCAATTTTTGACGCAACAAAAGCTCCAACATCCTTGCTTGCTAATACTAAATTTGAGCTTTGGTCATCAAAATACCTTCTCCAAGATGGCCAAGTCTTCATCCTTGAATAATGACTCTTCATTATTGGCAATCCATTCTTCTTTTGGATCAATTGCCAATCATTGTTGATGTTACTTGCTATTATCAAGTCACAAGTTTGCAATGAATTAGTATGCACATTATGTAAGAAATACAAGTTGATTGTGAATTCATAAGTTGCAACAATAATTAGAATTTAATAGTTTATTTATTAAGTAATTTCCAACCTTGGATTGTTTGCATCAAGTTTGTGGGAATTTGAAGAATTGGGAGCAGAAGTAGAGCACTAGGGATTTCAACTTGGTTGTGGAGGAGGCACAAGCCCTCCTCCAGTGAGGTTTGATCTTGCATCTTCATAAGTGGCCCTTGCTCTCTGTTTCTTTTCCTCGTTAATGTTGGCGGTGTATTGTATTGTGGCATTTATTGCTTGTGCCTACTTGGTTACTTTTTTGAACCTCTCTCGTGGTTCTCTTATGTGATTCGTGAGTTCGTTTTAATCTTTCTTTGGTTCAATGAGGTATTGGTAGTGTTGGTGTACATTTTATCATCCACCGAACACTTCAGAATAAAATGTCCAAAGACACTCTATCCTCTCTTGAACAAAGTCACTGTGTATGCTAAGATTGCGAGAAGATCATATGGTGACTCCAAGGTTTCTTTCGTCAAGTCATGACATGTGGATAAGCTCAATGGGCGTTGTGGTATGCTGGTAATACACAAAGGGACTTACGTTAAGGAATTTCTCACAAGTTTGGGACTTAGATGGATTTATCATTAAAGGCTTCTTCGATTGGGACTTTCAGTTTGGATCTCAAAAAAAAAGGAAAAAAGATGAGGGTTTAGAGGATCTAATCTATGCCTAGGAATTCTTCTCTCTTTGAATGTGCAAGTTGCAAGTCTAAAGAGGGTTGAAGGAAGATTGAAGATCAATTATTTGTTATTGCAATTGAAACCCTACACCTTGAAAACTCATAGAAACTCAGTTACAAAATTATCTGACAGTGATATGAAAGTGTGACAAGTGGGAAATAGAAGCTTTGATCCAACACTAGAGGACTGCAAAAACAAATCTAAATTTTCCCTACAAAGATAGTGGCACTTGGGGTGCCTATGTCCTACCTTTTCAACTCCAGATTTGAACCACAGGTGCATAGTGTCCTACTCAGTCCCTTTTTGCAGTCTGATTTCTTCTGTGACTTCTCAAATCTTTTGTATTTGCATCATTAGGACAATTACTTCATTACATTTCATCCTTAGGACATTTCCAGATTTGGTTAAGGGTTGGTTGACTCACCTATTAGGCTATAAGTCAATCACATAACTTGTACAAATCCATCAAACCCCCATCACATATCATTTCACACACATCACAACAAACATTCCAATGAAATTTAGGAAAGGTGTCAAACCCTAAGGTGAAAACTCAAAGGTTTCCCTTTCCCCACGTTTCACAAATGATCAATAATTATGAACTAATAATTTATTTTTTCATACTATTGAATTTTTTAGTTTGTTGTCTTGCAAAAAGATGAAGAGAGTTCCACTTGTACATGTTTCTGACATATATTATGATGTGTTGCAAGAATGGAAAAATTGAAGGTGTTGTCATTGATGTCAACTGGTCAATTGGTTATCAGCTGATTGTTGTTGTCATTAGTGTCATGGATACAAGTTGTTGGTTGTATATGTCGAGAATATTGAGAAAATTGTAATGAAGATATGTTGAGTGGTTGCTCTGAGTTTTGCTTTGGATTCACTCCTACATTTGTGCAATTCAAATATGTTGATCATGGTTGTTGGAAGATGTTATATCCAGATTTTTAGCTATTGATTCATTGTACAATGCAAGTTATATTCACCAATTGTGAACTGTGGTTTTCTGTGTTTTTGGTTGAGGTTCGAGAGAAATGTTGTTGGTTCGGGTTTCTCTTTGATGAATTCTTATGATTTGCGATTCTAGAGTTGAGTTTCCTTGATTGTATTAAAGATAACTTTGGTATCTGGAAGGTTCTACTTAATGGTTCTATGTGTTTTACAGTGGTTTGGCCAACCTTGTGTGAAATACTACATTTGAATTTGATGAAGCATGTTGGATCTATTTGGGTCCCTATGAAACATGTGTTTGGCTCGCCCTCATTCTAATTCCACCCTAGAATGTTTTGGCGCTGACCTAATTTGAATTTGAATTTGGATGGCCAACTTTGGATATGTTTCAAAGTTGAAGATACTGTAAATACAAGATGAGTTAGTGGTGAAGGATATACAAGAGCGAAGAAGAGAGACAAGAAAAAGAGCAGATAGATGTGGCATTGATGCTATCTAATGAGTGTGTGTGATGTGAGTGTGGCAGATCAGTGTGAATCCTAATGTTGAGTTTCTAGATGCAGTGAACAGAAGATTAACTCTATCATTCATGCATGTCTATGAGTGATTGTGGTGGAATCCTTTGTTGCATTAAGATTTTATTCTCTCTATAACAAGTCTTCTTTGTCTTCTTTGTATCTCTATGGCAGTGATCCCTCCGAGTTGATAGCCTTGTTGGATAGTGAGTCCTTGTTTTGGTAGTGAGCCCTCTGGGTTGATAGCCCTTTTGGACAGTGAGTCCTTGTTTTGGTAGTGAGCCTCTTATAGTCAGTTTTGATATCCTCTATAGTGTGAGTTAATCCTCACCATGGTTTTTCCCGTATTGGGTTTTCCATGTAAATCTAGTGTTATTTTGTTTATGTGATGGATTAAAGTTTCTGCATTGGCACTTGATGATTAATCATTTAAGCAGTGTTAAGAATTAGTTCCAGAGATTGAATTAAAAGATTAAATCTATGATAACTGATTCACCCTCCCCCCCTCTCAGTTGTCTTGTTCAACATGATATTTATCCTAGTATTGTTGTTTAAATGGTTATTATTCCTATGATTTCAACATCAAAGTGGATAATATAAAGATGACAATGTAGATTAAGTGATTTTATTATGTTGTAAAGCTCAACATCCTAAGTTCTTTTCCATTAGTAATATTTTTGAAGCAAACATTTAATGGGCTGCAAAAGTACCATAGTTCATAATGGTTGAAATGCTACTTGGTCATATGTGGTGTCTACACCAAATGGTTCCTAGCCTACATGCAAACTCATTGCTTTTACCTTGTCATTTCTTACTTTTCTTTATCCTACACATAGATTTAATCCTATTATAAACTCTTAAATACTAGAAGAAGAGGGCATCATGTTTTACATTTAGACTTAACTTTCTTTCAAAAAGTCCATGTGTTTGTATTCAATGAAACTTTAGCTCTAATGAAACCAATATGATTTTCCTTGCAAATGTTGCAAGTATGAAGGTGTTTTCATTGATGTCAACAGGATGTCTACTGGTTGGTGTTGTCATTGATGTCAACTATGTGTTCAAGAATTTTGTTGCATGATGAAGATGTCGAGGATATTGAAAAAATTGTGAAAAAGTGGAGAACAGGCTGTTGTAGGTTGTGCATGTGTAGTTGAGATATTGAGGAAGGGTAATGTAAGAAGATGAGTCCACGAAACGTGGAATTTTTTGCCTTAGAAAAAATCCTGAAATTGGCTTCAACTAAATGGGGTCTCGTTTAGGTTTGGGACCCTGAGCCAAAAACGGGATCCTATTTTTTAGTTCTAAAATGGGATACCATTCTAAAACAGGATCTCATTTCATAAAAAAATATTTTTTTAAATGGGATCCCATTTCAAAAAAACATAAAAAAAAATAAATTTTCATGATTTTAAGAAATGAGTACCCGTTTTTTTAAAAACGGGATCCTATTTTGAAATGGGATCCCATTTCTTAAAATCATAAAAAAAATATATTTTTTTATGAAATGGGATCCCATTTTCAAAATGCGATCCTGTTTTTTAAAATTTGATTTTTTGGTCAAATTTTTGCTTTATTTTTTGGTTCGAGAAAAGGCTTGGGGACCTGAACCTAGGCTTTGGACCTAGTTTGACCTGCAAGTTAAAGTTCCTAGCAATGTCACAAGAAAATAGTGACTTTGAGCATATGTCTGAAGACTTTTTTTGCAGAATTTTTTGATGAAATTAAAACCCATTATAGATGAGACCCTATAGATTCTAAGTATGTAATTTTTTTTACAATTGGATTATTTTTTCTATTTTTCAATTAATTTATCATGAAACTGGTCCATAAACTTGAAATATCAAGGTTTTTTACTATTTTAATAACTTTTTAATATTAAAATATTTTTTTGTAAAATGAATTGAACGAAAACGTATTTTAGACAATTCTTTTCAATTTAAAAAAAAGTCAAAAAATGATAAGTTTAGGTCATCTTATGCATGACGTACACAACGATTTTTCAAAACGACAAATATGGCTACTAAAAATTTAACAAAAACAAAATAATTAATAAAAAATTATAAAAATTATCAAAAACGTGCTTCAATGAGTTAAAAATCTATTCCCAAAAGGATTTAGAAAAATACGATAATTTAGGTCAAAATATGGATGGCGTACACGTGCATGGTATGGTAAAAAAAAATGACTTTTAAACAGTGGTTTTTAGAAACGCCTATTGAAAATCAATTTATAGCATCTGGGTACTGAAATAAATTACATATTTGGAAACTAGAATTTGAGTACTACATTTTATGATTAGTGACTTTTTTTCAAGATTCCATCTCTAAGTGCTTCAAATTTTAAGGTCAAATGTGTCAAATTCTGAAAAATCGGGAAAAACACTTCCACTTTTTGGCCAAAAAGTGGACTCAACTTCTTGCCAACACCCGGAAGTGTTGTGAGTACATGGAGGTATCTTTATGTTGCAGTGTTTGGAGATGTGTTGGAATGAAGTAGTGTGCAGAGATGATGTCTTTGGTACTTGGTTTCCAAGTGCTTTTGAGAAAATTTGATAAACAAAGAAAATAGTGTTGTGCAAGTGTTTACAATGTGCTTTGAATTGTGCTCTATGTTTCTTCTTTGTTGATGTTATGCCTGTGTAGATCAGATATGTTGTTTGAGGTTGTTAGAGGTTTCTATATCTAGAATTTGGGCTTCTGGATCATTAGTCAGAGGAAGTTGTGTTCACTAGTATGTGAACTAGTTTTGCAGTGTTGTACAAAGGTGTCTGGGATAAATGTATTTGCTCCACATTTCTCCGCAATTGCTTTTCAAGACTTGTGATTTTGAAGGAGAGTTAATGGTGTTGTTCTCTTATTTGTTTCAAGAGGATTTGTGGTATGGGGTATCAGAAGAAAGTCTTTCGAGTTACATAATTTTGCAGTATCCGATAGTATTGTCTGGATAAACAGTATGATTATAATTCTCAAGTGAAATTTGTTGTGAAGGAATTTTTTGGATTTCAAGATGCTCTTGGATAGTGTTCAAGAGAATTATGTTGTATAAAAGTTTCAGATTGATCAAACGAAGCATGCACGTAATGTTTAATGTGTTTTCACGTGTAACGGTTGACCTGGTGTCTATACTACATTAAAAAATGATCAAGTATTAATGAAGGCGTAGAGTGGCATGTGAGACTTAATTTGGGTTGCAGTTAAGTGTTGTATCGGTCCCCTTTCATTCCTATCCACCGTAGAAATGTCTAGGTGCTAACCTAATTTGAATTTGTAAGTGTAACAGATAGATTGTCGACCTTGGAGAAGGTGTTTGAGATTGAGGTTGATATAAATAAGAGTGGAGTTGATGTGAGATGCAAGAGAGAGGCAAGATAGATGCCAGATCAATGTGAGTGATTTGTGTGATGCAAATTTAAGTAGAGCAGTGTGAACTTCAAAGTGTTGGACTTTTGAATGCAGTGAGTTGAAGGTGTCTGCAATCTTTCAAACAAGGCTACGAAATATTTGGACCATTTCTAGTGGATTCCGTATTGCATTGAGAAGTTGTTCTTTGTGTAACAATTCTCTTCTATCTTCTTGTGTTCTTTTTGTGGTTGTGAGCCCTAGCTATGAGCCTTTTTGGATAGTGTGTCCTATTCTCGTAGTGATCCCTTGTACCGGTTTTGGAATTACTTATATTGAGCTAATCCTCACCGTGGTTTTTTCCTCATTGGGTTTTCCACGTAAATTTGGTGTTCTCTTGAGTATGGTGTTGTTATTTCAGTTTCTATCATATGCATTTCATGTTTAATCACTTTAACAGAACAAAGGTTTAATGAATTCATGTGGATTTGATTACTATTGAGGGCTTTGATGTTTTAATTTGCTACAACTGATTCACCCCCCTCTTAGTTGTCTTGTTCATTCAACATCAACCACTTCTAGTTATTATAAATTTGATATGTCTCTCTTATAATATATTTGGGTTTAATATGTGACAATAAAAAGAGTGCCCAAAAAAAATGGTCATATATGATTTGTTTTTTTTTTTGTATAATACATGAGATTGGTGGCAACTCTCATTTTTTTAATTATTTATTTTCAAATTATGTGATTCTTTTGGAGTTCAATGTTGGTGTTGTCATTACTTATTTGTATATTGTGTTTTGATTTCCTATGAAAACATAAAACTTATCCAAGAAACCAAGCCTTTCAAATGCCAAACCTAATCTATTTTATTTGCAATGTCTTACAAAAGATGGGGCCTTAGCTATTAAAGCATAGAGGTGGCTATTTATTTAAATTAGTTGAATATGTTGAGCTTCATAGGATGTCAATATTGAGTATATATCTCCCATTCATAGCTATATATTTTGAAGGATTTAGGTGGTGTTGCATGCTCTATAGAGTTTATTATTTATAGCTATTGTGAAGTTTTGGTTTGTCTAACCCAAATAAAGGTTTTTTTTTCTATTAGTTTTTTCTTGAGATTTTTGTAGTGTATCTCTTTATAATAATCATTGTGCCCTAGCCTTATTTTAAAAAATCACTAAAATCATCTTACAAAGGATAAAAATTTAAAGTTTCTCCTATTGATTCAAGCAAATATTTATATTTTTTCTTGCTACAATTTGCATATTCCATAAATTGTATCACAATTGTTCTATATGAGGATGGAAGTCATAATAAAGTTTTCAATTATTACAAAGATGTAATAATTATACACTTATTCTTTTCTTGTTACTTTATGAAGCAAGTTCATCTATAGATCATATGTATGATTCGAGAACCAATGTGGTTTGAAAGAGTTTTGTAGTTGTGGATTAGAGGGATTTTCTCATGCTTGTGCTTTGTGTGATTGATGTCTAAACAGTTGAATGTTGGTCTTTTGTTTTTTGATACAAAAAAAAATCTTTATATACCATCAAATTCTTGCTTTCAGATAATCTATTGTCTTAACAAAAATGTTTACTTTCTATATATAAAGATATTAATTTAGAATATATAATTGAAATAAAAAGAATAACGTCATTCATTATTGTTAAAAAAGAACATACATATTTCCTTAAAACTTCTCACATTAATTAAGAGTTACATTCATTACAAATACTAATTCTTAAATTAATTAAAGATTACATTGATAGCAAATACCTATCGATGTACCCATAACACTAGTATGACTGATAATAATATATATAAATTCCAAACAAAAGATTCTTTATACACTTGACAATGACCTCATCAGTCCATTTCTTTCTTCTTCCAATCATTGTTTCTATTACTCTTAAAAGGTGCCCCAAATTACTGGTTTCTACCAATTTCTTTTATAGTTTGTGGGTGTTTTTTGCTCTAAAAATTAGGTTGGCTGGCTTGCACTACATACATAGTGAACTGTCTATAGTTAATTGAATGTAAAATATTACCTTCATCAAGATCATTGCCAAGAGTAGCAGTAAAGTTTCTATAATGCAACTGAGCTGTGTGGGCGGTTGCAATTGCATAATAGGAAAAGCCCATGTATGATCTCGAAAACTAAGCTGATCAAAGCAAGGTTTCCTCTTTTAAGCTCCAGATAAAGCTTTTGTTACATTGAAGTGGTAGCGTTGTCTTTTGAGAGCAAGCAAGTACATGAAAACAGGTGTGATTTTGATGAAGGTAGAGGCAAAAGAAAAGTCTAATTTTTGGCTCTACACTCATTCTCATGCTCTTCCTCCCTCACACAGGAAAACTCAAGCAAGACTGCGTAAACTTGTTCATACTTCAAGCTTTTGGGTGGCTCCCTTGGCTTGCGTTACACTGATTAGACTCCTCTTCTCCAATTGGCATCCCAATGATTGGTCATGTTATGTTGTCTCAGATGTATTTACAGGTTCCAATTTTTCTTATTATCTGTTACCCACACATGAATTTTCACCCGATTTGACAGAGGAGGAGCAGGGCTTTTGGAAGCAGCCAGATGATTTGGGTTACAGGCCATGTTTGAAGTTCAGCAAAGAGTATGAAGAGGCGTCGCTCTCTGTGGTGAGAGAGAGGCGTAGATATTTGATGGTAGTGGTGTCTGGTGGATTAAATCAGCAACGCAATCAGATTGTGGACGCAGTGGTGATTGCAAGGATTCTTGAAGCCGCTCTTATCGTGCCCATTTTGCAAGTCAATGTAATCTGGGGAGACGAGAGGTAATTCTGAAGGACGTTAGATGGTTTCTTGTTTAATGGGTTTTTTCATATTTTTTGTGTTTTGCAGTGAATTCAGTGATATCTTTGATGTGGAGCACTTCAAAACAAGTCTGAAGGACGATGTGAGAATCGTTTCTTCTGTGCCTTCCACATATTTGATGTCTAGGCCTGTGGAAGAAAAGAAAATTCCTCTCCATGTCAGTCCCCAGTGGATTCGTTCTCGCTACTTCAACCAGGTAAAGCTTTCAAAAGATGTCTGGGAGAAATTAAATTGGAGAATTTTGATGAAATGAAATTGATTTGTTGGATGAGGCTCTGTAATCAGCTGCCTATCTTTTTGATTTTTTATAATTATTTTGAACGAAATGGACCTTCATCCATACCAAGGGTAAATCAAGAATTGAACCGCGACCTCTGACTATCTAAAACGGCAGTCAAGATTGAGTGTGCTAACCCCAAGGGACAGCTACCTCCCCTTTTGTTATTGCTTAGCGTCTAGAGGTTTATTTGTTTCTATGTTTTATGCTAGAAATTTGTACTTAATGGATCTCAGGGGTGATTTATATCCTCCCACTTTTTTTTTAAATATTATAATATTATTTTAAAAATGATAATTTAAACATTTATTCATAAAAAAATTGTAATAAAGTAGATGTTTTAAAAAAATATTAAATAATATTCGTTACATGATAATATTTATCCTCCTGTATCTTCACTTAATATATCTAAGTCTTTGGCTGAACTTGTGGTGATTAGTTGAGCCAACAAGGAGTTTTACTTGTGCGGGGATTGGACTCAAGGCTCTCCAAAGACCTTCCGCCCGATCTTCAGAAGCTTCGTTGCGAGGTTTGAATCATAATTTTCTCTCTGTTCATTCCATCAAATACTATGTGCACTGAATTCATCAAGTCTAGTGCATTTCAGGTTGCATTCGAGGCCTTAAGATTTGCAGCTCCAATACAAAATATAGGAAACAAACTTGCTCAAAGAATGTGGAAAGCAGGTCCTTACATAGCTCTTCATTTACGGCTTGAGAAAGATGTCTGGGTCAGGAGTGGCTGCCTCCCTGACCTTTCTCCCCATTACGACCGAATGGTCCAACAAGAAAGGAAAACTGACCCATATCTCCTTACAGCTCGATCTACTATGACCTACCAAGAGCGCAAGCTTGCGGGCCTTTGTCCTCACAACGTGAAAATTCACTTTTAACAATTGACTATCAGTAATTCATCGTCGTGACATATGCATCGCGTATACAATTCACGTCAGCTTGCAGTGGTATATTCATCGCATATATCTTTTATGCATTCAGTAGAATCTGTATTTTGTTTTTAGGTGTTCTTGACCACTTAAATATTGAAAAATATATATGCAATGAATATATCATGACGATGAATAATATACACAATGAATATGTCACAACGATGAATTGCTAACAGTGAATTGCTGACAATGAATTTTCCTAGATCCCTCCAAAAAGAGAGTTTACAGTCCATGCAAACAATCTATGTTTCTATGATTGTTTTACTTTTGACTGCTACAATGACCACAGCATATTATAGACTCTTTACAAATAACCATTCCTCAAAACAGCCTTTTATTTTATATAAATAATACAGTTTTTTTGGTTATTTGGAACATCCAAAACATCAGTTCTAAGGAGGGTGAGTTTGTTGCAGGCTTCTTAAAGCACTTGGAGTGCCACAGAACAGTCACATATACTGGGCTGGAGGAAATCCTCTGGGAGGAAAGCTAGCGCTAGAAGCTCTGGCGAAACAGTTCCCTAATTTGTACAACAAGCAAAGTGTGGCTTAAGCAGGGGAGTTGGAGGCCTTCAGTTCAAGGCCATCACATCTTGCTGCCATAGATTACATTGTGGCTCTAAACAGTGATGTCTTCATGGCATCGCATGGAGGAAACATGGGTTGTGCAATTCAGATAACTGTTTTGGTTTTGGCTTAAACAGCACACTCTAAGCTTTGATTTGTTAAGATGGTTCATTATACAATCGCAATAATAATAGATCTTATTGAAAAAACTAGTCTAATAATCAAAGTGTAAATTTTTCAAACAATGTATTAGAGTCCCCGCATAAACAATAGACAATTTTTTTTTGGTTTCATGGAGGCTAGTGATGAATGTTGTCTGCAACAGGGTCACAGGGCGTATAGAGGTATGAGAAAGAACATAACTCCCAACAAGAGACGGATGCTTCCATACTTACAAGACATGACACTGTCTGGAGGAGAATTAAAGAGCATTGTTAGGCGGGTGCACAACGACTCTCTATCTTCTAATCGCCCACATTTCAGAACAGATAAAGCTGGGAGTGATGTCCTCGCTTACCCTCTTCCAGATTGCATGTGTAACACAATAATTTAAACAGTCATCTGCTCTTCCATTATCAGAGCATGGCTGGCACACTGGAGTATTTGGAACACCACCGCAAATTACTGACTATTCAATCTACAAACAAGTTGCAGAACCATGAAATTTTTGCTGATTTTTTTTGCAGCGGACCACCCCCAAATGAGGAATGCTACCTGAGTGTGTGCAATTAAATGATTTTTGATGGAAATGCAGAGCATCTCCATAGTGATTATTTTATTAATGCTTTCCTCATTTGTGATGATTGATGAGGCTACTTGATGTTTGATGCACAGGCATAATATTATATGTTTTGTTTCTAATGGTCAAGTTTGCATAGCCATGTCAATTCCCAAACAGTTTTTGGGCTTATTTTGATGTAAGGATTTAATACACTTACATGTTAATAAATGGTGTAAAATTTGGCTTATTTTTTATGTTGTTATTCATTCTTTTTTATATATATTTTGTATATTTGGTTCTATCTTATATATATTCACACATATTCTCACATATCTATTATTTATTATGTTCATAATTGTCAATTAAATTTAAGCATTCATTATCTACTTTGGTATTATTATTTCCATGTTATGGGTCAATCCTATGACCATGCGGTCTATCTTATGACCATGCGGTCTATACTGCACTTGTGGATCTAACCCCCAAAATTTTAAATTTGAATTAAGGTCAAATAATGTCCATTTGTTTCCTAGATGAGCTGACTTGGTACACATTTTATGTGATTTATTGCTATACAATTGTATTTAAAGATATTCAATTCCATTCATTTCATCAAGTACAAAATAATTGATCCACTTTGAAGAATAAAAATGTCACAAAAATAAGTACCTATTTCCTAAAACTCATATATTCACTTATAAGAAATGGAGACCTATTATGGATTGAATTCCCAAACCTAAATAGATATATGTTTATACATTTGATAATGGATGTACAGAACAAACAAACACCCACTTATTAACAAGTGCTCATTATGAAAAAGTAGGGCCATGGATGCATACCTACATTTCAACCCTAGAATATCACCCAAAATGTGTGTCCTCCCTCAACAACTCTAGTTGATATTTTGAGTTAGGTAATGGTTTTCAAATGCATTATTTACTTATTTTTGGCTTTTCTTCTATGCTTTACAATTACAATTTGGTTTACATGGATTAGGGATTTTAGAGTAAAAAATAAGGGTTTAGGGATTAAGAAAAATAGAATTATTTATGATTATAGGATTACAATAATCATAAAAGAATAAATAATTAAATATTTTGTCTAATTCTTAAACCTTAAAATTGTAAGTTTAGACATTAAGGTTTGTGGTTAAGGTGAAGGGATTATATGTTTAAAATTAATGGCTTAGGATTAAAAATTAGGGTTTAAGGTTTTAGGGATTAGGGATCTAATAGGATTCATTTAAACCATTAAAAAAATCCCTAATCTCTAAAGCTTAAAGTCTAATCTTAAATCGTAAACCTTAAACACTAAATCCTAAAATGTATAAATATTAACTTTTGCATTACATAAATAAAGTCAAATAATGAAATTAAAATGTATTTCCTAATATTTTAAAACAAAATGTATTTGGGGTAGTTTACGATTAACATGATGAGCATTAAATCCTAAGATTACTAAATCTTAATGGTTTATCACAAACCCATAAACAAATAATTTTGAATGCTAAATAAAGATAACTACTCACAAATTATTAAATTTTAATGTTAAACATTACATGTTGAACCCTTAAATTTGAATTCTAAACCTTTAATATGAACCCTAAACATTAAATTTTGAACTCTAAACCATAATTGATTATTCCTATGCCTTAACCCCAACCATGAACATTGAACACTACACAATAAACGTTGAATGCTATTTTTTAAAATTTTAAATGATAATTATATACCCTAGGCCAAATTAAATTGTAAATCTTAAATAGTGAGCTCCTTAAGCCATAATTCTAAGAAAAAAAGTGACTCATCAACAAGGATTACAAATCACTCCTTCAAAGAATCATATGACTACTATATTGTTAGAGTAATCATGCATTAGATAATAATTGATTAATCTTTAATTAATTATTATTCGAATTTATTTATTCTCATGCACTTAAGATAAACTTAAGAGTGCTTCTTTTCTGTTAATTAAAGAGCTATATTAGATTATTGTCTCATCACACAAGATGATGACGCTTTTCATGATCTAATTCCTTTATCATTTAGGGTTGCTCTTATAAAGCACTCTCTCTCTTTGTATTCTATTATTATGTAAGTATTTTCTTGTTGAGCAATAGCAAATCTTTGTTTTGCAGATCTCTTGCATGGAAGGTGTTTTTTTGTTGTTTGATCCTACGTATCATGTTTATTCACAATTCTATTTCATGGTATCAAAGTGTGGATTCAACGAAACCCTTCTCCATTTTGAGCTTTTTTTTCTCAACTAGGGTTACAGGATCAAATTTGGAATCTTCAATGCTTTTTTTGTAATTTTTAGAGGTGGGCGAATTTTAGGAGTATTTTGGCATGAAAAGAACCTCGCCATTATATTCAGGAGGTTGCTTCAATGAATTTTGACTATAAATTTTCCTAATTTTGGTGTTGGGATTTTTTGAGATAATTTTTTAACAAGGTCCATGTACGGCCCCTATTAGGTCATACCGTACGATGGATTTGAAAAAAATTAAAAAGTGTGTTTTAAAAAATGTGCAACACTAAATATAGGACTTTGCCACTAGGAGTGACGCTTGTTAGCATTGCACCACCAACAGTGGCACTCAGCTACAAAGCCATCCCTTCAAACTACTGTTGCTCCTTACTAGCCCCTGAGGGCTCTGTATTATGCACTCTAGTCCCATCAATGACCTGCCGCCACTATTTAGCCCCTGTGAGCTCCAACAATGCCCCCTATCGTCACGTGAGTGACAAAGGGCCAGCACCCCAGCCTCCAACTTGAGCACACGGTCACCCATGCAACTAGGGGTCTGACATTATTAGCCCCCTAGTTTACCTCTTAAAATATATTGTGTGAATTTCATGAAATCGAACATAACTTTTGCATCGTTGGTGTGCTTCTTCGAAAACTTTATATCGTCAGAAAGTTGGTTCCAAGCCCAATCCAATGGTACAGGTATATTTTCCTAATTTTTTTCCAGAAATTTGCTTCAATTAGTTGAAGTCAAATCTTTGTCGTGCTTTTGTATTCATATATTGATTATACATACTTCATTTTTTGCAAAGTAATAGGCGTTGGAAAGGTTCTTCAGTGCTCTACACAGCCATACATTCCATTTTTCTAGAATATTCATCAGGTACACAGAGATCAATGTAGTGTGATTTTTTTCTTTTTTAATCTTTTATTCTCTCAAAGTTGTATTAGGGTTTGGTTTTCCTTGTTGTGGGGGGTATATTTCTTGCTTTTAGTATTTATATACATCAAAGAATATAAATTTTTTACCACACCTTGTTTTAAAAACCTCAACCATCATGGCGAACACGTCTTCATTTAAATGCCTTACGCCACACAACTATCATCTTTGGAAAAGTCATATGACCAGAATGCTCATGTATAAGGGTTTATGGTCCACTTTGGATGAAGTATAGCCAACATTGACTTGTCAATTTGAGATATTTTAACAGAACATATGATAATGGGATTGATTTCCTTTGCATGTTTCGACAAGCACAAGTGTTTCATCTTGAGTCTTGCAACACTCTTAGGGCTATGTGGGAAAAGTTTAATGATCTTTTTGGCACCATCAATTAGTATAGAGCTCTATATATTGAGGCATATTTTACATCACCTTGTACTTGATTCTTTCCCCTCCATTGAGGATTACTTGTATAATTTTGTCACTCATATCACTTTTGCAAGGTTGTGGGAAAGATAAAACTAATAGAGTGTATTTTCCTAATATTGTCTAAGCTTAGAGGGTCATTTCAAGTATTCTCTTCTACATTCTACTCTATCATGGATGTGTTGAGCAATGTATTTACCCTATCTACTTTCAAGGTTTTATGTGAGTGTTTGACTCATGAACAAGCAAAGTTGACTCAATTTGATTATCTTTCTAGTTCCAATACCTAGGCATTGGTAGCACAGACATCTAAAGGGAAAGACAAGAAGAACCAAAAGCCCAAGACAAAATCTTCTTTAGGAAGTGAGAGTTCCTCCAAACCAACTTAGAATTCAGAATAGAAACCTCAAACCACTCCTTGGTATGATAAATCTTCTAAGTATGGTGACTCTTCCTCTAAGACGAAGAAGAAATCAAGTGAACCTTATAGTTTTTTATGGTAAGAAGGGACATCCAGTCAACAAATGTTGGAATATATTAGAGGCTTTGGAGGAATCCATGCAACATCATAACATCTCTACCCCTAAATCTTCTTCCTCATTATAGGTAAAGTTCATGCTCTTTTTTCATGAGCTTTACCTTTTGTAGCTCCATGGATACTTGATTCTGGCATGACACATCACATGAGACACTCTCAAGATTTGGTCTCATCCCTTTCAGATTGTAGAACTACTTAGATTAAAATTTGGGATTCTACACAAGTTCCAATTTTGGGCTTAGGTATTGTCACACTTGAGGATGCTTTTCTTCAAGAAGTTCTTGTTATTCCTAATATCTCCACCAACCTTCTTTCAGTGTATCAGATTTTCCAATCTAGCACCAGTAGGACAATCGAGTTTACCCCAAATGATGTAGTTATCCAAGACATTCATGATCTTGATATTATTGTGGTCACGAGAAGTGTTGATTTTTCCTCTCATTTATACCAATTTGATGGTTTTGAGAGTTCAACTAGTACAGGTTCATCCTTTATAGTACATGTAGATACTAAGAGTAAGCTTTGGCATGAACGTTTTGGTCATGTCAATTATCGCTATCTCCAATAGATGATTACACAAGCATTGATGATAGGGCTCCCTAAGATTTCTTGTACTAATGGTGTTTATCATGGATTTGCTTTTGAAAAACATCACCAGGATTCTTTTCCTATGGGTAGAGCTACACATGTTAAGGCACCCTTAGAGTTGGTGCATAGTGAACTCGTGTCATTTTCAACTACATCATTTTTAGGGGCCAACTATGTGCTCACCTTTATTGATGACTTCTCCAAGTGTACATGGGTGTACTTTCTTAAGCACAAGAGTGATGTCTTTGATTCTTTCAAGATATTTAAGACATTCGTGGAGAAGCAATCTGGTCTTTCTATCAGGTGGATACATAGAGATAATGGGTGGAGTATGTCAATCAGACTTTTAGGGACTTTTGCACTGAGCATGGTTTAAAGCTCATCAGCTTACAGTTCCATACACTCCTCAGCAAAATGATGTTGTTGAGAGAAAGAACAAAACTTTACGAGAGATGGGAAACTGTAAGGTTTAGTCATGAGATATGCATTCTTCATTTTGGTTTGAGGTAGTTAATTGTGCCAATTATCTTCATAATTGTATGCCTCACAAGGCATTGTGACATATGACTCCTAAGTAGGCTTGGTCCCATGTCAAGCCTGATGTATCTTCATTCAAAGTCTTTGGTAGTGAGGCTTGGGCATTCATTCTTGAAGCTCAACAAAAATCCATGGAGAGGAAGAGTCAACCACTCATATTTGTTGGCTACTATGAGGATGTTAAGGCATACAGGTTGTTTGATCTTGATTCCAGAGATGTCTTGTTTCAAGAAGATGTCCAGTTTGATGAGTGCTTTCCTCGGATGGATTCTCCATCCCTAGATTCTCCCTCATCACCTATCACTCACTCCTCATATCTTGAGGATCACTCATCTCTTGAGGATGAGGATGATGCTCTAGCTATCCCTCTACCTCTAGATATTCAACCCTTACCCAAGTGGTCCCATAATACTATTGATGTAGTTAGACCTTTGGTAGGTGATCCTTTAGTTTCTCATCGCACTCATGCACAAACATCAAGTGTTTGTATTTTGAGTCATACCATTTTGGATGATCCTTAGAAGTTTTCAAAGGCAGTTGGTATTCTTGAGTGGGATAGTGCTATGGTAGATGAGTATTCTTCTCTAATGAAGAATCATACTTGAGATCTTGTTCCTCTTCTTGAGGGAAGAGAGTTGGTTCGATGCAAGTGGGTGTATCGTACCAAATATGTTGTAGATGGTACTATTGATAAGTATAAGGCTCATCTTGTTGCAAAGGGTTTCTCTCAAGTCAAAGGCATTGATTATTTTGAGATCTTTGCACTTGTTGCTCAGATGAATTCTATTCACCTTGTACTTTCACTTGCAGTTTCATAAGAATGGACAATATTTTAGATGGATGCATGAAAAGTGCCTTCCTTCATGGTGATCATCATGAGGAGATTTATATGGATTATCCACATGGTTTTATTGAGCACTCTTTGTTGGTTTGCAAGCTTCCTTGTTCATTATATGGTCTCAAACAAGCCCCTGAGGCTTGGTATGTGAAGATGGAAACTTTTCTACTTTCTTCTGGATTCACACATTGTCATTATGATCACACAGTGTACATTCAGAGATATGAGGTTAATATTTTAATCCTTGTGCTATATGTGAATGATTTGATCCTTACAAGTGGGTCATCCTCCATGATCTAGAGTGTTCAATGAGCTTTGATGGAGCAGTTTGAGATGATAGATCTTGGCCTTCTACACTACTTTCTTGGTTTACAAGTTATTCAATCTTCAGATGGGATTTCCATATTTTAGTAGAAGTATGCTCTTGACATGCTTCAAATATTTTGTAGTCTTGATTGCAAGCTTGTACCCACACCATTCTAGTCAAGTATTGTATCAATTCTTCAACTTGTACTACTCCTTCAATTGATGCTACATTATATAAGTACTTGGTTGTCAATCTTTTGTTCCTTACACATTCACATCCTGATTTTTTGTCTGCGGTTGTTCTTGTCTTTCCGTTCTCACATGATCCACATGAGAGTAATTGGAAAGCTTCCAAATGAATTTTGAGACATATTCAGGGCACCTCACATTATGGTATTCACTATACACCAAGAGATCCTTAGATATTTGGCTTCATTAACTCAGATTGGGATAGTGATGTCAATGATAGGAAGTCCACTTCTAGCTTTTTCTTACCTTGGTTTTGGACCCATTACATGGTCTTGCAAGAAGCAATCTATTATTGCATTATCATCCATAGAGGTTGAGTATCGTGCAGTGGTTTTGGCTAGCTAGGAGGTTTTATGGCTTTGTCAGTCATTGATAGTTCAATTTTCCTCTTGATAGTCCTACTATAATAAGAGTTCCATTCACATTTCTCAAAATACAATGGAGCATCAACAGTTAAGCACATAGAGATCCATACATGTACTTCATATGGCAATTGATTCAGGATGGTTTTCTCACCATGGAGTACATGCCTACAAAGGAGCAAGTTGCAAACATCTTCACAAAACCTTTGGCATCGCCTTGTTACCTCTAGTTGTGATTGATGCTTGGGGTGAAGGAATTTATCCTTGGGGGATCTTCATGAGGCCTTCATATTTTTTACATGCTTTCATCTCTCTTTAGGAGAGGATATTTTCCCATGAGGTTTTCTTCTTTTCTCCAATTATGAGAGATTTCTTTGATTGTATTGGGTACCTCGTCAGACCTAGTTGTTGGGACCCATTCATGCTTTTTTTGCTTTTTATGCATTGGTTTTAGAGTTTTTTAGCTACTCCCTAAGTTACACTTAAATGGGGTGTTAGAGTAATCATGCATTAGATAATAATTAATTAATATTTAATTAATTATTATTCTAATTTATTTATTCTCATGCACTTAAGCTAAACTTAGGAGTACTTTTTTTTGTTAATTTAAGAGCTATTATTAGATCATTTTGTCTCATCACACGTGATGATGACACTTGTCATGATCTAATCCCTTTATCATTTAGGGTTGATCTTATAAAGCACTCTCTCTCTTTGTATTCTATTATTCTGTAAGTATTTTCTTGTTGAGGAATAGCAAATCATTGTTTCATAGATCTCTTGCATGGAAGGTGTTTTTGTTCATTGTTTGATCCTGCATCTCGTGTTTATTCACAATTCTAGCATATGTTGGCTCTTACCCACCTCCTAAACCTAAAATATATCATTTGTGTCAAGCATCAAAGGAATCAAGATGATCTTAATGAATTGAAAATGTTATTTCAATGTTGAAAATAGTGTGACCAACATTATAGAGCCTTCTCCATTACCAATGTTCATATGGATTTCAACTTTGATATCGATTTGAAATTAAATTATTATATAAATTATACATAAAAACATTTTGATTGATCAACATCAATTGAATTGATATCATCATCAAATTTTATACTCATATCAAAATTGATACCATTATCAAATTTGAGATGATTTTCAATTTTGATATCCATATTTATCAATTTCAAAATGAATATCAATTCAATTGAAATGATATATAAATTAATTTAAATATTTTGATATCAATATCATTTGAATTGATATCAAATTTTATATTCATATAAAATTGATATCTATATCAATGTTAATATTGATATATCCATTAAATAAATTTGAATTTTGATATCTATTATCAATTTTCATATGGATTTAATTTTGATATTGAATTGATATATAAATTCATAAATATATTTTGATAGCAATTTATGATTAATTGAATTGACATCAAATTTGATATCAATTTAATTTTTGATATTCATTAAAATCAAATTCCATATATCAATTATAATTTTCATAGATCACTTCACATGAATTGGTATATAAATTTATTAAAATATTTTGATATCAATATAAATTGAATCAATATTAAATTTTCCATATTCATAGATCAAAATTGATGTATCATTATCAATTTTGATATCAATTTTAATTTGGATATTCATTATCAATTTCAATTGTGATATTAATTCAATAGAATTGGTGTATAACTTCATATGCTCATTTTGAAATCAATGTTATGAATTGAATTGACGTGAAAATTATTTTTTATATCAAATTTGATAATAATATCAATTTTTATATATATTCAAAACTATATGTGGCTTGAAAGTTTATGGTGCATAGTGTAGAAACATAAAATTAACCACATCCTTACAACACACCCAACATCACCACTAAATTTCCACTTTCAACACCATACTAAGTCCATCATAGCCACATTCTTGTCATCTCATCACTAATTACTTAAATAAATTATATTTGTTGAAAATTAGCTATGGGTTATCCTCTAACATTCCCTCCACAATTTAATTAATTAAATAAATCATATTTATTTAATTAAACTAACATCCTACATGCATTTCCCCTAATTGATTAAATAATATAATTGTTTGATTAATTAGCCTAAATTCCAAATCATAATATAATCCCCTATTAATGGATAATCATGTGTCGCATCCAAAATAATTTCAAATCACCAATTCAACATCAAACTAACATTTAATCCTAGCCATCAAATCATGTTGCCTCTAGATCTCTGGTTGGTGATAATCCTATGAGACAGATAATGCAACATTATGCATATTCATCCACTATTGAATTGATCAAACGCAACAAATCCATTCATAGGTAAATCAGGTCTTTAGTCCTAAGGTTATTCATTCAAATAAATCAATTGTATCACATCAATCATTAATTAAATAAACAAAACTTTATTTAATTAAATCTCCAAAGTCATTTCCATCCTTTTTTGATTTAAATAAATTCAAATATTTTTAAAATAAAAACCTAATCATCATTAAGCTAACCTAACAATGATTAAATGCTAATCCTAACACTTGCATTTCTTTTTTTTAAACTTGCACAATAAATCAATGCAATGATCATTAAATTCTCTCATTTTCACTCAACATGGAATCTTCCCTTAGGACTCATTCAAAAGCAAGTTAAAGGTACATCCAACAACTATTTGGCCATTCTTGGATGTGTTTACATGTCCCTTTAACAGTCAAACTCAAATTTCAAGTGTTTTCAAATTTGAAATAATCCCCCTCTTGGGCAATAATAGTGTATAAATACATACCTCAACCTTATGAAACTATGACACAAGTAGAAGGAGATTTTGGTTCATTTAGTATTTTCAAGAGCAAGTCAAGAGTAGCATATCAAAGGTTTATTACAACAATTCAAGATCCAAGCATCATGTCAAAGTGTTTGTGAGTTTATATTATCATGTTATCTTGGTTTTGCTAAGGCTAACCCTTGTTGTAGGTCTCCAAGCATTCAAGCCTTCAAGCAAGCAAGATCCAAATCCTTGAGGTGATTTGTATGACTTTAGTCCTTTAAGGAAGTCATTAAAGGGTGGTGAGTTGCAACATTTTGTCCATTCATCATTCCTTCCTTTCAATTATCATTCTTGTCATTGGCATTGTCATTGTGGAAGTGGAAATAATTACACAGGGTTTGACTGCAAGCTCCTAAAATGGTCCAACATTTCCTCTCCTTGTGAATGTGTGGATCTCAGGTTGAAGAAGATTAAAGGAAGATTGAAGACAAATTTTTTATTATTACATTCAAAGCCCTAAAATTTATCAAACCACAAAAACTCAATTACAAAATTATCCAATAGTGTTATGACAACTTTGCAAGCAGAAACGAAAGTCTCAGATCTGCTACCAGAGAACCCCAAAGGTTGATCAAGACCCTTACCAGGGACCCATACACCATTGGGCGACAATTTCCTTCTACAGTGGTTGGAACAAGCTTTTCTAGGTTAGTGCATATCACTTTGTACTTTTTGGATCCACCTCCAAATAGTGGTTTTAGTCTGTCAGTTGTTGGGATCTTATAATTTACATATTAGGGCACATAGTCTAATTAGGTTAATCATTCCAAATCATGTCCAAACCATTCCCATCCTCAATTAGATGTAGATCCAAGTCTGATTGGCTCACCTTCATGGTTGTAAGTCAATCTAATCACATTGTTGATTTGCATCTTAATGTAATTTGGAAAAAGGCCTCTTGCATCCTAGGTTCTTTGCATTTAGGACCTAAAATCACCTTTTTCTATGTTACAATGGTACACCACTTGGTTGTTCATCTAGATGCTATAGGGGCCTACTAATGTTCAAGAAACTTGGTGTCAAACACATAATTCAGAGTGGATCCTACTAAATAGTCCACTAAACCCTTGAAAGGCCTTCATTTAATTTATCAACCAAGGCTAACACAAGATTTTGATGATGTTGGCACTTTATGTGCTTTCAGAGACTCTTCACTACCTATATCATCATAGCATAGGTGTTTACACATATTGGAAACCATAAATTGCATAATAGTGAAAAGAGGTAATGATGAAGCTATTGCTACAAGTACTTAAAGCTAAAGATTATGACTAGTTCACTGTTAAGAAATGAATTATGTCATTAACCAATACTTGCTAAATCAACTAAATTGACTATCTCTGGAGAATTATGCATGGAAACAACTAAAGCATGAATACATGACAATATCTTATTCACATTCACCACATGAAGAATTTGATTAAGGAAAACATAATTATGAAACTAACTATTGTAATATAAATAAATGTACAAAGAATAAAGTGGGGAATAGTTACCTTGAGTGGCCCTTGCTCAAATGACTATCTCCACAAAGTAAACTCAAATCTAGCTCCTCAAACTAAATTAACATAACAATAACTGAAAAGATCTCATTGCATAACTCAAGATATCACAATTCAAAGAGATTCTTTTGGAATATCTTATTCATAAGATCATGATTGAGAAACCAAACAATGTATGTGTAAAAAAATAGAAGCTAAATGAACAAATCTATCTGCTATATTCTCTATTCCAATTAACTAACTAACTCAACCATTGAACCATTCATATAGGTGTGAGGGACTCTTATTAGAACAAGGACTCAAAACATAAATCTAATCATAAATCACCACTCCCTACAAAATAGAGCGTGATAAATTTTGATTAATTAAAACACAACTAAAAAGGAAGAAGAATTGAAATAGGATTGTAACTTTGCTATAACAGTTTTAAACTTAAAATGTGGACTGCAGAAAAAGTCATGTTAGATTCCCAATTGTAGCAAAATTATTCTGCTTCAGTAGTCTTATTGAACATTTTATGTGATTATTCACAACAATCCTGACAAGTAGACAACTCCAATTATGTTGTTGTTGCATTCTTCTAACTTCCCTTGCATCCCTACTGAAACTCCCTTTGGCTACGAGTTGCATCTCCAAATTTTGCAGGCTACAGTCTACTGGCCCCAACTCCTTTGCTAGAAAGAGTTAATTCACACATCTACACAATACTAATAACCATAACTTAAACACATATATTCATTGCATTTCATACATATCCACATATTAACTATGTAATAACTAGCATATCATAATCATATTTCTAGACTTTAAACCAGGTCCAAGTTTGCATAATGATCATAAAAGATAGTAAAGTTTTAGGGATATATTTAAGAAATAAGTATTTGGAGATGTCTAAAAGCATGCATTGAAATAAATAAAAACTAACTAACAGTAGGCCTCATCAAATTCCAAATCAATCAAGTAAAAACTTTGCAAGATGCATCCTCAAATAGTATTATTGGTTAAAGTTGAGCTGGAAAAAGCTATTAGAAGCCAGTTTCATTCAACCTATTAATTATTGTTATTGGATCTCCAACATTTTCCCTATTGCCAACCTGACTAGGGGCATTCACATCTACATTGACTTTAGATATCTCAACAAAGCTTGTCCAAAAGATGAATTCTTGCTTCCAATATTGACATCCTTGTGGATTTAACGACAGGTCATGCTATGTTGTCATTAACAAACGGTTTCTTGGGCTATAACCAAATTTGAATTATAGTCAAAGACCAACATAAATCAACCTTCACAACTCCATTTGGGACTTGCTACCAATTCATGCCATTTGGGTTGAAGAATGTTAGCATTATGTATCAATGAGCTATGACATTATTTTTTCTTGATCTCATTCACATCATCGAGGAGTGGATGTCTTGTTGAGTAAATCAAAGACTACAATAGAACTCCCTACTATTTTGGAATGCATCTTCACTCGATTGGAGCAATATTAGTTGTGACTCAACCCAAAGAAGTGTGTCTTTGGTGTTACCTTGAGTAAGCTACTGGGTTTCATTATGTTTAGGAGAGGCATTGGGGTTGATCATGCTAAAGTCAAGGGAATTATAGATATGCCTCCTCCTAAGACACTTAAGCAATTGAGAAGTTTACAAGGAAAACTATAATCCATTTGAAGATTCATGGCTCAACTTGTAGATAAGTGTCAACCTTTCAACCATCTGCTTTGCAAAGACACAAAATTTAAATGGGATGTTTCATGTCAACAAGGCTTTGAAAAAATCAAAGAATATTTGGCTAATCCACCCATCCTCATGCCTCCTATATTAGGAAAACCACTATTGCTATATATATCAACTACTTTAGTTACACTGAAGGCACTTCTTGCACAATATGATGAGAATGGGAAAGAGAGAGTAGTGTACTATATCAGTCACACACTTGTTGGCTATGAGCTTAACTACACACCCACGAAAAAATCATGCTTGATAGTGGTCTTTAGTTCCCAAAAAATTAGGCATTACATGCTTAGTCATTCCATCAAACTCATTTCTAAAGTTGACCCCCTCAAGTATTTACTATCACGAACATCATTGATAGATTGTATGGCTAAGTGGGTCATGCTCCTTAGTGAGTTTGATATCGAGTATATTCATAGAAAAAAAATCAAGGTTCAAGTCATCGTAGATTAGCTAGTAGATGCTCCTCTAATGGATACTTATCCAATGGTTACAAAATTTCTAAATGAGCCCATCTTCACCATCATTGAACATGATCCATGGAAGTAATATTTTTATGAGTCATTTACTCAACATGGATCAAGAGTAGGTATTCTATTTGTAACCCCTCAAGGTGATAGTGGTTTGAACCTAAGAATGGGATGAGGTTGCATTCAAAGGAGAAGGGACTTGCACTCAGATCACCTTTGAATAAGTATCTATCCAAATTTTCTACTATCTAAA
This sequence comes from Sequoia sempervirens, assembly GCA_007258455.2. NCBI lineage: Eukaryota > Viridiplantae > Streptophyta > Pinopsida > Cupressales > Cupressaceae > Sequoia > Sequoia sempervirens. The sequence goes on along the minus strand of VDFB02000003.1, from coordinate 273,048,823 downwards.
GCCTACCCTTCAATTAGTCCATGTATAGATACCATTTTTCATATGAATTTATATTAGGTGATTCCTTTCCACAAAGTCTTCGAAGTCCACTTGTGACTGATATTTCCTTTGAACCCCCCTAATTTGTCTCAACTATGTAGAATGACATTAAAGTCTCTTTTGAGAATGTGAAAATCATTTGGGTATGTGGAAATGAATTTCTCTATCTCTAGTCATGTTTGTTTTTTCCTTATACATGATGTTGGACCATAAACGATTATCAAAATGAATTGAAGATTCAAGGATAGACTCCTTACCTTACAACTCAACCAATGTTTATTTTCTGCTATCTTTTCTAACTGAACTGATTGGGGTCTCCAAAATATAGCTATCCCTCTGGAGGCTCCCTCTACTTGCACCTTCTCCACATTCTAGAATTTCAATATTTTTTCAAATGATTTTCCTCTTCATTGGTCAATTTCATCACCTGAATCATGTAAACATCCACATTTAAGAGTTCCATATAACGCTTTTTGTTAGGGGTGTTTAAGCCCCTAACATTCCATGAATAGATCTTCATGGCTCTTTGGGAAGGTTTTTTCCCTTCCCATATCTCAACATTCTACTAATTTTTAATTGACCTTCAACATCTCCATCCTAACTCAATTTTTCTTTAGTTGCTTTCTTTCCACTCCAATTCCCTTTACAATAATCTAGGTAGGTCTTCAAAGATTCTTTTTGGTTGATTCCTAATTTTTTTATTAGATCCATAGTGTTTTTCATTTTTATTTCTTTTCCTAAATACTTGGAAAGAATCTATCCTCCTTGTCTCAAATCTCCCCTTCCTCCAAACATCGGGATTTTTCCAGTTAGAAGACTTCCAATAGGGTGTTTGTAGTTGAATCCATTCTAGGGGTTTCCACAAACCTATTCTTGTTTGTTATCCCTAATAGATCACATGCCACCTCTAGGTTTGTTGCATTTTCAATGATTGCTTTCCACTATTGCATTGATTGAATTTTTTTCCTCCTCTACAATTCCCTTCATTTTGCTTTCAATCTTTCCTTCTACAAACTCTAATTTCCATGGGAATTGGCTCCTTTTGATCACTTAACCCCCATTCCTTTGCTCCTTCTATTGTGATGTTCGCAACTTTGTTGTAATTGGCCCCCGAGAGCCCTCCCCCTTGCTCTTTCCACTCAAATTTGGAGATGTATCCAAGTTTATCTTTTGTTTCAATCTACTTGTTTTTGTTATTATTTCCAGTTCCTCCCAGTGGGTCAAATTTAAATCCACTTCAACACAAATTCTAATATATATAAACCAAATCCTCCTTTGAGAAAATTTCTATCTACTTTAATGAAGGTCTTGAGAGAATCACCAATTAGTTTGAGGGATTTTTCATTCCAATATTCAAATGGAAAATTGTAAAGTCTTACCAACATTAGAGTTTTTCCCATTTGCTATGTTAAAAAGTTAAAGTTAGGAAATCACTCTTTGATGAAAAACCCTAATCCATCCACCATGAAAGGGTCTTTTCTTAGGATCTCTCTTTTCATCTCTATGGATTCACATTCAATCAAAAAGAATCCTTGGGGAAGTGCTTTGATTTTCACCTCTAGTCCCCCATTTTCTACCCACCACCTTTGGATCTTTGACCTAGTTAGCCACTCTCTTGCCCATTTTGAAAAGAAGGCCCATCCCCTCAATGTCTCTATAGCTATCTGCAATCCCTTTGAATTTATGATGACCACCTTGCTATTGATGAGTTTTTTGTGTTGGCCCTTTCTACCACTATTTCCTATGTTTCCAGATTTAGGAGTCCATCTCTCCCTGAAATTAGGGTTGCTTCTTCCCCTATTCCAATATCATCCTCCTATTTGTTGTTGATGCATCTTTTGAGATATAGGGGTGGATTTTGTCAAGGGTCTCGAGCTTAAGGGGATGTTGTTTGCACTTGTAGCAATGAGATTCGACCTTCACTTGTTCTAAACTCTCGATCCTTTTGCTTCTTTGAGATCTCTCGAATTGACATCGCCTCTTTCTTCCCTTTTTGCTCTACTTTTGCTATTTCCTATTCAATCATGTGCCATTTTTTTCAATTATTGATGAATCTTAACAATGATATATTATATTATATTATATTATATTATATCATGTTATATTATATTAAATTATACTATAATATATAGTTATATTAAATTATATTATATTTATGTTATATTATATTATATTATATTATACTAATATTTGTTATTTTATTATATAGTTTATTATATTATATTTTATTATATCATATCACTAATTGAATCAGTTAGGTTAAGGGTTCAGATTATGGGTCAATTAGGGGTATATTCAATAAGATTTATTTTTCACTTATATTTAAGATTAGGTTGGAATCAGGTAAGTATTATATTATATTATATTATTATTATTGTTAAATAATGCATCGTAGAAAAAGTTATATTTTTGTGAGAATTTAACTTGGCTTGCACTTCACAGAGGAGGGATCTCATCCCCATAGATTCAAAGTTACATCTATTTTATTTAGCAATGGTCATATTGAACCATTCAAATCTCTTCCTATTGATTCCTAACACTGCTATCATAAATCACATCTACTCTAGATTTAAAAAATAACAGAGGTTATTGTTGCAACTACAGTAGCAACCTTCCAACCTATATGATTGGGTTGATGTTATTATGACTCCACATTTCCTCCTTTCTTGGAAGACCTCAAAGTCATATGATGCTAAGGATTCTATTTCCTCCTTTTTACCTTTTTCCATCCATCGTCTCTTGGATGAAAAATATCTACTGCAAGATCATCTTTGTAGCCAGTAACTATTAAATTCACCAATGACATAGGAGAGTGGTGCAGGAGCACCAAGTATATAAAATTTGCATTAGGGGTCAGTATGTTAGGAATAGGTGCTTAGGGTCTTTTTGCATTAAATAAGGTCTATTGAGACTATTGCTATGTAATAGGGATCAATTTTGAGTCATTATGTCAAAGTGTCAAAAGTTGCAAAAAACATGTAAAAAGTTGTCAAAGCAACAAATTGCAAAAGTGTGACATTTATGAAGTTAAAGGGTCAAGAGTCATGTAGAAGTTGTTGAGTCAGTTGTAGGCAGTTGAAACAAATGTGAAAAGGCATAAATAGCCTTAATCCATCATTAGAAAGTGGTGGGAAATGATGTTATGAATTTTGAAGATGAAATCAATGAGAAATTACTGTTTTTCCTGCACTTTTTCTTTCTTTTCATGGTGATGTACGGACTGGACGACCCAACAATGGCCTGAGATCACATTGGATGATTTTCATTATGAGTCTACTTCGTTTTGGCTTTTATTTCATTCATTTCCATGACGTATTAAGAAAGTTATGTAAGTTTTTCTCTTGATTGTGTCAAACCCTCTTCTAGGGTAACAGTGCATAAAAAAAATAATGTATCTCTTACTCCCACCGATGGAAAAGGATACAAACTTGTGGAAAAGTTCACCATTGTGTATACTTCCATATTCCAAGATTGTAGGTTGTGAATTTTTGGCTTGCTAAAGTTAAATCGATGCCCTAGGATCTAAATTTCATGTGTTACAAATTGTCAATGGAAGAGAATAGTAAAATTGAATGTTTTGATGGATGTGTTGGGTATCCCCAAGTTGGGACTAATTGAATATGATGCTAATAGGTTTGGAAAGCATTTCTTAAGTCAAGATTAAACAAATATCTTGAAGTTTTGAATCTTTTCTACATTGTCTTGTTTTGGCAGAGTTGACAGTCATAGTTAAGATTGTATTCAATTTGATTTTGAAGTCTTTTAATGGAATGGGTTTAGATCCCTTTGAGGGTCATTTGATAAAGTGTCCTGAGTGGCATTGAAGCCATGTTGGAGGTCTGAGATTCTATTTAGGTGTTGAAGGTTAAGTTGATAAAGAGGAATAGTCATAAGAAATCTAATTAGGCTGATTTGTTGAATGACAATCATTATCTAATAATGTTGTTACAAAACAAAGTTATCCTATCTCTTATTATGTGTTTAAATACCTTAAGGGGCATCTGAATACATGTGTGGAACTTAGTTTGATGATTTGGTTCAAGATATAAAGTCTGACAGACCTTGTTGCAGGGCTACTAGCCTAGGACAGTCAACAAGGGAAAAAGTTGATTGACAAAGGATTTGAGTAGTCAAGTTGTGTTTGTATGTGGATCTTAATCTTGTTAGATGCCTAAAAAAGTTCATGTAGAGATCTGAAACAAGTTGGAGCACTTGAAGGCCTATTCCAATTAAGGGGTTTTGTGAGTAGTTGGGAAGTCAGTCAAGAACCAAGTTGTGAATCTTTGTACAAACCTATTGTGTTGCCTCCTAGGTTGCTATAAGAGAGCCAACAAGGACGTAATCCAATGATGCGGGAGTCTTCTGCGGGTTCTGAGGGACCACCATGGGCTCATTATCATGATGGACAATCGGAGTCGAAGGACTATCACCCGTAGGAGGGGAACAATCTTTAGTATCTTCAATGGAAGCTTGGAATTGATTTAAGTCTTGAGGAAAATTGGGAGGAATGACATAATGCTGAGGTGCAACCCCAACCCACCAAGAAGGTTTACTCGAGGAGACCAGATTCCCTGAAACATGTTTTTTTTACATTGAGATGTTAAGTGATCCATTAAGAAACATCGCCTACATCTGAAGGCAATTTTCTCATAATCAACAGGTTGCCTCCAACTTTTGTTACCTACCTTCAACACAATGTCAGTAGGGAGGCTATTGGATAAATCCATTTCAACACAAATTCGAGCACAAGTGGAGTTCTAATAATTAATAGTTTCCTTGGAAGTGCAATGATACTTCCCAAGGCCATTCCCATTGGCCTGTAGGCAGTCAAGCTCCCAGAATTGCAGAGGGAGATACAATAACTATACCCAAAAATACGCTATAGTGAAAACTTTTGTGCGTGGATCAAAAGCGAGGAACCAAGGTTTCATACACAAAAAATCACCTTGGAAGATCCAAAGACCATTCTCTAGCACCAACATCTTATCCCCCTTGGAGTCAAATTCTAGAATAAAGAACCCCTTGGCATAGGGATAAACCCAGATTTCACCCTTCATGAATTCTTTCTAGTTCTCCAAAATCCATGCGTGTAGATCACATAATTTTGGCCATATTTTTGTGTATCTACATATTAGGGAATACTCTTGCAAAAATTCCTCTCAAACCACGGCAAAATCATCCAAGCATATCTCATGTGTTGTGGATAAGAGGAAAATAGGAGGAAGGGGGGACAATCAAGCCTTGTTGGTAGAGTTGGGAGGGGCTAGCGCATTGAAAAAACCTCAAAAATCACTACCCCTAGCCTGCGAACTAGAGTGCAACGCCTCCTTGAAGTTTCTAAGCACTGTAGATGAATCCGTCAAAGGTGTCGAGGGATTGTTAGTGCTAGGGCATGAGTGTAGAGCTGTAGGGTGCATGGGAGGGAGCTTATGCCAAGGGGCACACAATGCCTCAACCTTCTCATTCTTCCTCGGGTAGATCATGATGTCTGCGCCAAGCATCTTCGCAAAGACAACACCATGCGAATTTGGTATTGACCCAAGAAAATTTGTGCGTAGACCTAACACATCCAGACAAATGAAAGTTGCAAAGCGGAGCGAGCCATTTAGAGCGATATTAATATTATATTATCATTATTATATATATTTTTATTATAAATAGTAATATATTTATATTTATATTTTTATATATATAGTATTATAAAATTATACTTTTATTAATATATTCTATTAATATTAAAGTTATTATATTATTTTTATTATTAAATTGTTTCCACTATTATTATTATTATTATTTTAATACAATAGGGGTGTCCTCGCGACCCAACCCAACGACCCAGTACCCTGTATCTTGGGTACCTGGGGCGAGCTAGGGCGAGACTAGTCCCTTGCAGGTGAGATCCCTCGCCCGCAAGAAGTCCCACCTCTCAAACCTGGGAGTGGAGTCAAACTCGAGACCAATGGGGAGAAAACCCATTGCCCAAGCCAACTGTTATTATTAATTTTAGTTTTTAAATATTATAATTAGTAAAATATTATATCTTTAATATTAATATTAAATTATTATATTATATTACTCTTATTATTATATATGTTTTTGATACATAAATTACTTTTATTGATAGAACCAGAAGATTTTACATTCAATACATATAAAAAAAACTAGACTCCATGACAACCTCCTAACTACTACAAGCCCAATACAAACAACTACAACCCCAACCATCGAACACCACCAAAGCCTAGCCAAAAAACCATCGACACTGCCTAAACTAGCTGAGACAAGACCGACAATAGCCAAAACATCATACAGAGCCATGGAACCAGTCAAATTCTTGAGAGAATTCCCTTTGCTATGAGCAGGGTCCTAAACAATTGATGCCAATCAACCCCCCACGATGGCTCAAAATAAAGATGATGCTTAAGGAAAATTAGCCCACAGGTAGCACAATGATAATTAATTTGTAGAGCGTCCTCACAAACATCCAGAATGAAGGCATAATACTTAATCCGCGCACCAGGAACGAATGCCTTTTGAAGGTCCCGCGACCTGGGAATTCCCATGCCTAACTTAGCCATTAGAACCACCTCTAAAACGCCTTCCAGCAAGCTCTCCCAAATCAACTTCTTTTCCATCAGCATGACCATTGGTTTGGCTACCTCTAAATCCAACAGGGAAGCAATAAACCAAGCCGCAATATCCAAATTGGTACGCCAACGCTCAACAAAGTACACAAAATCCTTGCCAAGAAGAAGCTCGACCGCCCCAAGCACCAGCTCGTCCCATTCCTTGAAGACTGACTTCAGTTTGCCATGACGAATCCTCCCGTAAAACGCCCATAACTTCCGACCAGAAGGCAAAGATATGGGAGATTCCATCGCTGCATCTGCAAAGTGAAAAAAACCAGAGCCACGACAGGAATAAAAAGCCCAAGGTTGAGTAAATGCTCAAGTCTCTTCAATTCAAAATCCCACGCCACAGTCCTTTGAGTAGGACACTGCATTAATGAGAGGAATTCTTGCCACCTTCAACACGAACCACGTCGCTTCAAAATGTACCAACCGCCGCCATTCCTCGCCTCCGTGCCTACCAAGACTATGCCACCCTGACTTGACCACCGATGACACCAAAACCGATACCCCACTTGATAGCTGTGGTTACTCTTATTATTATATTATTGTTTTATTATTTTTTTTATAATCTAGTGGAATTAGTAAACTTATATTATTATTTGAATATTATATATTTTTTATATTATATTTATATTATTATTATTTGAATATTATACTCATCTTTATTATATTATTATATATTATATTATATTATATTTATATTATTATATTGTATTATTATTATATGATATCGCTAACACTAATTGAATCCTATTTGATATATAGGTATACTATATATAAGTTTAATTATTCTGTTTTTATTCCATTTTTAAAGCTTGCCAAAATCGCGAACACTCCATTTTCGCTTGGAATGATTTTTTTTCCATGCCCCCATAATTTAAATTTTTAATTAAACTTATATATTCGCGATTTTGGCAAGCTTTAAAAATGGAATAAAAACAGAATAAAAATGGAATACCTAAGGAGGAGAGCGCGATGGTTGTTAAAAGGGCGTCATTTTAAATGATGGAAACTGCATTCCACGTCAGTAAGGCCGCTGCGTTCAATGTTCAAGGGTTGCGATTTTAACCAGAGAGCATTCCTTCTATCGGGGTCATTCGTTTTCTGGTAGGGTTTATGACCGCCGGCGTTGTCATAGCTGAGTGAGGTGGAGACGTAGTAATAAAAAATTCTTATAATCAACGGTCGAGATCTCTCGGCGAAAAAACGTGATTCAAAGGGACGTTTATATATACACGAGAATAACATCAGGAAGACCACAAATATTATTTGTGCACTTTCTGTAGGTTTGTTTGAAATTTCAACGAACTTGAATCGGGGTTAACCAAGGGAGCCGGATTAAACTAACCCGAGGTTTCTGGCAACAAACTATTCGTTATTTGCATAAAGCAGAAGGGACATCTGCATAATAGACCAGATTCTGATCCAAGGTGGCAACAGAGGATTGGGAAGGGATCCAGCCAAACCTACAGACGGAACTCCAGGTATGTGCTCTCTATTCCAACGCTCTATGATTAGTCTTATTATCTTTCTGAAGCCACCGAAAAAACCCATGGAATTTTGTGTAATGTTTTTGATCATTCTGCAAACCGCAATGAAATACATAGCATCTGGGTTTCCTTTTTGGTACATGACTTATGGTATTATTTGTGATAAATGTGAATACTCTCAACCCCCTTAACCCCAGAAAATCACAATTTAATGGAACGAAGAAAATGAATTAGAAGATCGATTTGATTTTTTTTTTTCATTTAATGACTTATTGTCTTTGTACTTTTCTATTGAAGTTCCTTCGGGGATGTTACATTACATTCAGCAGTAGCAAATTGCTTCCTGGGATTTTGGAATGCTTCAGAATCCTATTTGTAACATTGGAATTGCAACAATAATTCTTAGAACTAGAAGTATTGTAATTTTAAATGACTTGTAAGTGGGTTTGAATCTCTTCGCAGTAAGTGCCGACCCCAACTTACCACTCCATCAAGCCCACAAGTGACCCAGTGAGAAAGATAGTCTGACCATCATTGTAGAAGGTTAGTTTTTATTTTTGATTCTAATGCTGCACATGGCTATCCTTCATCCAGTCAGACAGTTTCATCCTTTTTACCCAAAATTTGCTCACAGCCTGATCGACACCCAACTGAAGAGTGTGTTGTTATAAGTTCATTGTCACTAGACTACATATCCTGGGGAACCATAGAATGTGGCTTCTACTCGTCAAAATATTTCATAGGTTTTCTTTGAAAACATTCGAGTTAGATCTTCATTTTCCTGTTTTTTCTTTTATCCTTTTATATTGTTGTCTTTCAAGTCCAAGCCAAATGCTCTTACATTCCAGTTATAAACTCCTGTATGCCTTTTCTACTTCTGAAATTTTGTTGTGAGAATAAAGATTGGAGGCATGGAGTTATATTTACTTTCTTGATGTCATTTGAATGCCCTCTCAAGCTTAGAACCTAGTTCATATCCATGACTATGTCATATGAACCTAGCAGGATCAGATAAATATTCAAACAGGTTTCATAGCACCTCAATCCAACTTGACATTTTCCATGACGTGCTTGATTGAGAGCTTTTTGCCATTTCCAAGCTCGTCTCCCCATGTTTCACTTAGCTTTATTGGTTGAATGGAACCTTTATGTATCACAGAAGAAGATAAAAAGTAAAAACTATTGGTGGCACCAAAATTGAAACTCTGAAATAAAAAATCTTCCTTGCAGTTCAATGGGAATATTCCTGTGGTCACCTTTATGACTGTCCAGACTCCAAAGCAACATAAATCTGGTGAGTGGTCATAGTGGTCGCTGCGAAATTTATTTGTCTTTCCTTCTTAGTAGTCCTTTCAGGATTGTTTCTGACTTGCCAAACATTCTAGGACCGTGTAGTTCCTTTCTCAGTTTTTGCCTCTGCCACGTGGTTGCCTGATTTTTTTCTTGTTGCTAGATGTCTGATTCTGGTGATTTGAACTCCCTTTGTGTCCAGACATCTTGAAGTTTATCTCTTCTTTGATCTAAAAAAATTGCTGAGAGGGGATAGGGGTGAGGGGAGGAGGGGGAGAGTTGCTTCAGAATTCCTCATGGGGCTCACATTGGCGTTCAGATCTGTGTGTTTTATTCACAAGTTTATCAAAGGTCAATTGTGCTTTGTTCACCTCTTGAGCAATTGGTTGATTCAGCCCAAGGTTGAATTTTTTGAATTTGGCGTCTTTATTCTACATGTAATTCACATAGTGGAGAAGGATCAGGATTTTGGTTTCATACTCTGAAACAGTCATGCCTCCATGTTGGGATGTGTAAAAGCCATCTTGTTGGATCGCTTTGAATTATGGATGTTTGTGGTATAACATTGGGTTATATGTATTTTATATGGGAACCTATGTACCTTGTGTATGGAGCCTACATGTGCAAATGTGCAATTGCATGCTTAAGTTACCCATTTTTTTATATTGTGGTTAGTTTCTTATAGGACCTTAATAAGTGGGCCTGACCTTATGTCATTTGCTTGAGTGGTGTAACTATAAATAGAGGCTATGCCTCCCATCATTTCAATTATTTAGTTCACTCTGTTTCCATTTTATGTAGTGATATTCTTCTTTTGGTGTCTCCTGACAACTTCACATATTGGTGTTCATTTCATTTGCTCATGAAGCTTATCATATTTGTTTGATATGGATCAATGTCAATAATCTTTTATGGTGTGAGAACTTAGGGTTTAAAACTCCCCAAGTTTTGGTCCCTTGCTGTTGCGAAGGGTGCATAGAAAAGTGGCAATATCTCATTGTGTGTCGAGTTACAACTTTGTTCTCTATAAATGATTGATTATTTGAAAAAGAATAAGATCCAATGAATTTGTAAGGAAAGGACATATTTTGATTTAAGATCTATATTTCTTGTGGAGAGAGGAGCAAGGTGCAATTTGATCGGAAGAATTGGATTCATGTGGCTCTTCTGGTGAAAGTTTTTTCAGCTTTTGTGTGCATAAAAGATTGAGGGTTTGTAAAAGTAGTCCTGTTTGTTGGAGTACAGGATCACTGAGAGGGGGAGGGGGTGAATCTGTGGTCTAATAAAACCAATTTCAAAACTCAACACACCTGATTACACAAAGTCTTTAGATGCTGTATGTTATCAAAATCACAAAGATGTGCAAATCAGAATACCACATTTAAATCAGGAATGATCAGCCATGAACAAAGCAACATATCATCAAGAAGAATCAAGATACAAGATTTATGAGTGGAAAAACCCTAAAAGGGTGAAAAAATGACTCACCAATTGCTTTATTAAGCCACACTGGCCAAAAACTTGCTGTTTACAAATTGTAGGCCTCACTGGCAATACAACAAGCCTCACTGGCTAACAGTCAAGCCTCACTAGCAATCATTCAAGCCTTACTAGCAAATTACTCAGGCCTCACTGGCAAATTCCATGTCTTGCTGACAATCTTCAAAAGGATAATAAAGAGGTACAGAGGGTTACTCTGTTTCACTTCATACCACTGCATAAACAAAGCTTCATAACAGTTTCTATTCACTTACCACAGCCTTATAACACCATTCTGATAAGGAACACAGCTCTGAAATCTCTCAAACTATCACATACTATCATCCTGCTATCATGCTCTGTTATTATCTTTCCAAACAACACAATACATCTGCTTGCTCTATCAAACTTCATCACAATTCAATTCAACCAACTGTGAATGCAATTCAATCTCATCAATTTACTGTTTCTGCAATCATCTTATTACAATCATCCTTTCTATCATCATCATACTTTGCTTATGAAAGACACATTCAAATATCTTAAAACCTTGCTCTGTCTTCAATAAGCAAACACCTTTAAAACCTTGCTCAGTCTTCAATCAATTTGAATATTCAATTCTGAACTTGTAGACACCATTCTCTGTACATAAAGACTCCATCCTCTCAAAAGGTTACATCAAAACCCCTCCTCACTGCATAACATCAGATTTCTGTCATATTACCAAATGAATTCATAATAAAACCTCCTCCAATATCAATCAGTTAAGAACTTTGCATTGAATAGATGGTCACAATCATATTCGGGAACTTTGCATTGAATTGAAGGTTGCAGTCATATACAAGAGCTCTGCAATGAATACATTGATCTCCAAAAGAAATCTTTCTGAAACCTCAATAATCTCCTTCTCTTCACGTGTTTCAGTCAAGAACATGAAAATGTTCTTCTCACAGAACTAATACCAACTTCTAATTCACATTCCTCACAAAACTGACAGCAGAATAAAAAATTAGTTTATTTCAAAATTGAAAAAATCCAATTACCACCACTTGACTGTTGGTATTCAAACAATCACAAAACTGAAAATAGAACTCTTCAATTTTGACGCCATCAACAAACCCTTCAATTACCTGTTCATGCACAAAAAGAAGCAACTTTTTAAACTTCTTGTCAAAATCAGGCTCCTGAAAGTAACCATTCAAAGCTTTAAATGAGAACCATCGATCTTTGATACCCGCCAAACAACCTTCAAATCATGGCCTTTGATTTTCATATGAATAATATAAACTTAATGCTTAACCTGCTTGACTAGTTATATTGACTAGGAGGGCCGGTTAAGCAACGTCCAAAAACCCTTTAAGTTTTCACTTAAACACAACTTAACCTCCAATACCAAGTCACCGACCTCTTAGATCAAAAAGCAAAAAGTTGCTAACTCTTATACATAAAAAACCTAAATAATAGGGTTTTAGGGTTTTAGACACCTTGTATCAAATGAACAAAACCTTAAGCAGGATCAATACCCCAAGAGACTTAAAAACCGGTGACTAATGTTCAATCTTTTCCAAACAATATTGATGCAGAATACTATATCAGAAAGATAAGCTTTGAATGAACCTTCTTTAAATGCTTTTATTATGAGCTTTGAATGAACCACTGATCTATCTACACTATGAAGCACCATGACCTTGAAGTTCCATGACCTTGAAGCAAGCATGCAGTACCTTGAAGAAAGTACCTTTGGTCAGTCAAAGCATGACAAGCCCTTGTATCTTGTATTTCTTGTAACACTCACCTTTCTACTTCAACACCAATCCAACTAAGATCATGTGACACCAGATGATGAGACACCAATACTTTAGCATTAGTACCATGAAATGCGAACACCATACTAAAGCAACTTTGTTGACATTAATCACCAAACACCATTAACCTTTAACAAATAAAGAGCAAGTGCCTTTTGAAGCATTGTAGAAGCATTGTTGTATCAACTCAACTTATACAAGATAGATTTTTTACATCAATGACAAATCAATGTCAATGCAACAAACTCCCCCTTTGGCATTGATGTCAACTTCTCCAATTTTGCATCTTATTGCTCCCCCTTTGACATCAAATGACAAAGGATCATTTACTCCCCCTGTGAAGTGGACTGAGTGGACTGATTGAATAAGCATCAAAGCACTAACAAAGTGATTGTTCTAAGGTCCCTGCAAATGAGCTCTTTATAGAAGCAGTAACAACCATATTTTCCACACATCGTCAGCATAGGCACTCTTATAATCAACTAGCCTGCTCTCCCTTAAAATCACTGTGTACTGTCTCTCAGCCAGTTTATTGTGGACTGTCGTTTCAAGTACAGTCAAGGATTATTTAACAACTGTCATCTCAAGTACAATCAGAAGCAAGGTTACCATAGCAAATCACTGTTAGATCCAAATTCCAAGATCAAAAGCACAAAACAAAATCACTTCCATTACAGTCTTGCAAGTAGATCACTGTCAACAGGATCAAGTACTTTCTTACTAGGTTATACTGTCATCAAGCATTGACATTACTGTCAAGCAAGTATGAACATGGTCATGAGCAACCAAGTAAAGAGTTATAAGCATCCACTGCCATATGACCAAAGTCACAAACAAAAGTTGAGACATCATTCACTCATACACCACATTGTTCAAACACACCACTGTTCAATCAAAACAAAGTTCATGACCAAACTACCATTATATTGAATAATGACAGATAAAAAGCTCTGTCAATATGATTTGGCCTGCCATTAGGAACATAGAAATCAGAATCATCTTCCAACTCTTGAACACGAGCTCCCAAAGTGAACAACCAATTCCATTTGCAAGATGAAATACTGTCCGCACTCACAGATTAAGATCCATAGGCACTGTGAAATACTGTCCACACACATTGACACCAAACAAAGTCACTGTCATTAATCATCAAGCAAAGTCCCAAGGTTCATGCCTCCCCCTTTGTGAAAACAAAACAACAATAGATGCAGATTACTGAATATTGAGAACACTGTATAATGGCTACTCCACTGTGCACCAAGACTTCACTGTCAACCAATGCAAAAGGAATGTATTATCAACCAACAACCACTGATCATCCATGAAATACTGGAACAAAATTCTTGCAAAGCAACTGAATATCAATACAAACCACTGACACAGGCAAAATTCACCATTGACCACAAGTCGTCTACCCATATCATACTGTGAGAAATGTACCACAGTCAAATTATAGTATCCACTGATCATTAGGCAAAAAGAAATGCAAACTGTCTTTATCTCAGTTTGAAAGCTACCATGGGAATCAAGGGAAGATGTTGCAACAACATAGACATAGGGACTCATGAAAAAGAAGCAACAACATCACTGTCATACCAAGATTGTGCATTCATTATACTACTGTCCACAAGCCAAAAACTCAAGAGATATATATACTGTCCCAAGCAAACTGAAAACTTGTGTAATGTCCTTGAAATATAAGCTACTGCAATTAAAAAAAACATTGATAACTCTGCAAACTTGTTGTCCTTGTCTTTGCAGAATGTTGTCTTCAAGAAGCATCACACAAATCATTATCCACTGTCATTGTCCTCTGTAACATAACTGTGCATTAAAGGAAAATGACAGACATAGATTATAAAGAGCATAATACTAGCAAATATTGCAAGGCCATACTCCACTGTGACTTCAGAAAGTAGACACTGTATTGATATACTGTCATATGCTTTGCACCAATGCCACTAAGCCTGATCATTAGAAGAAGCTTTGCCACTTTGACATCAATGACTTTTCTTATTAACCTTCTCTAGTACTTGATCTTAGCCACTCAATCGTTTGATCTCTGCTCTTAACAGCTTTGTGACATGGTGATTGCCTTCTTTGAAGCACTTTCCCATATAACTGTTATGATGTCAATTTGTGATCACACAACCTATTACAACTCAGCTATTACAACTTGTATTCACACAACCTTTTGACATTGACTGTCCTTTCATTATGAGAATCTCCCTTGACACCTTTCACCATATTAGCTCTATAGCCCTGCAATAATGTCACTGTCAACATGGTCAAGATAGCATACCATTACCACTTGCCTTACTGACATTTGACCATGCAAATCACAGAAATACATTTGTATTCTGACTGTGAGAGACCTATACCAATACTACTGTCACAGGAGGATTCTGAGCTTGTTGCTGTTCCTCATTCTTGTTAGGTGTTAGAGGATTAACTTAGTGTTTTTATGGTCACTAACTCTGCTAACTTTTCCATCATCATCGTCACCTATTTCAGTTCTCATTAACACCAAAATGGCTTCTACACAAGAAAGTGGCAAATTTAGTTTGTAATGACTATTACTATTCTTCTGAAGTTCCCATAGTCAAAACTCTGCTCTGATCCATATTTAGTGCTGATGGTATTGTTGCCCAATTTTCACCTATGGGCTCAATTAGGCAGGGCAAATTGTGTTTCAAATGTTCAAGGGGGCCAGATGGGACATTTGTTGTGCATGATTAGATCATTCCCCTGATGCGAAACAAGGGAGTTCAGTTGAAAGGTCGGCCTCAATCAAGTTTGACATAATTTTCCTTAAAGGAGAAAGTCGGCAAGACCTTCCAGATGTCTTTCCGACTAGCAGGGGTTCCATCAAGTCTGAATGCTTCACATTAGGGATCCTATCGGCATGAGATTATCTGGGTCTCCCTGACCCATAATGCATTTGGTTAAATATGTATGTGTTGCCTATCGGCAAGACCCCAGGAATGTCACGGCGAGTGGAATTCACTTATAGGTTCCTATCAGCAAGACATGATCATCGTCCCGTCGACTAGGGGTTTCCCATCGGCATGAAGGTCTCCTTCGGAGAAAGGTCTCGGCGAGATCTTTATGTCTCACTGACCGGCGACAAAAGGATATGCATATCAGCGGGAGTTTTTCCTTCGGGGTGAAGTCTCAACGACTTCTTTGGGAGTCCCTTAAGTCTTGCCGACCATCGATAAAGATATGCATCTCGGTGAGAAACTTTGCAGCAGAGAGATGTCTTGGCGAAGGCAAAGGGTCTTGCTGATCAAGAAAGGTCTTCCCGAATTGAAGCAAGTTCCCAGAAAGGAAAGTATTTTCGGCGTGAGGTCTTCCCGACTTGTTAGTGTCTCCCTGACTGAAGAGATAGTAAAGGTCTCGCTGAGAGGAATGGATATTGGCGCAATGTCTCGCCGACAGCTTAGAGTCTTCCTGAAATGAAACGAGCTCGCCGAAGTATTTTGCCTTCGGCAAGAGGTCTCACCGACCGACGGGGAGTCTCATCGAACGGAATGATAGGAGCTCGAAGAGAATGGGGCTGCTCGCCAAAGGGTCTTGCCGAAGGGTGAAGGTCTCAACGATGAAAGAGATTTCTATATGACTCCAAGGGGCTCGCTGTAACATCTTGCCGAAAGTGATATGTCTTGCCGATGGTTTCAGGGATATCGGTATGACTTTTGAAGCTCGATAAGAACTCTCATCGACAGTTCCATGTTATGTCGATAGCTGCAGAGGGGCATAACTGCATCGGTGAGACACTTCCAGTGTCTCGCCGAGATGTGATTCTGACTGAACAAGCTTTTGACCGTAGGGGAATCCATGTGGAATGTGCCTAGCCAATCAGAGAGAGCTACGGGTGAATCGTTGGCAGCTTGACCGATGCCAAGAAGATCAACAAAATGTGAATCGACACGGATCTGCTCTGAAGTCAAAAGCATTCAAAGCAGCTCGCCAGGGGATTCAAACGTGGACACGAGGAGCAGAAGTAAATGTGGTGGTTGCAAAAAGATCTGAAGAAGACCATTCATGGAAGCAACTCTTCACCGACATGGATAGCAGGGATGCAATCGAACACAGCATTAATTTCAGGCAAAAGATCTGAAGGCAAATCTTTTCCAAGCTTGATATTTTGTAAGCCCTAGGGGCCGACACACTTTGGAAGATAAGGCATTTTTTCCTTCTTGTAAAAAAAAAGAGAAGTTCTCCTGATGCTTTTCTGAAGTCTGTGACTTCTACAGTCCTCTCTCGGATTAGCAAAATTCTGTAACTCGTTTTGGAACATGTTATATAAAATTTACCTTGATTACCATTGATGGTTCATTTTTTGCCTTCTGGTTCTTGTGAAGTATTGTGCATTTTTAAGTGATTCATCAAGCTACTTAGTGAAATCTTTCTTTTCCTTATAGCTTTGTTTCATGTTAGCATGCCTTTCTTTGCAAAAGTGGTATCATGTAGGTTATAAACTGTGTTTACTCAATTGCACATGAGCTTTTAATTTGTGAAAGTCTGTTTTTCCTTCTTGAAAGTGTGTGCATGCGAACCTGTTTGTATGCATAATCCACACAATCTTGTTGTGCAGTCCCATATCCATCATCAGTACTCAAGTGTAATTCGAGTATCTCATTGTTCTTATCAGTTTGGTGTATCACCTTAGGTTTTAGTTTTATTCTTATGTACTCTTTCTCCCTTTCCCTTAAAGAGATCAGTAGTTTAGGTGACACCAAAGGAAGCCGACCTTCTCCGGAGGTTGACCTCTGCCTACAAGTGACCCACAGCTTTAGAGGTCTTCCCATGTTACACTGGATTGTTGAGTTTCAGCAGGGTGCAAATCCATGATAACAGGTACACTGTTAAGTTTTTTATATGAGAGGTTAGAACCCAAGCTATAAAACATAGTACAAGCATAAATAGCCTGTGAGAGAAAGACCACAAATTGGATTAAGCTCAGAGCCTTACAGAACAACATTGATCCATAGGAAATCAGATGTTGCAATGTAACTTTGTGAGTGATTACACAAAAACCAACATATAGTTTGCCAAAACAGAGCATTTTATTATAACTCCAAGCTTGTCATCCCAAGCATGAATTTTGTTAAATAGAAGTATGAGTTGGGGTTGTATGTTGCATCGGGCTTACACACCCACTCTCATAAGAGATATTCTTCTTGTAGTTGAGAAATAATTGGCATTAAGGGGGTCCTTTTTTCTGGTTATTAGTGCTGCTTAGAAAAGGCACAACTAACATGATGTTTACAAAAATGTAAAGGACAAAGTTTCAGTGTATTCAGCTAGGATTGCTATCAATGAACCTCTTATGCTACCCTGATTTGTGTAAGCAGGAAGAGAGCACAGAGAGAGAATTGATCTACCAATCTAATTTTTCAATTATCCGTTGCTATATACCAGCCCTTATTATTGATATAAAACAGGGTTTTCTTTGTATGAGTACAACCAAATTACTTTTCTATGGAAGAAATGAACTGAAAGTGAGGTGCTTATTGCTTTAAGGCACTATCTCTGGTATATATCGAAGAACTTTGTTGATACTCACAATTAAATAGTAATGAATTTCACAAAATGAGCTTTTGACTTCACAGAGTCAAAAGAAATCTCATCAGTTTATCACAGATTATGTAATGTCCCCTTTTTAGCGAGCGTCAGAGTTTGATGGATTAGCCTATCATCAGGTCCTCGATGGTGATTAGAGGGCCTTATGTGGGTGTTAATGGGTTCTCTGGATGGCAGTTGTTAGTGTTTTCTCCTCCAGTTCATATTCAGAGGTGATCATCTCCATTAATTGTGATCATATTCAGTGGAGAAAATTCAGTGTTTTGTACAAGGTGTCCATTAATGGATGTTACCAATTGGCTGATATGATAGTTTCAAACCTGCAAATAAAAGCTTTGGCTCCCGGGTATGATTAATATTGTAATTTCTGAAGTATCAATAAAATCTGAATTGAAAGTTTATTATATTTGTTTCAACATTTCTCTTGCTTGCATTTGTCAATATTCTTCATTCCATTACCTGGCAAACATTCTCTAAAACACCCAAAAACTCAAAACAAGCAAAAACCATTAAAAACGTAAATCTTAGATGAAGCAGTTGTAGTAGCAAATTTCTCAGGAAAGGGGTGGGATATTTCAGTGGTATTAGAGTGGTTTCCTGCCATCCTGTATTGGGTAAGATCAATTATTCGGTGGGTTTGTATCTTTTCCTGTGTTGAGTGACCTGCACTCATTGTTTCCAGTTCAGATTTAAAAGGTATGGATTTAGACAGTGACATAGAGCTGGTATCTGGTGATAGAAAGTGGTTGGCTAGAATACTCTATGAAACAAGTAGTAGGCTTTGTAGTCAACCCAGGGATGATACCTTGGTCACATTGAGAAGAATAGAAGAATGTTTAAGTTTTGTTGGACAGTTGCCTTTTGATTTGTTGCAGATAGCAATGGCTCCAACAGTGACTTCTTTGGGTGAGCATGAGTTAATGAAACACGAAAACGAGGAAATAAGGCTCACTGTTACTCTTTGCCTTAGTCAAATTGTAAGGATTACGGCTCCTCGAGTTCCTTATAATGTTGGGAAAATGAGGGATATATTGCAGCTGATTATTGAAAGCTTTGATGGGATAGGTGATATCAAGAGTCCTTCTTTTGGGAAGAGGGTCAAGGTCCTAGAGTTGATGGCACAGGTGAGATCGTGCATTCTTATGATTGATTGTGATTGTAATGATCTTATTTTACAAATGTTCCATCTTTTCATGGATTCTATCAGTGAGGAACATGATAAATTGATTTAGGATTACATGAGGACCATTATGGCTTCAATTATAAATGATAGTGATGTTATTTCCCAGCCTATCTTATTCCTATTGTTGGCTGTTCTAAAGCAAGAACAAGTGATTTCCATAGCTGCTTACAATTTGGTTCATAGTGTCTTCGAACAATGTGAGGGTAAGTTAAGACCCTACTTGTTTGATGAGGAGTAGGAGCAAGAAAAGGGGTTTAAATTTGAAGTGGTTGATGATGAGAATACCTCACATCATGATAGCAGTTTGGCAGAACCTTAGGATGACATTTTCAGCACTCATGAAGTTGATATCAGCCTTGAAAACAAATCAGATTGTGTGTTGCATGATGTTAATCTAAAATCAGATTGTGTGTTGCATGATGTTAATCTAAAATCAGAAAATTTGTGTAAGATTGATGGCTCCCAGGATAGTTCTTTGGTTGTACGTGTACCTATTCCGGAAGAGGAAATGTACAATGAGGATGTCAAATCAGCAACCTCTAATATTTTATTTGAGCCATTCTATGAGGTACATATCAGCAGTACAATTGATGAGGACGTGTGCATTATTGATGGCACACATGATGTTGCCTTTCAATCAGTTAATGATGGTGATTCAACATCCTATCATAGTGATGATTTCAAAATAGAAAATTTGGATGGGATTGACAGGTTTCAGGGGTCCCATCATTTAGCGGAACAACTGATGGTGAATGATGATCAGATTGTTGCAGCCATTGGACAATTTCATGACACTCTTCAGTTGTTGGCTAAGTATTGCTGGAGGATTCCGGGGATACAGAACAATCCTGAAGGAGGTCTTTCCCTTGTAGGTTACCATGCACTCAGAGAGGCGTTAATGAAAACGAAGACTAATTACACGCAATTGCTCTTAGATAGAGATCACCTACTCTAGCTTGGTGAGATCTGCTACGATGCACTTGAGGGGAAAGAAAGGAAAGTGGATAAGCTTAGTGATGAGCTTGTTGTCATGGAGGATTCCTTGAAGAGCACTCAGAAGGCCCTTCAAGAAGTTGAGATTCAGATAGACGAGCTCTGTGAGGAATTGAGCTTGGCTCAAGCATCATCATCCATAGCTGAGGTTCAGTTTTCTAGGGCTGCCTTAACATTTGTGGTTGAGAATGGTACTCATGGGTTGAGGGTTTAGGATATAGTTATGACAGAGGCACAACTGCATACACCTTGTGAACCAGCTAGCAGTGAGGTGCTTGCATCCGCACATGACAGGGTTACTAGTCTCTACATAGGCGGAGTAGAGATTTCTATTGGTGAGTCTTGTGTTGAGGAGGTAGAATCTTGTGTGACTAGCGTGTTGACTCACCACGCTGTCCCATCTTATTTGTATGAGGATTGCAGGGCGTCTACTAGTGAGAGCATGTCTCCTACATTTGCCAACAGATCGGGTAATGCTTTGGTTGAGGTGGATGCAGGCATGAGCCTAATGAGTCACCAGGACTCAAGGAACCTCTAATAATTACTGAGGATAGGGTTGTCCAAACTCTCTCTCGTTTTGACAACACACACAAGTTTGTGGAGTACCTCTTGTGGTCAGCACAATTGGAGGAAAGGCAGACAGGGGTAGTAGTTGGCACTTCCATATCTAGTCTGCAAACTGTTGTGCGTGCCTTGGAGGTAATTAAGTCAGAATACCTCCAATTGCTATTAGACAGGGATTTTGCTATTGGGTTTGCAGAGAGGTCTTGCAGAGTATCTACCCAAGCAGCCCTTCAAAATTAGAGACGTGAGCCACCTTTTGATTCAGGTGATGAGAGTGATGAGGAGTGCGTTCCCCATGACTATGCTGGTTAGCCATTGATGCAAGTAGGTGCATTCTATCTTGACTGCATAGTAAGGAGTGCTCATCACTTCTCCTTTAGTCCACACACAGATGACTTGATGATGCGTAGGTGTGGTCTGGCTTGAGATTCATATCATTCGTTGTGGGATGGAGTGCTTCCATCTCCGGTGGATGGAATGAGAGATTGCAGGTATCTAACTCTATTATTTTTGGATAGTTGTTTATAGGGTCAGGGTTCAGATTTTCATCATGCTGGTGCGTTCTTGGCAGAGTATGTGACTTCCTCATTTCAGGAATTTTTGTTAGAGGCATGGCTACCAGGAACTTTTTAGTGGGCGTGATGACGGTGTTAGTTCAGGCCGCAGTGATGGAGTTCCACTCCATAAGTTGGTAGGGGACAACTGCTCTATTAATGGGGACAAGGTTTCCTTTTGTTATCCTTGGAGGACAACAGTTGTTCGGGAGTTTGGAGGAGAGTTGTATCATCTCCTTAACTTTGGAGAGTGGCATGGGGTTGGTACTTTGGCACCCTATGATTCGGGCAATTTGGTATGCATTCCCATAGGTTGGATTTCTAGTTTAGAGGGTGCTGTTCTGTTTTATATCAGCAACCTAAGAGGAGCATTTACTCATCTTTCAACACCTATTTGGGGTAGTCATCACATCCATTGGAGGTTTGCAGAGCATGGAGTGAGGCGTTGTGATGTGGACATTTCGAGAGACTTTGATCTCCTCATGTTCGATCAATGTGGGGTTTTGATGTGTTGGGATCTTGGTGGTGATAGGTTTGGCACGTCAGTGCGGTTGGATTTCGATGAGTTGCTTCACCACTCTCAGGTGAAGATTATAACAGTATAGTGCAGTGGAAGTCGATGGGTGACGTGTATGGCAAACTTCCATTCTGGTTATGGATCCAGTGATTCTTTTTTTTGGTAGATTGCTCTACATTGAGGTAGATGTTCACAAATATGATGAGCATGGTTGGGCAATCTACAGGTTGGTTTGGGATCCTTCTTGTGCGTCAGGATTCCAGATAGGGCTTACTAATGAGTTTCATAGTGTGTACATCGTGCGGAGTGCATACAATTTCACCCTCGACCCACTTGTACATGATTTGATTTCAATGCACAAATCTTGTGCGCACGAGTTGGACAGTTGGTATGATGTATTTCCTTGCGCAGAAGAGAGACGCAAACCATGCCAATTTCTTGAATTGCTTGTTCCTGGTGACCATACTTTTGAGACACATGATATAGGGATTGACCCTGGTTATTGTGTTTTATCAGTTGTGCTTATACTGGTGCTGTAGGAGTTAGTTGGAGATGTGAGGGACATTGCACAATTCTTCCCTTGAGAGCCAGGTGGAGTGGTGTTTTCTTCTCAGTTGAGATTGCTTTGGGACAAGCAATTTCGGGGAGGGCGGACTGAAATGTCCCCTTTTTAGCGAGCGTTAGAGTTCAATGGATTAGCCTATCATTAGGTCCTCGTAGGCTAATAATGGTGATTAGAGGGCCTTATGTGGGTGTTAATGAGTTCTCCGGATGGCAGTTGTTAGCATTTTCTCCTCCAATTTGTTGGCATATTCAGAGGTGATCATCTCCATGGCTTTCTAGCTCCGTTTATGCATAATTGCTACTTTTAGTAAGTCAGTGGGATGTTGGGGGCCAACCTTACTATTTATAGTAAGGCACCCGGGGGAGCAGAGGTTTCAGTGGGCTTCCTCCTGGGGCTGATAGAATAAGTAAATGATGATTATTGAGGGAGTTGTGATATTATAATTATTATTAAAGTTATACTTTAATAATAATTATTTATTAAGTGAATATTATAATGACTTATTTGACTTTATTATAAAGGGGTTATTTAATTATATAAAGTCAAATTATAAAAGTACTTGATATGGGTGCCCACTTGAGTGATTTTATAAAGTCACAACAAAAGCAAATGAGTTTAATATATTTTAATGATTTAATTGCATTTGGGAGTCGTGCATTTTGAGAAGTGATATCTGAGGCACTCAAAAAGCAAATTACTCATTCTTGATATTCATTCAACACTTGGCATTTTGATGAACTTTGGCTGTGAGGAGAAAACAGGGGTTTCTTCTTCAATTTGATCATGGAGAATGTCCATTCTCTCTGATTTGAGCAACCTACAGATGTGAGATACCAACCAAGGGTTGTTGTTTCGGGTGGTTTCACTTAGAGGTCACATTTGTGCATATTGGAGACACATATCACAAGAAATATCAGGGCATACTGTGTAGATCAGAACTTCATTGAGGAAGTTCATTGCTAGACATCAATTATTTGCTGTTACCCCTTCATTCAGCAGGCCGTACTGTTGCTACAGCAAGCCGTACAATTACTAGAGGCTATACCATTGCTGGATTGAGGCGTGTGGTTGCTGGGAAGAAAGCGCCTAGGTTTTGGTTGCCAGTTTGACTCATTCTTGGCGTCTCATTCATAGACATTGTTTGGCATTCATTCTATGGTGGAGAAAATCAGTATTTTGTACAAGGTGTCCATTAATGGAGGTTACCAGTTGGCTGATGTGATATTTTCAGACCTGCAAATAAAAGCTTTGGTTCCCAGGTATGATTGATATTGTAATTTCTGAAGTATCAATAAAATCTGAATTGAAAGTTTATTATATTTGTTTCAGCATTTCTCTTGTTTGCATTTGTCAATATTCTTCATTGCATTACCTGGCAAACCTTCTTGAAAACACCCAAAAACTCAAAACAAGCAAAAACCATTAAAAACGTAAATCTCAGATAAGGCAGTTGCAGTAGCAAATATCTCAGGAAAGGGGTGGGATATTTCACATTTTTATAGTTTTGTGTTCAAAGAACTAAATTTCCAGCTATCAGATGTCAACAAGACTACTGAGAAGCATCCTATTCAGTTTCAGCTTGCTTGCAAGAGGAATTTTAGGTATCTTGTTAAGAATGTATTTTTCCTATATTTTCATAACAGCAGACTGGTACTTAATGAACTTCTAAGGTTGTAGTGCAGCAGTTCACACCACATTATTAGTATCCTGTGCCATCTCTCATGCCCACTTGGTTGACAGAGGAAGTTCCTTGTCAAGCTGCAAAGGAAACAGAGAAAACAGGGAATAATATGAACCTATGGGTAAAGTTTCTTGATTAGATACTTATAGGAACTACACATTTAAGATGCCACAGCCACACTAAATAAGTTTGAGTAAACCCTTCCAAGAAACCATCTTCACACTATTGGACAGATGTATTATAAATTTATGTAATAATGAATCACAGTAGCACTGAACACATATACAATGGCATCATCTCAGAAATTTCCTTGGGGGATGAGAAGTCTTCTAGACAGAGATCATGGTTCGTATCAAAGAAACTAAAATCAGTAAAAATTGCAATTAAATGCAATCAATCTCAAATTAGTAGTGATCTCATTTTTCTTGATAAAATCGTGATTTTGCAAAAACTTGTTGACTGTTGAGTTTGACTCATTTAATTTTTTTTTATATAGTTTAATTGTGATTAAATCATTGCACAATATGCAAGTTTGACAAATTTCAATGCTATTTTTACCTACCCTCATGATTTCCTTGTCGGTAGGGTTTATATGCAATAGGCTCATGCAATCTTGCGCATTTGACATTGTTTTTCTTCCGGTTTGCTGTGAGGACTTCATGTGATGAGAGGCTAGGGCTTTTTTTTGCTCACAACAGCTGATTCCCAGTGTGATGAAACTGTGGGGATGGGTAGGTTTTAAGTGTTGAAGTTAACCAATCAAGGTTAGACATAAATGTATATGATAGAAAATAAGGGGAAAAATCAAGATACAAATGCAAAAAAATGATTTTGTACCTTTCTTTCCATCATACCTCTGTTTGAATGAGAAGAGAACAAATGTGGACCCAAATCCTTGAGAAGTCTTCAATGGCCTTCCAAAAATCCTCATGACAGGCTCTTGATGGTGTGTTGTATTGCTGGTAGGATGTAGGTTGCTTCATAATTTTGCAGCATAACTTTGCTTTGAAGTGTGATGATGAAATGGCTTGGAGAGGGTTTGATTTATAGATTTCTTGGATAGGAGATGGACGATTGAGATTTGATCTCAAGATCAAGGGTGGAGGATTCATGAGAGATTAGGCTGGATGACATATTGCCAAGTAGCGTCATTTGATTGGCGCACTTGAGGAGGAGGATCAAGTAGACATGTAGGGTTAGGATTGGTTTGACAAAATCCAAGGGAGGAGATTAAGTCTTCTCATGTATGCGCGAGGAAGAGGGACTTATGACAAGTGTGCTCTCACATGTGTGAGGACAAAGGAGAGTGGAATGGAGACATGTGATTCCTCTCATTGTGAGAGATCACATGGGGATAAGGGATGGAGAGATGTGATTCCTCACATATGTGAGAGATTGCATGGGGAAGGGAGACTTGACAAGTGTCCTCTCACACATTTGTGAGAGACATGTCTAAATGAAGGGTTAGGATTGAGAGATGGGATCAAGAGCTAGGATTTCGTTGTAGCTTTTGAGGGATAAGTGGGATTAGGTGTGATTAATTATATTAATCATGCTTAGGAATGTGCAAGGGTTAATTTAGCTATAATTAATTTGTTTTAACCAACTAATTGGTCTGAGGTGGGAAAAGGGAAGAATTAAATAAATGGTTCACATTTATTTAATTCTCGTAAGATAGGACTATAAGGTTGAATAAATGTCGATTTATTAATTAAAGGTGAGGAACAAGGGTAACAAATGAATTAATCAAATAAATGATTAATATTTTTTTAATTCATGCCTGGAATAGGATAAAGTTTGGCATGGTTAGGTGTGGACAACTTTAGGTGTCTACAATAAGCACCCAAATACAGTTGTATTTTAGAGAATAGTATTTCTGCATAGTTAGTGCACAAATTTTGTGGATAGTTAGTTCATTGGAAGTCTTGTTAATTCATGCAAACATAGACAAATTCACGTCTTATTTTATATTTGTTTTGAAAGATTGCACTGATTGAACCTATGAATATGCATATTTGTTCATGAGTGTAATTATATTTGGTGATAAGAACTATCGTATTGCATCAATTATGTACAAAATGATTTAAGTTGATATTCAATGTCATTCTTTTATGATGTAAAATGTCCTACCTATCTGTGATCAGGGGTATGATTGGAATGGCTTTCAACCATAATGGGATTGTATTGTCTTTTTTTTTTGTGATCCATCTGTGCCAAGTAAGAGCATTCCTTATCCACTTCATTGGTTGAGAGCGTGAATGGTATTCACAACTGTGTATGCCTATGTATAAATTCTGAATTACCATATGGGTACACGCTTAGGCTTTACGGGCATCTTTCTTAGGTAGTACGTAACTGTTTTTTTTTTGGTTTAGTTGTATGCTAAATATTGAGATCGAGATTAATAGGAGATCCAATCTATAAAGAAAAATGGTAATGACAAAGGTCTTTTGGGATCAATTGCTTAGTACTTTTTAGGGAATATGAAAAATGGTAATATTGTAATTTTAGTTTGGTAGCCTTGTCCTTGGTGGATATTTATTTAAATGCATTAACATTTGCAGTCCAAAATCCCAGCAAGGGCATGAAGCCCATGGGCCTAGTAGCCTAGGAGTTTGAATTTTGATTGCTACTTCAAAAGAGTAGCAAGATTAATCTGCTCCAATGAAACTTTACTTTTGTTAAGCTTTTTTATTGTTCATAGTCTTGATGATTCTTCAAAATGGTTATCTTTGTGAACCATATTACAAAGTGTGATAGGTCTATAATCTCACAGCCAATCAATATTTATCATGGTCATGATCAAGAGTTACCTTGAACAGCTAGGGGTATTCAAATTATGAATATATACAAATTCATTTGTAACTTTCAAGATGATCCATACATTTTTACAAAGTAGATTGTAATAAAAAATGTGAAAGCTATTAGCATCTAATTATTATTTATGCAATATGAAGTATACATTATTCAATGCAATATAATCAACAATATGAACATAAATTACAAAAATCTATACTCTACAATTCATGGGTTAAACTCTGAATTTTATTTGCTTTCTATATGTATATGCTATTGGAATGCCTTAAATTTAAAAAATAGTAGTTTATTCTCCGTTTTTGAACATATTTGCATTTTTTTAAATCCAAATTTTCCCAATTAAATCCTAATTTTTAAAAAAATATCGTACTTTTGGTTTGTTGATTTTTCCCCCAATTTTTTTCTTCTATAGTTCATATAGTTTGCTGGAGATAATCTAGCTTTTCTAGCTTTTAGCAACTGCATGATAATGAACAATGCCAAGACTTGTTACTTCAACAAGCTTATCTATGGAGTAATCGGTCTACTAGTAGTATAGGAGGAGGGTTTCATCCACCATACAAGGATACAATTATTTGTAAAATCTGAAGAATGAGATGACAAAATTCAACATATGTTCTCAAGTGGAGAGTATAGTATTATATTAACTATCATATGCTAAAAATAATGTGACTCTCTCCACTTGAGAACATATGCTAATTACTCTCATCTCATTCTTTAGTGTTTACCAACTTTGGTATTAGAGCCATATTGAATCGATCAAATGAATTTTGAAGGAAGTTTGGGAAGAGAAGTTCAAGGATGCTGAAGGTCATGTAGTTGGCAAAATGAGTCACGGTTCATGGAATCAAATTGTGTGAATTTGAAGAATTGTGGTTGTGCATTTTTGAGGGCTCTTTTAGAGTCAAAGTTGTAGAAGAATTTCAGAGGTCATGCTGTCTAAAATTGCATTCTACAAAGTCATGAAAGTTTTATTTTTCTGAAGGATTTTTCCCCCATTGTTTCTATAGTTAGTGTTAGAATATTATATTCTTCCATTTTATAATGGTCAATTATATCTATTAGTTGTTGGTAGGTAGCTGGTAGGTAGACATTTAATGTCTACAATACTTTTACTTCTCTATATATTGTACTCTATTCTTCAAGTAATATCAAGCAATTTTTAGCCCAAAATTGTTTTATGGTATCAGAGCAGGTCTGAGCCTCCCTTATGGGAGGGCTTAGGATTTTAGGAGGGCATTTTTAAATCTGTAATTCGTGATTTATCACGTGAGATTTTTGTGAGTCTAGATCGAGGGTTTTGAAGACGCCATAGTTTTTGAAAAAAAAAAAAAAAAAATTCGTGGGTGTTTCAAGGCTGTAATTCGAAATTTTTTTGGCCAATTTTTTTTTGAGGAATCCGTCGGTTCGTGGCTTGGTTGAAAGAGACTAGCGCCATTATTAAATTGCGTTTTTTTTTTTCTGATCTTCTGTGGCGCGATTTTTTCTTCACGTTTTCTGCTCACGTTTTTTGCGCGCGACCTACGCTTTTCAGCCTTTTTTTGGACGCGATTTTGGTTCATTTCTCTTCGAATCTGAGCCTCAAGAGGTTGCCTCAGTCTGCAAGCACGTCGCCTAGGGTTTGGCATCTATTTTGCCAAATTTTCGTGCAGATTCGAGTTGTTTTCTGCAATTTTTCTGGTCTTCAATGGCGGCCTAGGGTTTCTGCAAGTTCGTCTAGGGTTTTGACCCTATTTGAAGGCGGAATTTTTTTTCGTTTGCAGATTCCTTCTGGTTTTTCGAGATCTCAACTGGGTCGGTCTTCAAATTTTCTGGGTGCCTCGTTTTCTGTGCCTCAGTTTCAAGTCGAAATTTTTTTTGATTGCAGATTCCTTCTGGATTTTTTGAGACCTCAACTGGGTCGGTCTTCAAATTTTCTGGGTATCTCATTTTTCGTGCCTCAATTTCAAGTCGAATTTTTTTTTTTTCTAATTGCAGATTTTGGTGGGTTTTCTGAGATCTCAAATAGGTTGTCCTCCGATTTTTCTGGGTGCTTCGCTTTCCGTGCCTCGATTTTTGTGCAGCTCTGTTCTGGCGGCTAGGGTTCCAAACCCTCTGTTTTTCAGCCGACAATCAATGGCTACCTGTTTCTGGGCTTCTGTAATTCGGAGTGTTGCGTGGGATTCCTTTGTTGGGTTTTTTAAATATTTTTTCCCTTATTAAAAAAAAAAAATTTGGCTTAAGGGTTTATAATTTTTTCCTCAAAAATTAAGGGTAGTTCCTGTTTACCCTAGTTGGGGTTTCTGTTGTACGGGAGGGCTCTCTGGTTTCTGAAGGGTTTTACCATTTTTCCTTAAAAACGATGATTTGTATGCTGATCCGTGTTTCGGATTCTGTGCCAGCTACTTTTTGGGTTTCTGTAATTCGCAAAATGCGTGGGACTCCTCTTTGGTTTTTACCGTTTTTTCCGAAAAAAACAATGATTTGTAATCTTGGGTTTAGCGATTTTTTCCTCAAAAATCGTGGTTTGTTGCAGTCTATTTTGGTCGCACCTCAAGTTGCTGGGGCGAACATCTGCTCAACTAGCTTCTTGCAGTTTGTTCTTGGGCATTGTGCTCCTCTGCAAAAGTTTTAACGGTTTGTTGATTTTTCCTCAAATTGTGGCAGCTGTTCTCGGTGTGTCTCTGGTTTCAGGGAAGGGCAGCTCTGTTATCCAACGTCAGGTTGGACATTTTGTGATGACTTCTGGTCAATAGTTCTGTAGATTCTGGGAGGGTTGTTGGTAGACTCATCTCACGTGACAGAGTCAGTGGCAGGCTTTTGTCTCTTGTTGCAGAGCTTTCTAAAGAAGGGGCGACCTTCCTTGTTTTTGGTACTCTTGGTCATCAACATTCTGCAGATCCAGGGAGGGTCTCTATAGCAGCAGAGTGTTCTGAAGAATTTGTGACCAAGCGACCTTCAGATTGTTTTCTGTAGGCTAGTTAGACGATTGACCATTAAGGGAGGGTGTTAGAATATTATATTCTTCCATTTTATAATGGTCAATTATATCTATTAGTTGTTGGTAGGTAGCTGGTAGGTAGACATTTAATGTCTACAGTACTTTTACTCCTCTATATATTGTAATCTATTCTTCAAGTAATATCAAGCAATTTTTAGCCCAAAATTGTTTCAGTTAGATAGAGAGGTAGCAAATAGCATTCTGAGGGTTGCTGGTATATGTCTATAAAATTGCAAGTATTGTTGCATGAAAATCGTCACATGATGCAGTTTTCCATTGCATTAAAGATTTCATGATTTTGTCATTTTTTGTACAAAAGTCACATGGCTGAAGGTGAATCGAGTGCCAGTTACAAGTAGTGGAGAATATCATTTTATGGCAGCCATACATGCAACATAAATCACAATTTTTAGAGCCGAAATTTAAAGTTGTGACCAGTAGTTTTTTACTTACGTCTAGGTTTTTTGACTCATTTCTGCTTATTAATGACAAGGGAAAGTTTTTGAAAGGGCTTGTGGATTTGCGACATTAATTTGGGTATCACTAAAATCTAAATTTCAGTTTTCTTTTTGAACAAATTTAATTTTCCCAATATTTATTTTTCAAAAAGTTAACAAGTTTCAGGAAGTGTTTTAAATTTGAAGAACTTTGAATAGGGTTTTAAAATTTGGGGTTTTAGATTTAGTAGGAGTTCGAAATATTTATGAGATCATTTAAATTTTTTCTAGGTTAGTTTTATTTTTTTCGAGTGAAGATCAACATTTTTTGGTTTCAAGTGTTGGGAAAGGGTTATTTTCTTTTGGGTTGAATTGTCGGTATGGTATTGAAAACTTAGTGTTATCCAAGGCAGAAAAAACCATTGGTAAAAATTACAACGTATGGAATCAAGATACTAGCTATCACCAAGCATTGGGAATGTGATTGAATCTTGTTAGGCATCAAAACTAGGCTAGCTAATAATCGAGGAGACTATGATAAGCATTATTGAGAAGCCCTATAGGCTGTCAAGTTATTAGTCTCAAATGATTTAATCTTTGAAGTTTGAAACACTACATTTGCACATACATTGCGGGCTAGTTTGCAAAACAAGTATCAAGTGTCGGAAAAAGGCCAAGTCCTATTTTTGAAGAATTTGCCATTTTCGACAAAATTGCATGAGGGTGGGTCATTGTTAGAACATTTTTCTCAAATTGAAGTATCTTAGTTATTAGCTCGTTGTTGTCAACAAAAACATTTGACAACAAGGATATAGTTTCTTTGACCATCAACAATTTGTCGCTTGCTTGTGAGATTTTTGTGGAGTCTTAGAACTTATTGGTGGAAAGCTAGACTTTGACCTTTGACAAGGTCAATACATATTTGTTGTAGAAGGAAAGGTGACAAGAATTCCCTCTCCATAATGTATCAAGTGTTGAGATTCCTAGGAAAACCAAGGTAGGAAATGCCAATCTATATGGATAGTAATTTGTTCAACGAAGCCATCAGAACAACTAGCTCCTTCAATTGATGTCATCACTCAAAGGAGACTTGCCAATAATAGGTCATCAAAGCATTCAAGAGCAAGGAAAGGGTCACACCCTTGACATTTTGAATCACCAAAATTCAGACAAAAACCCATAGAAAAGATATATGACAATGTGTAAACTTTTTCTTATGTGGTAACAAAATAACAAAATGAAAATGCTATAGACACTAAGGAAATACAGATTTTGACATAAGAAAATTGGAGCTAGCATGTCTCTTATGGCTATTGTCAAAATCCCCTCTTAGATGTATTGCAAAAGAGGATTCCCATACAAACTGAAAGCAATTTTTCTATTTTACTCCTCATCTATTCATGATGAGTTTGGTGTCCAATCAAGAATGCCTCTTCATCCTGCTTAATGACTTCAATGGTCAAGCCATTGTGAAGTCACAGCCCACTCATGCTTGATTGGTATTGTAGCATTGTGTTCGGATAAAAGATGGACATTTAAATAAACATATACCAAGTCTTCCTCCTTTTTGCTGCCTGTTTTGTGCTATTTCACCATATGATGAAGTCTAATTATTCCTGATGTCATAGAAACAAGAAATTGGATGTAAACTTCACATCATGCCTATTTTTAGGTTTCCTGCGACTTGGATTGCCAACATGCAATCATGGATTATAAAAAGAAAAGTAAATTCATTTTCAATTTTTACCAATGGGAGAGCTACATTAGGCAATGCAATCCAATTTTTGTCTTAGTGTGTTAAAACTTCTAAAGGTTTGGTAGATGATAGCATTGGTTTCTATATTGAGATGTGTAGAGGACTGAGTTTATGTTTATGTTAAGGACTAGCTTTCCTTGGTTGAACAAACCATAGTAGTAATAAAAACATGTTTTTTTGGTTCTTTGGCCATACACTTGAAACCTCATTTTTGGAGGGAGTGAACTGATGTTCATCCAATCTCTCTAAACCTATGCTTTGGCATATTTGTTTGGAAGGAAGTCTATATGTTGTTTTTTTCTCAAAATTTCTATATGAAGGAAGTTTTACATACTTTGGGATATTTGTTTGGAAGGAAATCTTAATGTTGTTTTTTTCTCAAAATTTCACTTTTTCTTTTGCTTGAATATATATCATGCTATTTGAGTATCCTGTATTTAGCAAACAAAAGAAACAGATAGTTGTAGCCTGAATGGTTATTAATTTGATCTTGGGAGGCAATGCTCAGGTTTTAAATTTTATTAATAATAAATGAGATTAAATTTAATAAAGGAAATAGGGAGTTGGTATAAAATTTAATAAATGAGATTAAATTGATCTTTGGAGTTGGGATTAAATTAACCATATATGAAAGATAAACTTCTTATAGGAATAGTTTTTAAAGAAGAAAAACTTTTCTTGTCTGGAATTATTTTAGAGATGTTATGCTGTCTGCCAAAGAATCGTTGCTTTGAGCTCTTATTGCAGAAGTGATAGAATGCACATCCTTCTATGGCATATTTTATAGGTCTAACTTCTTCACAGCCTTTCCAACGGTCTTGTCCGCATGGTTCAGAAATATGGCTGGCTGCCTCTGCTAAAGTTATCTATTATATTTATAACAGTAATTCTTTTAATGGATATCTTTCTAGAGGGTTACTAAAATTAGTGTTTAAAGAAATTGGCAAACACATTATGGATTTACAGTAAAAATTACATCTGATGACTGTGGAGATTTGTTTTCCTATGATACTTTGACATCATTCAACTGCTAATAGTTTAATCTTTTAATTAAATTATCAAATTGATTTGAAATAACCCCTTGTATTATCATTGATGTAGGTGGTCTGATATAATGGCATTGCTTTCAGCATCCCGACGCCATCTATCTGCATCTTCGTTGATGCACAACATATTATTTATAAGCAGCAGATCAATAACAGCTTTTAGGGAGGAACGAGATACCTTTGGTCCCATTAATGTACCAGCAGACAGGCATGTAATTTTTTTCTGATACATTATTTAAAGATCAAAATATTTTTCTTTTCATATCCCTATTTGCTAGAGTGAGAAAGCTTTGAATGAAAGATTGGTCTCCATCATAGTAATGGGATTTGACAGGCTAATTTTGAACTTGGTCTTTGATTTGGAAAATAGCTGGGCACAAACTCAACAACCCATTGGATAGAAAGAAATCATAATCTCTTCCTTTTAGGATTTATGTTTTACAATAGTGACAAACGGGTAACAAAGGGAAATGGAAAATGAAAATGTGCTTATTTCTCCTTGGTGATTTATATTAAAATAATATTGTTATATTTAGTT
Organism: Sequoia sempervirens; assembly: GCA_007258455.2. Lineage (NCBI taxonomy): Eukaryota > Viridiplantae > Streptophyta > Pinopsida > Cupressales > Cupressaceae > Sequoia > Sequoia sempervirens. The sequence goes on along the minus strand of VDFB02000003.1, from coordinate 273,014,868 downwards.
TAATGGTCAAATAAGATAAGAATAGTTAGGATTAGTTACGCTTTAAGTTAGCAGTTCACTTTCAGTTAGTTAACTTTCATTACTTTTATTATTCTTTTATTAGTCTATTGATAGCTCACTGTAGTTCTATATAAGAATGCGTTTGCTTCTTATTTTAATCAATCAATTATCTTGACGATAATTCACTTCATAATTATTTTATCAGAGCTCGGGTTTCGGGATTAGTAGTTCGTGAATTCTACGGACGGTGAAGTGATGAATTCAATGCAAGACACAGGAAATCATGCCAAGGGTGACTGTACAAATATCGTACAAAGATTTTTTGACGATTTTTTTTCTTACAAAAAATTTGTGGGTATTTGCTTGTGTAGATTTTTTTAACGATTTTTTTTACAAAATTAGTAGTGTTTTATTCTGCATAAAATCACGGTTAAAATTGCGCTCGGGTATTGTTGTGACCTTTTCACACATCACCCCATTGCAAATGGGGACCCCCTAATTTTTGCTTCGTTCGCGTCTTTTGGCTTGTTTTGGTTGGTTTTTCCCGCTGTCTCTCTTTGTTGCTTGTCTTTCCGGGGATGTGCCCGTGTCAATTGAAATTTTGGCTAAGTCTGTTGAATTAGGATTTGCATTTCTCACATCAGTTTGAGGTCAAATCAAGTTTGGCTAACATTGTTGTCAGGACGCGTACAAACAAGTTTCCACTAAATTTTCACTGAATTCTGATAACTTGCTATTTTTAGTAAGTACCAATTTGGGGCCTATTTTCTTGGGATTTTCAAATTTTGACGACTGCACTGCACTTAGAACGTTGTGAACTACTTGCAAAATTTGAGCTGAAATGAACAACTTGCTATTTTTAGCAGTCCTGCCTTCGAGGGCCACTTTTAGGGTTCGCATGTTGGATTTTCAGATGCATGTCCGAAGATTCTTTGTGGGTTTTTTGAGACCTTTGCAGTGGTATAGCATGCAAAACGAGATGATGACTTTCAATGATTCAGGCTTCAGTGGCTATTTTTAGGGCTTGCATGCGATATTTCTCAGTGCATGTCTGCATAATCTTTCTGGGTTTTCCGAGAGCTTCGCAACGAGGTAACATGCAAGCAGAGTTGACCACTTTTCTGGAACTTGCTATTTTTAGCCAATGCTCGCAGGTTGATGATTTTTCTGGGTTTTTCAAGATCTCTCGGGAAGTGTGACATGCAAACTCATTCAGCAGCTAGTTGGTCACTTTTTCAACCACTTACTATTTTTAGTAGGTTCACTTTGGTAGCTTCCCAACACTTTAGAATCACGAACCCGGTGACATGCAACAGAAACAGAGTTAAACAAATGTCATTTGAGGCACATGCAAGACGAATTAGGGTTTCCAGCTTCGGAACTCAAAATGAGGGGTCAAACGCCAGAATTTTTGAAAACCGGTGTATCCCATCAGGATTAGCATCTTTCAAGGAACCCGCTAGTAAAATTTGAAGGCAATCGGAGCACTTACTATTTATAGTAAGCCACTTCCAAAACGGGCTATAAATAGCAGGTCAGCGTGAGGCACCAGTGTGAGTAGGTCAAGCAAATGATGAGGACCCCATGGCGCGAATTTCAAGTCAAATGGAGTTGCAGAGATTCAAAAATCAAGCACTTACTATTTTTGGCATGTGCAGAGGAATTAGGGTTTCCTAAAATGTAGGGCGAAATGCGACAATCACACAGAAGCAGTATCCAGTCTCGATCGACATCCTTCAGGGAGTCAGCACACAAAGTTTGGGCTCATTCTGAGCAGTTACTATTTTTAGTAAGTTGCTAAAAATAGCAAGTACAGGCGGGCATTAGACGCCAACAGCTCAATCACATCACGAGGTTCAAGACAAAGTAAAAATCAAGCTTTTTGGAGCTGAAAATCAGCTTGAAAAGCAAAAATTGAGGAACTTTCTAGAAATAGAAAGCTAGGGCAAGCTGGGGGCAATGTGAACAAACCACTTCAAATTGGACGAGAGCTTTGAAATTCATCCAAGTTTGATAAAATGAAACCCCACACATGAAAATGCGCCCTTGCTAGTTGGAAGTAAGGTGAAAATTTCACTAAGGCACGAAAATTTGAAGTACACCCCTCCATATGCGCCTTGAAGAGAAGAGAAGGTAGAAATTTCACTAAGTGTTGTAAACTTGGAGTAGCCCCCCTCATTTGCGCCTTGACTAGTAGGAGGACTTGGAAAATGTCTAAGTGATTTAAATTTGAAGCTCAAGGCCTCATATGCACCCAGCTAGGATAAAGTGATTAAAAGATTTCTAAGGCAATGAAATTAAAAGTCTACGGGCTGATATGCGCCTAAGGGTTGAAGGGGAGGATTGATATTTGCTAAGTATTGCCAACTAAAAGCTTGACCCTCTATTTGCGCTCAAGGAGAAGAGAAGCTTGGAAAATTTTCTAAGTGTGAAAAATTTGAAGTAGAGAGGGTCATTTGCGCCCAAGGAGAGAAGAAGATGGCTGAAAAGTTTCTAAGTACGAAAATTTGAAGTAAGACACCTTATTTGCGCCCTTGTGAAAGATTCCGAACCCATTTTTTCAATTTTGGATTACAATAAGCAATGCAACACACATCCGTTAGGGTTAGCACTTAAACCAAAACGATGCGGAATACAACTCTAACCAAGAATGTACACTAGGATCCCAAGTTGGGCAAGGTGTGAGCATATGGTAAGAGGATCTCAATGCATGCTAAAGAGTAACTCTAACCAAGAATGTGCCCAAGATGGACGAATATATGGTCAGAGGATCCCTACCAAATACAATTGCTGAAAGTAAACTTGACGCCAAGCATGTGCTTTCAAACCCAGAGTGGGAATGGGGCTACCATATGGCGGAGATGCTAAGTACTACAATGCAATTCAAAATGTAAATAGGCGGCAAGCCAGTCTCTTCCACTTATGCAGTGGGTATTACAAGCATGAAAGGAAAGATGAGAAGAAATGCTGACAGTACTACTGTTCAGCTTACATTATAATAGAGAATGCCTGCCAAGAGCATAAGATTAGGACTATTTAATGCTGCAACAATATAGAAGACTTTCCCTTGCTTAACAAGTATGCTAAGACCAAGAACTCCACTCAAAAGATCAACCTTGATATTCTGATTTGTGACAGATTTGCACTTGAAATGCTTAATCAACAACACAAGGAACCACTAATTTGCTCACAACACCCTCAATACTCAACCTAATGACCTCAAATCAAATGCAATGGCTTCCTATGAAGAAGGCGACCAAGCTGCATACAAGAAACCACACTCAAACCTAAGCCTTTATTTAACACACTTCCCAATGCACTCCAAAGAGGGGCGGCCATGCAAGAAGGGGCAATTTTCTTTATAAATTCAAGATCTTCATAATAAAATCTGTAAGTTAGCATAAAGGGGCGCCCAACCTAGAGGAAATGAAATATGCAACACCCAGAATGAATATATTTTTATTTTCATATATATGAGTGAAACTACAAATCAGCCATGATATCAACAACTCTAGAAAATGAAATGAAATGCAATAAACTGAACTACAAAACAAACCCAAGCTACAATGCAAACCTCACTACAAAATCCTCTCAACAACAGGCAAACTTCTCCACTAGATGCTATCTCTCAAGCACGAAGTTGAGCCAAGGCTAGGAGGCATTCATTCCTCGAAGCAATTCCAGCACCATTTCGGCAGCATAACAATATTCAAGACATAAGATAATGAAATGAAGAGAAGAGGTCACCTTATAAAGGCACAACAAGGAATCTCCAGAAGCTTCTAGAAGAGGCGCCCTAACTTTCAAATTTGAAATAAACCTTTTTCCCTCCAAGAGGTGGCGTCCCCACACAAGCATTATTTTGACCTTTAAAATATTAAAATATCATCTCCTCCTCAAGTTGGCGTCCAAAACACAAGCTTCACTTATGACCTTATAAAATATTAAATCACCTCAATGAGGCATCCACCCATGAAGACCACCTTTTAAGAACAACATGAAGTGATGAAGCTAGGCCAAGGGGTAACTTAAAGTATGATGTTAAAATATAACATTATTTAAATAAATTGATCTCACCAAAATGCATCCCAAGGTCAAAAATGAACAAACCAACTGAACTGGCTGAAGAAGAGAACCAACTGTGCCGAAAACAACAGGACCACTGCTAGAAATAGAATTTACTAAAAATAGTAAATTCCTGAAAGTGCTCGGAACGCAAAGCAAGTCACACCATTGCGAAGCTGGTTGAAAACTCAGAAAGAATCCGCAATCCAAACTCCAAATTTCGAGCAACAACCACCTCCAAAACAGGAAACCCTAATTCCACCTTCTGAGTAGCCTACGGGTCTCCAGAATAGGCCAACGGTCAACTGAAAAGATCATGCTCGAGAAGGGGACATTACAGTCCGCCCTCCCCAAGATTGCTTGTCCTCAAGCAATCGCAAGCCTGGATGCTACAGAATCTCCTCATTCTCCCAAGTCACATCCTCCATAGGTAAGTTTTTCCACTTTACCAAGTACTCTCTGATTGTTCTTTTTCTTAAAGAACACCCTTTGGAATCAAGAATCTCTTTAGGAATCAAAACTAATTGTCCTTCTTCATCCAAAGGTGGTAACTGTGATGAAGCAACAACATTGTGTCCAAGTGCCTTCTTGAGGTGAGACACGTGGAAGACATTGTGAAATGTGCCGAGCTTGAGAAGTGAATTTGAAAATTTATCGAAGGCATTTAAAATGGAAGTGGACCCCTCTAGGAGCGCCAAGTTGATGAATGAGTGATAAATTTTCTTTTAGGCGTTTGAAATAAATGTTTGATCTAGCAAACGCCCCATGCTGGAAAAGTTAAATAAAATTTGGTTAAAATTATTTTCCAAAGTCTAAAAAATTAAATGCCCCCTTTCGGTTAGACACATGAAATTTTGAAGTTGGGAAATATTTATCAAGGGGGAATTTTTTTTAAAAAATGTTCTGGAAGGAAAATAATTTTGCCTGGTGATTTTAAAATGCTGGAGCTTACGAGTGATGGAATTGTCTTCTGGGTGAAATGTAGATTTTTCTAAGGCGCTGGCAAAAGTGGAATAAATGAAGTTTCTCGATGAAATAAAATAAAAGGCGTTGAGATTAAATTTTAATAATAAATACGCCATTGTTCAAAGATGAATTTTTTTATGCTGGAATAATTTTAATAAATTTCTCAAAAATGCTTCAGTCAATTGAAAGTGACTTGCAGTCTAGGAGGGAAATTTAATTTTCAAACGAGGAAGGAATCTCCAATAATAGCAAATTCCTATGACAACTCTATGACGACTGAGAATATTCTCTCCCGAATTGGAAATTTTCTAAGTAGTGGGGGAGTGAATTAATGACAACTGCTAAACTGGGCGCCTTCTTTTAGTTATATAAACTCTGAAGCTATTCATTTTTTTCTTCACAAATTGCAAAGTTGAGATTGTGCTGAAGCTGAAAGTGATTGCTGAAGTGAGAGAAATTTTTGAGTTGAGAGAATTATTTTTCTGAGTGCTGAAGTTGAGAGTGCTGAGGTTGAAGTGAGTGAGTGCTGAGAAGAAGAAAATTCTGAAGTAAGGGAGTTGATCTTGATTTTTTCGAAGTGCTGAAAGTGGTATTGCTGGAAGTTGCTGAAGCTCGGAGTTTGAATTTCGGTATTAGAATTCTCGAGGTTTGGAGTTGGTGGTTTAATGTTGAAGATTTTTTTTATTTTTTTGAAGCTAACTCCACTTGCCAGCCATCTCACAGTAATTTTATTTTCTAAGATAGAATTATAATACTTGAATTTTATTTTGCAGATGGCTGAAATTCGAAGAGGAGATGCTGCCGGAACAAGCAAAGCTGTAGGTAGAGCTGGAAATGCTGAAGCAGGCAAGGAGAATGCCTCCAGGCAGGCAATCATCAAACAGCTGAAGAAGTCTTTTCTTCCTGAATCTAAGTTCGTGTCAAAGCTGGGAGGTTTGACTGATACCAACCTCGGTTCATTCAACCTTGAGGCTTTCAAAAGAAGAATCTATGGGCAAGGTGGTTATACTCTGTCAGTGACTTCGCACAATATTGTGAGGAGTGGATTGTATGCAACTGCTAGTTTTCCACCAACAATTCGATGTTCAAAGTTGATAATGGAATATGCAAACTACTACAGGTTAGACCACCGAACAATTGTTTCTCCAGATGGCATGTTGCTGGCCAACTTCGCACTTGAAGCTATTAGCGAGGCGTTTGGGATTCCAACTATGGACAAAATGTTGTAAAAGTCTAAAGAGAGGGATGATAAAATGTATGCCTCATCTTTTGATAGGTGTGCTAAGAGAATCAACACAGCGTGGATGAGGAAGCCAAAGCCTCCTGGCGCCAAGTTGCCAAAGCAGATTATTTCAGAGCAGTTGAAGCAAGAATACTGTGATTTAATCATGATGCTCGGCCGGGTGAATGGCAGCCCACAAGCGTATGCTTTTGAGCCTTGGATGTTCTTCTACATCAGCGTGGTGTTAGAAGGGAAAGAATATGTAGATTGGGCGAAGATGACCAGTGACAACATAGATGAACAATTTAGAAGCCTAAGAAGAACAAAGACGTTTTACATGAGCTCGTATGTCATTTATATGCTAGCTTGAATGACGAAGTATAAAGGGCTAACATTCCAGGAGCCGATCGGATGTGGTTCTAGTCAATTTAAAATCCATGAAGCTTGCAAGCAGCTGCATTAAAAGAGTGAACGATGCTTTCACTGTGTATATTACAAGGACTCTTCAACGGAGAATGCAACAAAGAATATCCAAAGAAGCACAAAAGTTGATTGAAGAGTACGGGTTTTGGTTTATCCAATTCCCAAAGTTCACGTATATAAGGCTGTTTGGGTTCCATTCATACACCTACCGACTGCCAAGATACCCCACAGATAGAATGGTGATGCTTGAAGTGTCTAGGCAACTCATGGCCTACGACAAAATTATAAGGAAGAAGAAGAAAGGAGGATTGCACTTTCCTATTGTTATGGGAAATTCGCTTGAGGAGTGCCCTTCTTTGTAGGCAGCCAAGGAAGCGGAGGATGAGTTACAATTTTATCACCTCACTCTACACACCAGCCGACAGGATTTTGATCCTCAAAGGAGGATTGGAATTGTACAAGGTGAAGAATACAGGCACAAGGCCCATGTAGAAGATTTTTGGGCAAATGCATGAGATGAGGCTGAAATTAGAAGGAGGATGTTCTCCATATTGCCTCTGAAATTGATCAGAGAGTAGAGCATAGGGATAGCTTAGCTTGTTAGCATAGTATAGTTTGAAGGAGAAGGAAAGTTTTCCTTTGAAAACTTTGTAAGAGATTGTTGTGAAAAACTATCATAATAAAAAGAAGCTTTCATTGATGGTGAATTCATCTTTGTTATGATCAACTAGCAAGGTTTCTTCATCCCTTCCACTTCAAGAAGTAACTTAATTTAGAGTAGTTTTCATTTTCATGCAAGTAGATGTTAGCTGTGGATTTGTGGTGTTAGTCAAGGCAGCTTCATTTTGATCCATACCACTAGCGGCTTGCTGACGGCAAGTTTGCCTTGTGTGGTCAACTGGAAAACATTGCAAACTTAACTTCGATTGTGATTCATGTGTTTGTATGCGTCGTTTCTGATGGTACTTACATGTTGAGTTGTAATTTGAAAACCTCTCGTCACTCCCTTGAAGATTGCACCGACTTTGTGTAAGTTGTCCAACGTGAGGCGGAGCAGAGTCTGGTTGAAGTTTGTTGAGATTGATCCCACGTCCCGTCCTTAGATAGAACATAAATTTCTTAGGCCCTGCACTCATTTAAATTCAGTTCATTTCTGGTTAGTATTAGGAAACTTGCACTTACCTGCCAAATCATTCGAACCACGTGAAACCCTTTAATCTGCTGTCTGTTGTCAGCTGCTGAACAATTGCGTAAGTCCCCTTGAAATACCAGCAAAACACATCAAGCAACTGAGGGTATTCTATTGCACTGAAGGAACCTTGGAGTTGAACACACGAACTCTCTCGCAATCTTAGCATGCTGGATACTTTGATCAAGAGAGAATAGGGTAGCCGTTGGCAACTTTATTCTGTGTTGGTGCGGTCACGAAAATCTCATCAACAGGTTTCAAGTTAAAATCACAAAATTCTTCACTGCAAATTCACAGATTTTTTTTGTTGGGAATCATGGATTTTTTTGCTTGAAATCGTGCGACAACACAGTAAAAAAAACATGATGTTTTTTTCTGAAAAATTTCAACATTTTTGGCACCGTTTTTTCTTCAGAATTGCGCCGTTAGTGTTTTTGGCAGTTTTCAGTACAAACGCGATAGGGTCTCTGCAAGTCGTGCCCAACAACGCTTATTTTTTGGGCAATTTTTTGCAAAATCACAACAGTTAGGTTGTTTTTTTGAACGCCTAGGGTTTTATTGTACCAAAACTAAGGTTTCAAGGTTTTTTTTTGAAATGGCTAGGGATTTTGCACATATTTTGGTGATTTTTAGACTTGTGGCTAGGGATTTTTGCATTAAAAAATTCTCACGTTCTTTGCGAGTTGTCGATTTGAGCTCGTGTGGCTAGGGTTTCGTGGTGTTTCTTGCAGACAAAAGGCGTCATTTTCTGGCCGCGTTTCTTGTTTTTTTGTAGACATGTTTTTTTAGAGCTCATATTTGGAGATTTTGAGCTCGGTTTTGGTGTTTTTTGTGATCGAACTTGGTCGGTTCAGCTTGCAACAGAGACACCTAGGGTTGTACCCTTTGTTTGCCACGATTTCGTGAGGATTCGAGCTATTTTTTGCAACTATTTTGTGCTTTCATGGTCGCCTAGGGCATTCTGTACTTTCGGCTTGGGTTTTGACCCTTCAGATCAAGTCAAAATTTTATTTTAATTGCAGATTCTCGGTGGGTTTTCGGGAGCTCAACTGGGTTGTCGTTAGATTTTTCTTGGTGTCTCGAAGTTCGTGCCTCAATATTTGTGCAAGTGGGTGTTGACGAATTTTTTTGGGTATTCAAAATTTTTTCTAGGTTTTCAACATCATTTTCTGGGTACTCTTCAGATCTTTTGGGTTTTGTCTTCAAAGTGCCTCGAAATTCGTGCTAGGGTTTCTGCTTTGAATTTGTGCTCTTTCTGTTTTCGTTTTGCCTTCACCAGTTTGACCTCAGTGTACGTGATGGCATCTTTGACAAATATAATGCTCGAAAGCAGCCAAAAGTCTAATGGGAAGAATTACAACACCTGGAAGCAGCGCATGATTACAATCTTTGAATATTGGTGTCTCGATCATGTCGTTTTGGGGAACTCAACCCGTCCCACTGTAGCCAGAAAGGATTAGGACAAATGGGATGGATGCAACCAAGAAGCTGTCATGCTCATCAAGCTTTCAGTCATTGACGACCAGCTGCCACAAGTGCCATCAAGCAAAACAACTGCTGAGGTCTGGACGTACCTGAAGGATCTTCATGAAACGTCAGATAAGAGTCGTGCGTTATTTCTTAAGAACATGCTCTTTTCGATAATGATGGACGAGAAGACCCCTCTCTAGGAGCATCTGACAAAGATAAAGGACATTCAAGACCAGCTAGAAGCTATTGGTCGGATGATGGAGGAAGAGGACATGGTAGTGATCACTCTGAAAAGTCTACCTAAGTCTTATGAACATTTCATCGAGACTCTCAACATTACGTTTGCTAATGTTGATCTGAAGTTTCCGGAGCTGTGTACTATCCTCTTGCAGCAGGATCACTGGAGACAGCAGTTTGGAAGCAGTACCAGTTCCACCTCCACAGAGCAAGCTTTCGCTGCCAAATCTTCTGCTAAGAACAAAGGGAAGGCGCAAACTTCTCAGTTGAAAAGCATTGGTTCTTCTCAAGATAGCAAGAAGAAGAAGAACGTTCAGTTCAATTATTGCCATAAGTATGGTCACATGAAGACTGACAGTCGAATTCGGTTGGCTTCTGAACAAAAGAAGCAAGGAGGGTCTCAACACAAGGAAAATGTCACAGAGCACACTGAGCAGAAAGAATCTGCATTCTATGCGTTTATGGCCAAGAGAACAGCAGATCCAGTACAATCTTCTGCCTGGTATATTGATTTCGGGGCATTGCGGCATTTTACTCATCGTCGGGATTGGTTCACAAAATTCAAACCATTCTCTAATTCTGTCATTTTTGGAGGAGGCGAAGAGTACACAGTTGCTGGTAAGGGCACTGTTCAGATTCACTCAGGAGGAAGAAATTTACTCTTTCTTGATGTTTACTATGTTCCCGGCATGGAACATAACCTTCTCTCAGTCAGTCAAATCATGTGGCATTCTCCCCAGTTAGATGTTGTTTTCAGTTCGTCCACTTGCAACATCGTTGATAAGGAGACTTGTACTACAATTGCTATGGGACTTGAGGATCATGGTCTGTATAGACTTGCTGATTCCGGTGATTCTCAGGAGCACACTTTGGCTGTCGGGAGTACTTCCATCATCAAACTTTGGCATCAGCGTTATGGGCACTTGAATGTGCACTATCTCTCTCAACTGTCTTGGGAGGGTTTGGTTGTTGGTCTACCTGAGATCCAACCTCAAAATTATGGAGTTTTTGGAGCTTGTCAAGCTGGGAAGCAGCATCAGACACCATTCTCGGATGGTGATTCTTGGCGAGACTCCAAGGTACTTCAATTGGTTCACGTTGATGTATGTGGACCAATGAACACTCCATCTATTATTGGGTCCAGGTACTTTTTATTATTTGTTGATGATTTTAGTCAAAAAATGTGGGTGTATTTTTTGAAACATAAATCAGATGTGTTCAACACATTTCAGCAGTTTAAGGCCTTAGTTGAGAAGGAATTAGGGTCTCAGATTGTCACTCTAAGGTCAGATAATGGGGGGGAGTTTTGTTCAGTTGACTTCTCTTCTTTTTGTGCTACACATGGCATTAAACGCCAACTCACTACACCATACACCCCTCAACAGAATGGTGTCGTTGAACGTAGAAATCGCACCATTACTGAAATGGCTCGTTCTATGCTGGAATACATAAATGTACCCAAGAAATATTGGGCTGAAGCAGTTTACACTGCAGTCTACCTCCTGAATCGGTCACCTACACAGGCCGTTAAGAAGATGACTCCAGAAGAAGCCTGGTCAGGACGTAAGCCTAAGGTGGGCCATCTGAAAGTCTTCGGTTCTAACGCTCATGTATGGATTCTAGAAGCCAAGCATACCAAGTTGGACTCCAAGAGCCAGACACATATGTTTATTGGTTACAACGGCAATCACAAGGCATACAGGTTGATTGATGTGGAGACAAACCGTCTCATATTCAGCCATGATGTTGTGATTGATGAGACTATTGGTCCATTTGTTCCTATTATCAGTCCTGTGGATCAGCCTATAAAGGTTCTTGATGAGGGTGTTCATCTTCCTCTTGGTTCCCCTGATGGGAGGGCTTAAGAGCATTCTGACTCTGAAGATGAGGAGTCTACCAGTCATGATATAGTACCACGTGATTTTCCACAGGACTCACATCCAGATGATTTTGTTCCAGAAATCCCAGGAGATGCTATTTCTCCTATTCCAGATGTTGGTACTTCTACTCGTCGGCCTAAGTGGTGGCTTAGGACTATCGGAGATCTTCACGATGATGAACTCATTGACGGTAGATCAGCTTGCATAAAGAGCTAGAAGCAACACATAGTCAATTTTGATCTTATGGCCAACATCCACAACATCTATGAGCCTCATACATATTCAGAGGCTAAAGGAATTCTAGAGTGGGAAAAGGCTATGCAGACTGAATACCATAGTCTTTTGAAGAATCACACTTGGGTTCTTTTTAATCTTCCTCCTGGGAAGAAACCTATTAGTTGCAAATGGGTTTATAAGGTCAAGTATCATGCAGATGGTACTCTGGATAAATACAAGGCCATATTAGTTGCTCGGGGATTCACACAGCGGGAGGGAACTGATTATGAGAAGACCTTTGCTCCTACTGCCAAGATAAGCACAATTCGTCTTCTTCTCGCTATTGCAGCCCAGTTTGGATGGACAGTTCATCAGATGGATGTCAAGAGTGCCTTTCTCAACGGTGAATTGCAGGAAGAAGTCTACATGACGCAGCCTCCTGGTTTCAAGGTTGCCGGCAAAGAACATCAAGTCTAAAGGCTCGTGAAAGCACTCTATGGACTAAAACAGGCTCCTCGTGCATGGTACATCAAGATTGATCAATACTTGGTTGATCATGGTTTTCAGCGCAACCCTTCTGACAGTAATCTGTATGTCAAGCACTTTGGTGATGATATTTTGTTTCTTGTTATCTATGTTGATGACTTGATCATTACTAGCAGTTCAACACTTTGATTGCAACAAGCAAACAGGATTTGTGTCAAGCTTTTGACATGACAGATTTGGGGCTTCTCCATTACTGTTTGGGTATTGAGGTTTGGCAGACCGCTGGTAGCATTTTTATCTCTCAGTCTAAATATGCCACAAGAATGCTTGACAAATTTCAGATGCAGGATTGCAAGCCTGCCTCCACACCTATGGAGAAGGGGCTGAAGTTGTCAACCAACTCTGATTCACCTCCAGTCGATGAAACAACATTCCGACAACTAGTGGGCAGTCTCATCTACCTCACTGCCAGTACACGTGACATCAGTTTTGTAGTGAGCTACATTTCTCGCTTCATGAGACTCCAAAAGTTGATCATTGGATTGCAGCGAAGTGAGTGCTGAGATATGTTAAGGGCACTTCAGATTATGGCATTCTGTATGGAAGATGCAAGGATCAAAAGTTGATTGGTTATACAGACTCCGATTGGGTAGGTTCAGTGGATGACAAAAAATCCACTTCTGGGTATGTATTCAATTTGGGTACAGGTGCTGTCACATGGACCTACAAGAAGCAATAGGCAGTGGCTCTTTCCTCGACTGAAGTAGAATATCGAAGAATAGTTAAAGCATCATGTGAGGCAGTGGTTCTTTCCTCGAGAGTTTGTTGCCATTTTAGATTCAAGTTTGAGCCCATTAATGTCATCTTTGGCTGGCCTTGAAGATTGGTGAATTCCTTTGTTCGAATGGTGTGGTTTTGTGAAAGTGCATGCCAAAAGGTTGGGGCCTAGGGAAATGCTTACTAGTAGAATCAATAGATAATACTTTGTAGGCCTGACGTTGGGGGTTCGGGAAATGGGGTTCCAAAATGCTAGGATGTAATGTGGTGGGGGTCAAGGGATTCATAGGTTGACAAGAGCATTGTGGTGAGGATTTGGGGATTGTAGGGTTGGGATACCTCACCTTCACTTCTACAGAGGTAGATTGTCATTGGCAATCCCAAAAGGCCAAAGAGGAATGTGTGAGTGGAGAAGTAAGGTTTAGGGCATCAAGGTACCAAGTGAGTAGGGAGGTAGAAGTTGAAAGGTCTATCGAAGAGAAGGAAGCGAGTTCTACTTGGGACGTGGGGAATTGAGGAAAGGGATGCCAACATGAGAAAGTCTAAAATCTTGCCCAAGGTAGGATAGTGATTCAAACACCCTCATACTAAAGATTAGGGGCATTTAAAAAAGTACATGTCAACATACCTAATTACCCATGTAGTAGGTGATATCACAAAACAAATGTATCTACAAGCAACATTGAAAAAACAAATTAAAATCTTAAAAGTTCATGTTTTTTTTTGAAAATTACAATTAAAGGTAAAATAAAAATATAAAATAATAAAAATAAAAACTTTTAAAATACAAATTTTGATAAATGAGATTCCAAATATCTTATCTCATAGTGGACCAATATGCAATATTGGAATGATTCACCATATATTCTAGAGTTACACCTTTGGCTTTTGCTTCACTCACCTTGAACAATCTAGCCAATTCAGCCCTCTCTTTTAAGTGTATTTTTCCACAAACCCTAATCACATAAAGCCTAGTTCATTCATGCCTAATATTGATGGTGACCAACTCTACTATAACACTCATGGAAATCAATTTTGTATGTATGACACAACCTGCTGCCCCCTAAATTTTTTGATTTGTTTTGTCCAAAATGGTAGTGTTACTGCAACAAGGTATTTGTGAGTTCAAATAGACATTTTGCATATTTTTTGACATTGATTGAAAGGTATTTAAAAGGGTTTCATAAAACACTTGCTACATTTAAATTTACTTTCTTGGTCTTCACCACATACTCATCATCAGAAGGACCCATATTGCTCTTTTTGATTTGTAAATAAAAATGTGATAGCAAATTGAACACAAAGACAACAAAAAGAATGCTTAAGATATCTTTTACAAAATAAAATAACAATACCTAATTCAGCCAAGGTGAGTGTAGCTTACTTGACAATGAATGGTCACACACTCAACAATGACAAATGTTAAGAGCGACTATCTTGCCTTGCTCTTCATGGCTGCAAGTGCAAAAATAATTGTTGTAATTGTGACGTGGATTGAATTGTTTATTCACCAGATGCTTATGAAGAATGCCTTGGATGGCTCTTAAGGTTATGATCTCACCTGGATAAAATTTGTATTACCATGGAATTTGTGAGCAGCTAAGGTGTAATATAAAGTTCTTGTCAATGAATACAAATGACAGTTTTATATTCCCTCAAATACTCCAGTGAGTTCCCTTTAAATTCAACAACCATTCTGTTAGTTGTCCACTTAGGAGAGTCATTGTAATGGTTCAGTGTCCAAATACTGATTTTCTTACTGAGAGGGTCTTAGATTCATTTAAGAACAACCCTAAAATTATTTTCCTTAATTTTTTTCCAGCTTAACTATATGTTTCCCCTGCCACCACCAATCTATTTTTTTAGTGTGACCTTCAGCAGCCATGGTTTATTTACATATGTATCACGAGTCTTCATATGAACCTTGACAATATGAAGATCATTGTCTAGTGGCAGAAGTCTGTTTTCCTCTGTTTTCTGCTAATTGAATCTCAGGGATTAGATTGCTAGCTTCCCATTGACTTAAGAGAACCATTTCTTGTATGTTTTTGGTCTATAACCACTCAATGGTATCAAGTTGGAGTCGATTGTTATAAGACCATGTAATCAAGCGCACCCATCAAAGGTTGAAGGAACATTTGCAAGTTCTATGTTTTAACATGAGTCTTTTTGTTTGGAGAAGATTCTCTAAATGGGTGGAAGATAACATTTTGAACGTATGAGAGACACCTTTGCCATGACTGGGTTAAACTGACTGTGAGTTAGGGTGACTATTGTGATAAATCCAACCTTAATAATGCATTTTGTTTAAAAGGTGCTCTCTAGCTAATATGTGTGTACGGAAAAGGTGTGTTGTACACCTAGGCATACATGCATCACATGGGTTTGACATTTTTGGGGTTACTTTATGTGTTGTATGTAACATTTTGAAAAATATTTAATGTGGGGCTGCACATTGGGTAAATATTTAATATTGGGAAAACTTAGTACCAAAAAGTAAATGTGGGGGTTAATGGTTTTGTAAATTTAGAGTATTAGTCACATGGTTTTATGTAATACCACTTGGTGGTTTTGTGCAAGCTTATGTGTATAAAATCAAACACATGTGTAGTAGTCTAAGGTTGACTATTTTGGCTAAAGTGTTGAGAGCATTTCTTATTTGCATTTGTGAGGGTTTGAAGCATGGCATGGGGTGTGTGGTTACATGTTTGTTCACATGGAGTGCATGTAGAGAGCTTGTGTTTAAGAAGTGTTCATGGAGACTTTGAAGCTGTATTGTAATCATTATTGAATAATATATGAGTGATGGATGCTTTTGGAGGTTGAGTTTTTCCATCTTGAGGGTTTTCCTAGGGTATATTTTGTGTCACCTTTGATGGTATGTTGTTTATTCTTTTTAAAATGGATTCTGAATACTTGTTTGCACAGATTTCTCTATTTGGGTTATGCGGAAATTGTCATGTATGGCTGCAAATTTCCTTTCAATATACTTGTAGTAGTTATTGCTTTTGTTTGTAGTAAGGTAGTTTATGTATATCTTGGTAATTTCTTTGAATTCAATGTGTAATGATTTGGCAGATTATGGGGTGCACAGACTCAAAGGTCTCTGCAGAACTTTGACATTGGTGGAGAGCGTGAGCAGATGCCAGAACCAATTATACGATCATTTGGTGTTCTTAAAAAATGTGCTGCTAAGGTGTACTTTCTGTTTCATTCTTTTCTTAACCTCCTAATGTTTAAGAGTATAGCATAAATTTGGGATTCATGTTATTTAGATTTCTTGTTTGATCTAGTTTTGATGCATCTGGGCTTGGTTTTCTCCACTTGACTTTTGACACGAGTACCTACAAGTCAACTCCATCTTGTTGATAAAGACAACAAAAATGTTTTGTTTGTGCAGTCAGATTCTTTAGTTTAACACATTAAGATTGTACTTGCTGATAAATGCATAGTTCTTATAGGGCACATATATCTTGTTCTTGTATTGAGTTTGTATTTCTATGTATAAATCCAAGCAAAAAGATATATTTAGCATAAAACTATTGAGAAGCAGAAGTATAACAATAGTATACTGCAGATATAAGCATATAATAGCAAGTGCTAGCGATGACTTGATTGATACAAAGAGTCTTTTTCAACAAAATGCAATAGTTACTAATCAGAATTTTTCCTAAGAACTTTTCGTATGCATCTCTTCAAAACAGAATCAAAACTATCACCTATATTTAACATACAATTTGATTAAAGTTTTTATAACAAGATATTAATTAGCAAGCAAAATAAAATAGGCTGACTTTGCTGCCTGCACTACCCCCTAGTTGCCTGCCCCATTTTTGTTCTTATAAAATCAGAGATAATGTTGAGCAGGATTTTTGAATTTAAACACAAATAAATACACCATACCTCATACTTGTACGATTAGCTAATTGCTTATTTATATTGTGTGCCATATAAGTTGCCTAGTTATATACTTTGCCTTGCATAATTCAACCAATATATTCAAATACTCTCAGTGGCATTTCAGCTTTCTTATCTGATAGCATGAGTTGAAATAGGACAAATTTATTATCGGATTTTAACTAATTTTCTTTTGATGGAGGTGCTTCGACGCCTTTCCCTTCATTGTAGGACGAAGACTAAAAAATTATTCTTAGAGTGTTTCTTTTTGGTAGATCCCGCTCGAGGTATCATACACACAAACTGAACTGCCATGGGTAAATCAAATACCCTGTGTAACAGTACTTTGTTGCAGCAGAAAAATGAGAATGAGAGATTTACATTAGGAGCACAAATACCAACTACAACACCTACCTAGTAATATAAAAAAAATAACATATTGCTAAGACTAACGCATATATAAAACAAGAAATATTTGTCATTGGAATAATGTAAATACTAGCACCTACTACATACAACACAAATGAACACGTTTTTGGATCACATTGACCACAAAAGCTGACAAAACCCCTATCCAAAAGGTGGGAAATCAGGAAGATCTAGAACCTTTGTGAATTTGGTTAATCACCCAACCTTGCCACCTTGTAACCAATTCTTTGTCACTTGGTATTCATCAGACTTTGTTGAAACTTGTACACATCCTCTTGATGCTTGATTCTTTGCTCCACACTCCATAGTGAGCAACCCCTACCAATTTGTACATCCAATGCCCTATTGACATGATCATTCGAAAGTACATCATTTAGCATGTATTTAACCATACAATAGTATGAGCAAGATATGTCGTTGCCGAACTACAATGATCAACATCCTTGGTGGATTACCCTTGTGACAACATTAAGATAACATATAAAGAGAATATCACTTGCAAATTGATCATGAAGACCAACTTCTCCTTTATCAATCAAGATATGGGAAATCAAAATTTTGCTTCATGTCAATACTAAAAAAAACTAGAAACCAAACTCAGGGACACCATACTTTGAGCATTGAACATTTAATGAAGCTAAACTAAAATATTCATATTCATTACTCCAATCTGGAATAATGCAATGAAAATCAACCAAAACATTCATACAAAGTTCCTAGATCTAAAATACCCACATAAAATAAACAAATATGTATATATAACATGGCTAGAATAGAGTATTTTATTCACACATTTCATTCAAATGATTACATAGATCTGCTGCAACAAATATTTGTTGATAATGAAGACTATAATGATTACAAAGAATTTTGAAAATGACCAAGCTGTTGTAGACCTCTCAATTGAAGTGTTGATGCAACCTTCATATGAAGTTTCCCTCAAGAAACCCAAGAATTTTCATCCTTAGATTCGATAGCTAAACACAAGAGCTCGAACTATGGTTGGGGTTTGTTGATGTATTGATGGAGGATGATCCAAAATGATAAAATTGCTTTCCTTATATAGAAGTTGAAGGCCATGTGTGGGCCCAAACATGTTGAGAGTTGTTTGAGAGTTTCTTGGCATTTTACATTCAAAATTGAGCCCATTAATAACATCCTTGGTTGGCCTTGAAGATTGGTGAATTTCTCTATTTGAACAAGAAGTTTCTGTGGAACTGCATCCAAGAAGGTTGGGGTTTGGGAAATGCTTACTATATGAGTAGTTAATACTTCATAGGTTTGAATCTGGGGGTTTGGGAAATGGGGTTCCAACATGTTAGGATGCAATACGATGAGGTTCAGGGATTCACATGTCAATAGGAGCAATCTGACAAAGGGTTAATGGATTTAGGGGTTAGGGTACTCTATTGACACTTATATAGAGTTATATTGTCTTTGACAACCTTGAAAGTTTAAATAGGGATGTATGAGTAGAGAAGTAGGATTGGGGCATTAAGGTGCTAGGTGAGTAGGGAGACTGAGGTTTGAAGGCTTGTGGGAGAGAAGAAAGTGGGTTGCGTGGGTGCAAAGAACTAAGTTTGAAACCCACCCAAGGTAGGAAAGTGACCTAGGTGCCCTCTGTTAGAATAATATTTCTTTATACTGTTAATGGTCAATAATGTAATTAGTTAGTTTAGACATCTTAAATGTCTTCTGTAGTGAGTAGGTAGAGGTTGGTAGACATCTTAAATGTCTACAGTTGTAGTTAGCTGAAGTAGTTAGACTCATTAATGTTTTCAGTGCTATGCCACTGCTATATATTGTAATCTTTCCTTCTTGTTAATACAAGCAATTAATAGAATTACTAGTTCATTTCAGAACATGGTATTAGAGCAGGATTTTTGTTTTTGAAAAAATTTCAAATAAAAAATCGTGAGGAATTTTTTTTGAGTTTTGAAAATTTCTTTGTATTTTTTTCGAAATAGTTTTTTTTTAATCTTGATCTGAAAAATTGTGGCTCTGTGTTTAAGATTTTTGTGCCTTTGTTAAAGGCAAAAATCGCAGGTATTTTTTTGCAGGCTTGTGCCCTAGGCTCGCAGATTTTTTCGTGGTCTCTTCTGTTCCTGGGCGCATGTTTCTTCTGAGCACGATTTTCAGATTCTTCTAGGCGCGTGTTTTCACCTGTTTTAGCCACGATTTCGGTTCTTCCTGGGCACGTATTTTGTGAAACCTATGTTGGACGCGTTTTTCAGAGATTGTGTGCAGGGTTTGGACGGGTTTCATTTGCGCTTTTGGCTCTCTTTTAGACGCGTTTTTGCCCCTGTTCTTGGCCCCCGATCTCTTCATTTTTGGGCTGCGTTTTTGAGTAATCTTCTGGGCGCATGTCTTTGTCTTAAAGTTGCGTCCTTCTTGCTTGTGCTTTCCAAGTGGCTATACTTGCGAATTCCAGAATTCTTTGCATTTTTCTGAGTTGTCATGGCCGCCTAGGGTTTCTGCAAACTCGACTAGGGTTTTGACCCTTTATTTCAAGTCGAAATTTTATTTTGGTTGTAGATTCTTTGTGGGTTTTTTGAGATCTCAACTGGGTTGTCTTTAGTTTTTTTTGGGTACCTCGGATTTGTGCCTTGAAATTTGTGCACGTGGGTGCTGTCGAAATTTTCTGCATATTCTTCAAATTTTGTCTTAAAACCTCTGCATTGGTTTTATACATCGAAATCCGTGCTACGGTTTCAATTTTTGCCTTGTAATTTGACCTGCAAAACTTGTTTTTTTTTGTTTTCAGTGTGGTGGTTTTTGTGCCTTCACCAGTTTGACCTCGGGGTACGTGATGGCATCTTTGACAAATATAATGCTCGAAAGCAGCCAGAAGTTTAATAGGAAGAATTACAACACCTAGAAGTAGCGCATGCTTACGATCTTTGAATATCGTTGCCTCGGTCAGGTCGTTTTGGGGAACTCAACACTTCCCACTGTAGCTGGAAAGGACCAGGACAAATGGGATGAACGCAACCGGGAAGCTGTCATGCTCATCAAACTCTCAGTCACAGATGAGCAACTACCTTAGGTACCGTCTTGCAAAACTGCTACAAAAATCTGGGATCATTTGAAGGCCCTTCATGAAACCTCCGACAAGAGCAGAGCGTTCTTTCTCAAGAACATGCTCTTTTCCATCATGATGGATGAGAAAATGTCCTTACAAGAACATCTGACAAAGATTAAGGACATTCGTGATCAGTTGGAGGCGATTGGTCGAACAATGGTGGAAGAGGACATGGTCATCATTACTTTGAAGAGTTTGCCAAAATCTTATGAGTATTTCATTGAAACGCTAAATATTACTTCAACAAATGTTGATTTGAAGTTTCCAGACTTGTGTAACAAGCTTCTACAACAGGATCGTTGGAGAGAGCAGTTTGGGAGTAGTACCAGTTCCACCTCCACAGAGCAAGCGTTCTTTGCCAAATCTTCTGCTAAGAACAAAGGGAAGGCTCAATCTTCTCAGCTGAAAGGCTTCGGTTCTTCTCAGGACAAGAAGAAGAAGAAGAACGTTCAGTGCAATTATTGTCATAAGTATGGTCACATGAAGGCTGATTGTTGAGTTTGATTGGCTTTTGAACAAAAGAAGCAGGGAGGGTCTCAACAAAAGGCAAATGTTGTCGAACACTCTAAGCAAAAAGAATCTGCATTCTATGCTTTTATGGCCAAAAGAACTGCAGATCCAGTATAATCTTCTACCTGGTATATTGATTCAGAGGCTTCGCAGCATTTTACTCATCGTCGGGATTGGTTCACAAAATTCAAACCTTTCTCTGATTCTGTCATTTTTGGAGGAGGCGAAGAGTACACAGTTGTTGGTAAAGGCACTGTCTAGATTCACTTAGGAGGAAGAAATTTACTCTTTCTTGATGTCTACTATGTTCCCGGCATGGAACATAATCTTCTCTCCGTCAGCCAGATCATGAGGCATTCTCCCCAGTTGGATGTTGTTTTCAGTTCATCCACCAGCAACATCGTTGATAGGGAGACTCATACTACAATTGCTATGGGACTTGAGGATCATGGTCTGTATAGACTTGTTGATTCCGGTGATTCTCAGTAGCACGCTGTGGCAGCCAGGAGTACTTCCATCAGCAAACTTTGGCATGAACGTTATGGGCACTTGAATGTGCACTATCTCTCTCAATTGTCTCGGGAGGGTTTGGTTGTCGGTCTACCTGAGATCCAAACTCAAAATCATGGAGTTTGTGGAGCCTGTCAAGCTGGGAAGCAACATTGGACACCATTCTAGGATGGTGATTCTTGGCGAGCCTCCAAGGTACTTCAATTGGTTCACGCTGATGTATGTGGACCAATGAACACTCCATCTGTTACTGGGTCCAGGTACTTTTTATTATTTGTTGATGATTTCAGTAGAAAAATGTGGGTGTATTTTTTGAAACATAAATCAGATGTGTTCAGTACATTTCAGCAGTATAAGGCAATAGTTGAGAAAGAATCAGGGTCTCAGATTGTCATTCTAAGGTCAGATAATGGGGGGGGGGAGTTTTGTTCAACTAGCTTCTCTACTTTTTGTGCTACAGACAACATTAAACACCAACTCACCACACCATACACCCCTCAGCAGAATAGTGTCGTTGAATGTAGGAATCACACCATTACTGAAATGGCTCGTTCTATGCTGGAGTATAGAAATGACCCTAAGAAATACTGGGCTGAAGCAGTTTATACTGCAGTCTACCTCTTGAATCGGTCACCTACAGAGGCCGTTAAGAAGATGACTCTTGAAGAAGTTGGTCAGGACGTAAGCCTAAGGTGGGCCATCTGAAAGTCTTTGGTTCTACAGCTCATGTCTGGATTCCAGAAGCCAAGCGTGCCAAGTTGGACTCCAAGAGCCAACAACTTATGTTTACTGGTTACAGCGACAATCGTTTCATTTTCAGTCGTGATGTTGTGATTGATGAGACTACTGGTCCATTTCTTTCTACTACCAGTCCTGAGGATCAGGCTATGAAGGTTTTTGATGAGGTGTTCGTCTTCCTCTTGGTTCCCTTGATGGGAGGGCTTTAGAGCATTTTGACTCTGAAGATGAGGAGTCTACCAGTCATAATCTAGCACCACTTGATTTTCCTCAGGATTCACATCCAGATGACTTTGTTCCAGAAATCCCAGGAGATGCTGTTTCTCCTATTCTAGATGTTGGTACTTCTACTCTCCAGCCTAAGTGGTGGATCAAGACTATCGAAGTTCTTCATGATGATGAACTCATTGAGCGCAGATCAACTCATAGAAAGAGCAAGCAGCAAAACACAGTCAATTTTTCTCTTATGGCCAACATTCATAGCATCAATGAGCCTCAGACATATTCAGAGGCTAAACGAATTCCAGAGTGGGAAAAGGCTATGGAGACAGAATACCATAGTCTTCTAAAGAATCACACTTGGGTTCTTTCTGGCTCATTTCTTTCTACTACCAGTGCTAAGGATCAGCCTATGAAAGTTTCTGATGAGGGTGTTCGTCTTCCTCTTGGTTCCCCTGATGGGAGGGCTTCAGAGCATTCTAACTCTGAAGATGAGGAGTCTACCAGTCATGATCTAGCACCGCCTGATTTTCCTTAGGATTCACATCCAGATGACTTTGTTCTAGAAATCCCAGGAGATGCTGTTTCTCCTATTCTAGATGTTGGTACTTCTACTCTCTGGCCTAAGTGGTGGATCAAGACTATTGGAGATCTTCATGATGATGAACTTATTGAGGGCAGATCAACTCGCAGAAAGAGCAAGCAACAAAACACAGTCAATTTTGCTCTTATGGCCAACATTCACAACATCTATGAGCCTCAAACATATTCAGAGGCTGAAGGAATTCTAGAGTGGGAAAAGGCTATGGAGACAAAATACCATAGTCTTCTGAAGAATCACACCTGGGTTCTTTCTGATCTTCCTCTTGGGAAGAAACCTATCAGCTGCAAATGGTACTTTGGATAAATACAAGGCCAGATTAGTTGCTTGGGGATTCACACAGCAGGAGAGTATTGACTATGAGGAAACCTTTGCTTCTACTGCCAAGATGAGCACGACTCGTCTTCTTCTCGCTATTGCAGCCCAATTTGGATGTTCAGTTAATCAGATGGATGTCAAGAGTGCCTTCCTCAATGGTGAGTTGCAAGAAGAAGTCTACATGATGCAGCCTCCTGGTTTCAAGGTTGCTGGCAAAGAGCATCAGGTATGTTGGCTCGTGAAAGCACTCTATGGACTGAAACCGACTCCTCGTGTGTGTTACATCAAGATTGATCAGTACTTGGTTGATCATGGTTTTCAACGCAACCCTTTTGACTCTAATTTATATGTCAAGCACTCTGGTGATGATCTTTTGTTTCTTGTTGTCTATGTTGATGACTTGATCATTACTGGCAGTTCAACACATTTGATTGCAGCAATCAAATAGGATTTGTGTGAGGCTTTTGACATAACAAATTTGGGGCTTCTCCATTATTGCTTGGGTATTGAGGTTTGGCAAAGTCTAGACAACTGATAGTATTTTTATCTCTTAGTCTAAATATGCTCGAAGTCTTCTTGACAAATTTTGGATGCAGGATTGTAAACCTGCCTCCACACCTATGGAGAAGGGGCTGAGGTTATCAGGGAAATCTGATTCACCTCCGATCGATGAAACGACATTCAGGAAACTAGTGGGTAGTCTCATCTACCTCACTGCCACTAGACCTGGTATTAGTTTTTCCTTGAGCTACATTTCTTGCTTCATGAAAGCTCCAAAAGATCATCATTGGGTTATAGCGAAGCGAGTGCTGAGATATGTGAAGGGCACTTCAGATTATGGCATTCTGTATGGCAGATGCAAGGCTCCAAAGCTGATTGGTTATACAGACTCAGATTGGGCAGGTTCAGTGGATGACAAAAAATCTACTTCTGGGTATGTATTCAGTTTAGGTACAGGTGCTGTCACATGGACCAACAAGAAGCAGCAGGCAGTGGCTCTTTCCTCGACTGAAGTTGAATATCGAGGAACAATTAAGGTAGCATGTGAGGTAGTTTGGCTCCGCAGGATGCTTTCTGACATGCACATGTCACAGGCAGGACCTTCTCCCTTGTACACTGATAATCAAGGGGTGCTCAAACTGGCCAAAAATCCAGTCTTCCATGAACATACCAAGCATGTCAAGCTTCATTGTCACTACATCTGCAAGCTGGTAGAAGACGGATTAGTTCAGCTGCAGTATGTTCTGACAGTGGATCAAATTGCAGATATTCTCACCAAGTCTCTGAGCCTGGATAAGTTTGTCAAATTCAGGGGGCAACTTGGTGTTGTTGATAGATTGACCATTAAGGGAGGGTGTTAGAATAATATTTCTTTATATTGTTAATGGTCAATAATGTAATTAGTTTGTTTAGACATCTTAAATGTCTTCTGTAGTGAGTAGGTATAGGTTGGTAGACACCTTAAATGTCTACAGTTGTAGTTAGCTGAAGTAGCTAGACTCATTAACGTTTTCAGTGCTATGCCACTGCTATTTATTGTAATATTTCCTTATTGTTAATACAAGCAAGTAATAGAATTACCAGTTCATTTCAGAACACCCTCATACTTAGGACTAGGGGCATTATAAGTCCACCCTTGACAAAATTGCTTGCTCTCAAGCAATGCAAGTTTGGATGTTCCAAGATCTTTGGTCTTTCCCAAGTAGCATTTTCAATATGTAGATTCTTCCTTTGAACATAATACTTTGTAATGCTTTTATTTCTCAACTTCTTCATTTTTATATCAATATTGACGTCAAGCTCTTAAATGAGCTTGAAGAGCACACACTAATACTGAGAGCGAGCGGTGGTGGTGGGGGGGGTTGAATCAGTATTAGGACAAATTTTAACACTTATTTCAAAGCTGAAAATACAACTTCAAAAAACATCAAGCAAGCTACTCATGCAAGAACACAAAAATTACGTGGAAAACCCCTAAGGGAAAAAACAACAAAATATTGCTTTTATTAACTTCTTTACAAACTGTAGGCAACAACCCACATAAGACATCGATCTTACAAACATGAGCTCCAACTCATTGAAAGTACCAACTCCCTCTGAGCACCAACTTAGTATGAGGCACTGAACTCCAATAAACTCTGCTTGAGAAAGAAAAATTCTTTGTACTTTGCTCAATCTCTCTTTGTTAATCTACACTTCATTCTATGCTCATCGACCTGTATCTCTGATTTTCAATTATTGAAAAAAAACCTTCCTCTCAAAAGCTACATACTCTATCCATGCTTTCATAAAAAAACTCTCTTTTTTTAGAAAACAATTAAAAAACAAAAAACTGTTGATAAGGCGCCCAAAACCATAGTTGCAAGACTCGTTGAGTATTTGTCGAGTTTTTAAAAACTCGCGAGTTTCTTTTGCTGGTGAGATTTTCTTGCATTTACTCGCCACAACTGCTCATAGGGTCAAGACCAAAAACTCAGCGAGTCTGACTAAAAAACTCACCCGCTCAGAAAAATGTTTCCCGCGGCTGGTTAAAGGGCATAGTCATTTCATTTTTTAGTCTAATAGTTGTTGTCCTTCACCAAAAACACCCTCCCAAGCGTTTAGCACGTTAATGCAAAATGATGTACACCATGAAGGTTTGTGTGATTTTGAAGGTCTTAATTTGGGTGTTGCCCCCAGGCCCCCTCGAGGGGTGCTACCCCTTGACCCTGTTGGGGGCATTGCCCCTAGACCCCCACGAGGGGCCCTGCCCCTCAACCCCATTGGGGGCATTGCCCTCAAACTCCCATTGAATTCATTTGATTTTCTAGGTACTCTCCAAGTCCAAGTTTGCCTACAAGTTTTTATCCATAATATCGTCTAGTTCTACCTCTCCCCTAGTTTTTAGTAGACATGGGAAGAGGAAGATGTACATTTGTAAAATATATTATTGTGGTATTTACTTTCAGTTTTACAAAAACAATTTGTTATTTTCATTTTGTTTCAGACTAGCAGCATCAGCGCATTCCACATGAGGATGCCATTTTGTACCCAATTTGCTTTCAAATCAATCAAATACAACTAGACTCAGCTTGTTTCTTTTATGTACTCATTTATTGACTCATTGGATGTATCTTATCATTGAATTTTGTGAAAAAAGCATTTTTTAATGAATTTTAAGCAATTTTTAAGTTGCCGAGTTTTTTGCTGAGTTTTTGCCGAGTCATGTTTTTTGGGCTTGGCGAGTTTTTCAACTATGCCCAAAACACTAAAAAATGTTTCCCTTCTTTTGTTTTGTAATTATCCATGAAAACTTCAATGATAAAACCTTCTAAAGTTGGCGTTGCATTTCTGTTTTTAATCTACAATTAAAATCAAGATAAAAAATCTTCTTATGTTGGTGCCCACATCAAACTGCTTTTCTTATCCGAACTTATCCAAAATGAGGCGCCTATCTTATCCTTTAATCTGATTTTCTTTATAAAATCTTATCCGTTCTTTTTCTTTCGTCTTCTCTTTCTATTCTCGTCTATTTCTTTTCTTGTCTTATAAAGCTGCTTTTAAAATCTTATCTTATTTCCTTCTAAAGATGGCAGCCAGCTTATGAGATTTGCTTTCCTTTCTCAAACCTTATCAAATCTTAACAAAATAATTGTTTTGCAATGCTTATCTTCATCATGCTTGTGGTGGCGCTGATTTCTTTATGTATGCTTTAATTTCTTAAAGCTACTTTTATCCTTCTATACATGGCATTTATCCTTCTACAGATTTGGATATATAGCATTGTTTTCACCATTGTATGCTACTATGCAGTATTGATATGAAGGTTTTCTAGCATTGATATGCAGGTTTTCTTCTGTATCTAAGCGTGTATAGTGCAGCAGCATCAAACACTAGGTGAATTCTTTTTAACACAGCATGCATCAAGCTTTGACATCTTTCTAGCCGCATGCATCAATTTGACATCTTTTCTAGCCGCATTCATCAAGCTTTGACATCAATGACAATTATCTAACAGAGCTTTCCCTCATCATCCAAGGGTAGAATATCCACTAATGGTCTGATATGTTATCAAGGGGCCTTTTTGAGGTGAGACACATGAAACACATTATGAATCTTGCTATTTTCTTGCAATTCCAACTCATATACAACTTCACCAACTCTCCTCAAGATTTTGTAAGGCCCATAAAAGCGGAGTTTGAGCTTTTTAGCCCTACTACTCTTGATGGAGGTTTGCCTATAAGGCTGCAACACCAATAAGGCCATATTTCCAACATCAAATGACCACTTTATGTGGTTTTGATCTGCATAGAATTTCTGTTGATTCTAGGCTTGCTAGAGGTGATCTTTGAATGATCTCAATATGTCTTGGCTATGCTCCACTAAATAATTGGTTGTTGGTGCTTTGCTATTTGTGAAAACTAAGTAAACAAAGGGTAATGCATCATAACCATGTAACTCGATGAATGGAGACATACCAATGGACATATCTTAGGTAGTGTTGTTGTAGCTACACTCTCTCAAATATGACCACATAACTCAAGTTAACTATTGATCTGAAACATGTAGGATTCAACCCACTTGTTCACTATCTCTATTTGTTTGTCTGTTTGAGGACAATAACTTGTGCTAGCAGTGAGTTTTGTATCATTCAGATGAAATAGCTCTTTCCAAAAGGAGTTGAGGAATTTATTATTTTTAGGCAACCCATGTAGCCTAAACCATAGTGATGAGACTCGATAGGACTTGCCTGGACTCGGCGAGTCATGAGTCGAGTCACCCTAGCCAAGTCTGGGGGGTTCAAACTCAGAATCGGTCGAGTCTGGACAAGTCTTGGTGAGACTCTGTTGGTGTAATAACTAACACCTCTGGAGTGTGAGTTGTTACGGACAGCTATGCACACTACGTGATGAGTGCTCTTCAAATTAGGAGGGGAAGCTCCCTCGTTGTGCGGACAAAATGCTTAAAAAGTAAACTAAACTATTTCCTATCTTTTTGTCTCAGCTTAAAGAGGCACAAGGTTTGCAATAAACTTCAAACGTTGCAGCCAAGGTTTTTCTGGTTTCCCAGGACTTAACTACAACTCAAAACTAAGTAACTTAACTATCCAATCCCCTCAAGAAATTAGAGCATGAGGAAACGGAGTGGGAATGAGCTTACACGATAAACCGGGTATAGATTCACAACATGAAGGCAAGGTGGGCACAACTATTTGCTTGTCTGAATAAGTTTATTATCACACACATTATACGATAAGCTTTAAGTACAAATTCTCAACGTGAAGGCAAGGTGGGCACAACTATTTGCTCAATCTGAATAGGCTTATTAGAAACACAACACAAATGATAGCCAACTAGGACAATAAATTGCAGAGACGAAACACGCATACAATTTACGATCGAACTAGCCACTATATCTAACTAAGATAAGCATTCACCATAATAATTGCATGAAACCCGAGTGGCATAACAATTCATTATCATAATAAATAGTCGCGAACAGATACAAAATAAGCAATATTACAGGCAAGGTGGGCACAACATATATTACTCTCTCGTGCAAAAGTTATGTACAAATGAGCAAAAGATTTTATTTATAGACATCAAAGGTGTAGGGAACCTTAAAATCACCTTGAGTCAACTACAGTCTTGCAATGCATGCAAGATTATTGCTAAACCCTAATAAAGGAAACTATACAGTTAACTGGAAAGCTATCATCAGTTAACCGGTACATCTAATCTAAATGGACAATGTGCAAGCATGCACGTCCTTCTTGAAAGCAAGTTAACTAGAATACTACCATCAGTTAACGAAAACCCTAAATGTAACTCCAAGTGAACATAGATAATCCCAGAATAGACATGCATGAGATGTGACAGCGAGTTAACTTGAAAAGGTAACGCCAAGTTTAACTCCTGTGTTTAACGTCTATCCTGAGAGGTGGGAACTGAAGTCTACTGGCCGTGATCTCAAGCAACCAACCCCTCCACGAGGTTGTTGACTGCATCATTGTCTGGAGCACTGATACGCTGCCGAAGTATACTGTGTCTATGCAGCATGTCCTCACCAGTTGTAATCTAGGACTAAAGTTCACCTTTGCTCTTAGTTGCCTCATCGAACAATGCTGATATGACTGTAAGCTGATTCATCTTACAACCAATTGTCTCCCCACTAAAAATGCCATGAATGAGTGCTTGGAGCTTTGACTGAACATCAGCAAGCTCAACATATGCACCACCCTCAATCTGATATCGGCACGGTATGCGAGACACGAGAGTTCTCACGTACCGGAGTGCACTAGTGATGTGCTCTCTACTCTCAGCCAACTCTGATGGTATCGTTTCCTCTATCTTTGCCTTGAAAACTAACTGTGTCTTTAAAGCGTAGATAGCTTCTTTATCCTCTGCATTTGTGACTGATTCATATGCCACACTCAGGTGAGCAAACATAATCTCATCCCGGGGTTTGTCCATCGCCATGTCTCGCTCCTCATCTTGGAGACGTAGACGGAGTTCGTGTGCATTGTACCGCAACTGGCATAACTCTGCAAGCACAAAGCGGCCTCTAATAATGAATTCCTCCTCCCAATCCTCCAAATGCTTGCCGTATTCAACCAGGTGATTAAGTTGGCCTTGTTTTGCTTGGCGGCTCTAGCATCGGTGGGAGTATGGCGGTGACATCTGACCTGTGTACAAGGCTAGAAATGTACTGACGAAGCTGTTTGATTTCAGCCTTGAGGGCTACTTTGTCTTTTTCGTCTTTCAGCATCCTATCCCTTGCGTTGTCTGTAGCAACCTGTAGGAGATTAACTTGCGTCTGGCAGGTGCTTCGACCAAGGTTGACTGTGATCACCTCGAAGTCTTGAACTTCAATCTCGTCCAAACTCTTCCCCTCTGGAGGTATGGCAGTCTCAACGACAATCTCCATATCAACATTCCTCTGCACATGGACCTATTTCTTGATCCTCTTGTCTGGTGCATCCTGGTAAGCCTGATCAAAATTAGAATGATCAAGGACGTAAGATGGCTGCCTCCTCTTCCTTCCCAGTTGAGCCTCAATCCAAGACTGATCTCGGCTAATGCCACTGGAAGGATCTGTACTAGCTATGAGAGGCTCTAACGAGAGTGAGTATGTAGAAGAGTTGCTGCGAGGTGGCGAGTCTAAGTCCAATTCAATGTGAATTGAGACTGGCGGCTGCTCTGGTGTCGGTGATGGAATGCGAGGCCGAACCTCAGGCTGTGGCAAATTCTGAACTGGCCTCTAAATAGGCTCTCTGACAGGCTCTGTGTGTGTATCAATGGCAAGTGCCTTACCTTTTGAATTGTTAGGCGCTTGACTCTTCTTAGGAGGGTTACTCATTTTCTTCTGCTTAGGTTTAGATGAGGAAGGTAGTGAAGCATCTACTGGTGGCGTCTCTGTTTTGGGTACGACTACCCTCCTAGTCTTTTTGCTGTCGAGGTAAAGTATACTGTTTTGGATAACTCTACTA
Organism: Sequoia sempervirens; assembly: GCA_007258455.2. Taxonomy (NCBI): domain Eukaryota; kingdom Viridiplantae; phylum Streptophyta; class Pinopsida; order Cupressales; family Cupressaceae; genus Sequoia; species Sequoia sempervirens. The sequence goes on along the minus strand of VDFB02000003.1, from coordinate 272,984,165 downwards.
GACCTCTCCTTTGCTGATGTGTACTCCTTGGCGTACCAATCAATTGTCGGCAATGGTTGTGTATCAGCCTGCTCTCTGAAAAATTGAGGAAGTGTATCTCCCTCATCCTTTGATAAACCTCCCACATCTTCTACCAAGAAGACAAAAATCTGCGGGAGAGAGAAGCGGCCATAGCTACATCTGCGCACCTCAAAGTCATCCTCGTAGTTCACCCAATAATCCTCCATTGAAGGCTTATGGTATGAGCGACCACCGAGGCGTGCTGTGTAATGATCGCAGGGATCATAGGTGCGTGCATCAATAAGGTACTTGAGACGATACTTCTCTAACTCTTGTCCTGCAGCTTTGGTGTCAACTGCCGTTTTACACCAATAGATTCCGAACTACATGGGAAAGTTGGCAGCTTGCTTATGCTTGCAGCGCAAATGACGATGGACATCATGTAATTGCCTCAGGAACTCCATGAAGACTGTCCTATCCGAAGGATAGCGTGGAAGCATGGCTGCTGTAAATCCATATATGCGGATGTAGGTGTATGTAGGGAACTGAATGAACTAGTCCGCCCAATCAACCATCGCTGCTCTAGCAACCGCCAAGATACAGATATGCAACTCCCCGTCCAAGTTTCTCACTGTGTATGTCAGGAAAGCCTCGTGAACACGCTTGAAATGACGTTCAACCTTAGTGAACTCAAGCTGGTCATAGTAGTGATAGACTTTCTGAACACTGAGTATGCCCACCGTGTTCAACCCTCTAAACTAACCCTGATAAGCGATCAAGTATACAAGGTAGGAACACATGTGAAACTTGTGGGCAACTAGAAAACCGGTAATTTTCCCATGGAGAATGTCGCTGATGAAGGATGCCCAGTCATAATGCTCTTGCCCAGAGATGATCCGACCAATGATGTAATACATCCAGGGCTGGAATATGTTTGCATCTGCATGACCTGAGACACGATTCAGGAGTGTAATTAGAATCGCGTACTCATCCTTGTACTCATTGCGACCCACATTGTTTGGTAATTTGTTCTTCTTTTGCTTCAACCATCGCTCTGCCATCTTACTCTACAACTTGTCCATATCAACATTGAATGCACGCTCACACTGCTCCATAGAAATGACCAGACTGCTCGGGTGCTGAGGGATACCAAAACATCTTTCAACGTCCAAGGGCTTGAGATTGCATATATCTCGTCCATCTACTGACACTATCTCACGAGTAGCAGAGTTGTAATGCTTAACATAAGACATTACGAACTCCACGCAGTGAACTGAAATAGGTATGCTGGCGGCCTCAAGTAACCCAGACTGCTGAATGTTCTGAAGTATCGAATCTCTAATCTTGACTGGATCTAAGACTGCTTCTGGAAGCACCTTATGTAGATTCGTATCAACCGTCCCGATGAAGTCGTGAGTCAGGACTGATTTGGTCTTGAATTCAAGTTGAGTGTATTGCATTTTGAAAAACTCGCCTGTTGACTGTGAACACGGCTATATTCTGACCAGTTTTCTAGAAAGCTAAAAATAGCCTACTGAGGCTAAAAATAGCCTACTGAAGGGCAATTTTCGGCGAGAAGTCTGAGATATGGGTTTTGTCCAGAAAAAGATTCTAGCACATGGGTTTTCTCGAGGAAGCTATTTTGAATGAACCCAAAAGATTTGTTTTGCCAAAATTTGCCTGTTCTTCAAACATGCGAGAGAATTTAAGACAAGAAAATGGAAGAAACTGAGGAGAAGAAAGACGTTTTTTGATGTTTTCCCCTGCTAAAATCGCCACTTTGCCTTGAAATTCACTAATAATTCTGACTTGCACCTGCAAAAGGAATATTTCTATGTCTCCGAATTTGATTGTTGATGAAATCACCCAACTCTGGAGGAAATTCGCATTTGCTCTAAAGAATTACGAATTTTCTTAAGCGGGATGAATGAATTAATGATGGCGCCTTGAATAAATAGAGCAAAATCTCACCATAAAGGCTGACTGCAAGATTTTAAACCCTTGACTGAAAAAGAATGTTTCTGATTGGACCCCCTCCAGTTGAACTGATACTGACTTGAAGTCCCGAAGATTAAATAATAATAAAATATTCAGTTTGCCTTTTCATGCAAATTTGAGAATAAGCATCAAAAAGGCGCCAATTTGAGAAAAATCGCCATTTAATACTTATGCATGCAAAATAAATATTTAATATTATTTTATTTAGTTGACAAAAAAGTCAAGGCATTTGGATGCACCGGCAAACTTCGCTGATTCCGAAAAGTCATCATTTGACCCTTTAGGCGTCCATTTGCAAGAGTTATTAACTTTTTTGCTAACTTCCTATTTAATCGCTGACTGCAAAGTTACAGTCAACCATATTCAGCATTGATTTCCGGGTGACTGAGCAATGCTGTGATTGAACTGGGATATTCATTGCGAAGCCTGTAGAGCAAGGATGAAATGTTTGTTAGGAGCTGTGAAGCCAAAACCAACATTTGACACCCCAAAAAATTAGGCGCCTTTGATTAAATTGATGTTCAGGCACCAGACTTGGCCATTTCTCCATTCTGCCATTTGACGCTTCAAACTGTTGCTGACGACGAATGATGAACCCTACTGACTGGATGATAGGCTCACTGCGTGACTGGAAGTATTCTGCATCCAACGACTGTATGTAAGGCACCTGAAAGCTGCATTAAGGACCCCAAAAGCAAGGGCACCCCTGGCCTGTGAAGGCTCAAACACCATTTTATCAAAAGTGTAACTTTCATCCGGATACCCTATTTTGACCCTTGATATCGGGAGTTGCAGTGATCTGATTCGCGCACCGTCTGTCTCATCGCGTAGTTAAAACAACTTACGAGAGATTCTCTGGAGGCGACGAAGCGAGAAAACTGCTTCTAAGACCTCAAAGAGAAGGGCGCCTTTTCCAAGGTGAAATATACGCTCTATACTTAGTCATTTTCCGGCCATCTTCACTCTTCAGCGTTCTACAAAGACCTCTCACGTACGAGCGTTTGCCAAATCCTGGAGGCTGACGACTGGGCTTGTTGGATAGCTAGAGTAATTCCTCATAAGTCTCGTGAAGACTACGAAAGCCAAAAACTCCATCTGACAGGCCTAAAGGCTAGGCGTCCCTAGCCTACAAAGGTACAGGTGAAAATACTACATTTCTCCACCCTTTGATTTACGTGTCTGGTAAAATCTCTACCATGATCACTCAGAATGTCGGATTGACTCGCGAACTAGTGCATTGCGAAACCAAACTAGATTAGACAAGATCTCAGGAAGACCACATCTGCAAATTCTATCATTTGAGGAGTCATATTGAAGGCCGCCCCTGGGCTACAGCGGCGCAAAAACTACAAATTGACAATCCTCTGTGCCATGCAACCTGTTGTAGCTTCAGCTTCTGACCTCAGTTGTCGGAGTTCTGCAACTCGGATGACTTCACCCGATAGGTCGTCGGATAGTTGGGCTAATTCTGAAGAGATTGAATGCATTTGCAAGCAAAAGTAACAAGATATGGGCCTTCAAAGAGTAGGGTGCCCCTGGGCTACAAGGGCGCATAATTGCTTTCTGCTAAGAATCTTCATCTTTTTCTTTCTCTATAATCACCGTTCTGGCCATTGAAATGACCTCGCAGGGGTATAACTTTGTCGTGAAATACTTGTCCATCCTCACATGTCTCGTTCTGTGTCCTAGATTCAGGTTCTGAGCTCCAAGTATTCACCAATTGTTGCTGACAACTGACATGACACTGACCAAAGTCCATGCTTGACTTGCCCAAAAACTGTATTTTGACATCATTTTAGCAAGGTTTAGACTCTTTTAAGCAAAATGCCTTAATGAAGCAAAAAATTTGGTTTGGGTACAACAGACTCCTCGAGTCTGGGTGAGTCCCATCAAGCGGACTCACGCAGGCAGGTTTGAAAAGTGCAAAAAAAACATAAAATTTAAAGTTAAAACTTGTTTTTTTAACTTATTGTGAATGCAAAATGAAGTACGCCATGAAGGTTTGTATGGTTTTGGAGGTCTTAATTTGGGCTTAGTGGTTGGGGCTGCCCCTCAACCTTGCTGGGGCTGTTGCCCCTAGACTCCACTGGGTTCTCCTGCATCATCCAGGACCTATCTTAGACACATTCGTAGGAAGGAAGCAGGCTTCTTTGAGCCATAGACTTCTAGTTATTGTTTTGATATTTCATATTTGTTTGGAACATTTGATGTCATGGATTTCATATTCCATGAGTTTTGTATACATTTGAATCTTTGAGTGTGCTATTTCTTTCAGCAGCTTAGCTACAATTTGCATTTATACTTATGTGACTGATGTATACTTGTGTATTTGATAAAATTAGCTTCTATTTGATGATGTTATCTTGTCTTTAAGGTTTATTTAATAAAGGGTGCATGAAACAAGTTTTAAATCCTTAAAAATCTCTAAATTTCTTGGGTTTTTCACTTTGCCGAGTGTGTGTCGAGTTTGAGCGATGAGTCCTGAGTCCCGAGTCGAGTCACCCTCGCCAAGTCTGAGTCTCGTTACTATGGCTCAAACACTTGAATTGTCGACACTATAGAATGAGTTCCCATTTAAAGCACCCATTTTGGGTAGCACAAAGGAAATTTTCCACATGGGGGATCATATTCACATCTAAAGAAGACCACACATCAACCACCTTCAATGAAAAGGAAAATGAATACAATATAAATGAACTTAGATGGAGGAAGCCATGGTTATCCTACAAGGAGTCATGTAACTTGATAGTAGATGCCTTGGTAACACTCAAGTCCATTAAATTGTTGTAATATCTAATGATGATTTAGATCTCAAAGAACCTAATCCACAACCAACCATACACAAACATGATCCTAAAAACATGGAGGATTACAACATAGACAAAAGAACTCTTGCAACTCTTTCAAGAGCACCCAAATAACATCCATTTAGAGTTTGAGGAGAGCTATGCTCATTGATAGTTGAGTGACTCATAACTTCATTAACGAAAGTTTGGTAGTAAAAAGTGTTACATCCCTCACAATGAGACTACATGTTTGGTTATGTATGTTGAATGCAATGTTAGTTGCAAATAACTGCTTTCATGAGATTATGACATTGAGGATGCAATGGTCGTTCTTTTATCGTAATTGTAATGTTAACAAACTATTTATTTTGCAAGTGAATTTATTGTTCACGAGAAGTTGAAAGAGATCATGAGATTAAGTTTAAATGCATACTATTTAGCCATTGAGAACGATCTAACCCTAATCCTTGTCAGTGGATGCAGGATTGCCAACGCCATGAGAGAAAGGGTAGATGAATAGTTCTTGGAAATGGCTGGAAGTTTGAAGTTTCCTTAATAAAATAGACATTCATTCTTCATTATGGGGTCTCCCCTTAGGTTCTTTCTCGGGGGTAAGACGGGGGCTATGCTGGGAATCGAATTTTTGTTGGAGGCTTCTGCTTTCATTCACGCACAATCTCATTCAGTCTTTCATTCATCCATGTCGTCATTCACTAAAAGCCCTACCACTCTCAGCCACGCCAAACATTCATTTCTCTTTTAATCATCGTATGAATTTTAGGGAGCATCCTTGCTCAGATGGAGAGAACGTGCTACCGGATCAAGTATTTTATTGCAGCTCAGGTCGAGCATTCCTGCTTATACTTTTCACTCTGTTTGAAGGTCATTGTTCTCGTTACCTTCTGTCAATGAGGTTGCTCTGGGTGCCAAAGCAGTTAGCATTAGGGGGTGGAGAGTCTCAGAGTATTGTCAAACTCAGTCGAATTGTCAGGCAAGTATTGAGATTTTCTGATATCCATTATGGTAGAGCTACATTCAATTTAGTACTGGCTCTGTTATATTTTGAAACCCGAGCCAGGGCTCTATCACTTCCTTTACTTATAAATGTTCTTAGTCTTTTGAGTGGAGTGATTTCCAATATCTTTTCTTAATATCTGTAGCTTATGCAATCTTCATAGATTTCAAATCTGAGCAAAACATGTCATTACTGTTGACTATGGAAGAGTTAAATCAAACTGAGAACAACTAGCACGGAGAATAGTTAAATTGTTCATCCTTGTTGAAAGAAGATTTATGCTTATGTATTCTTGTGGGAAATTCTGGCCGAACCTTTCTAGCCTCCTCATCTCTGTTCTCGATTTATCTGAGATAAGATTCTATATTCTTTCTTCTTAACACTGAACTTGGTCATTAGTAGAATTTTCGACTAGATCATTCCTGTCTGAATTATAAGGCCATACGCTGAATTAAATCTGTATCTGGGTTCTGTTGAATCATTTGGTAATTTTTCCAAAGATCTTAATAGGTATAGATAAGCCAAATTCCTTTTCCCTGAATTAGAAGCTGAACATGTGCATAACTTTGTTCAATTGAGACTGCTTGGGAATATTTATAATGAGAGTCTTGAAATCCCCATTGTTGTATCAATCACTCTTTTCTTTTGCATAAACTTTAGGGTTTAGACATAACCCTGAACTAGAGGAAATATTAATCAGACCTGTCAATGTGAATTAGACCTTGTACTGTGAATAATTTGAGCAGAGAATAGTCAAGGTGATCTTCCGTGTTATGAGAAAGATTATGCTTAAGCTCTGAGCAAGATGAATTTTGGAAATATGAATTAATATAAATGAAGGAATAAGACTCCTTAATCTCTCCTCATTAACTTGAGAGTAGCAGTTTATTATTATTACTTAGAAGGGTTAAGTTAAGAGTTGAGTATATCTCTGTGTATGAACAACAAGGAATCAACTTACCCTTAAATATGATGAAAGGCTTTTGGAGACCATGTTAGGATAATATAAATCTTGAAACAAGATATAATTTCAAACCAAGTTCTGGTAATATTAATCCTATGGTTAAGATATAACCTCAAACTAAAAGGAATTGATAAACAAACTTGCTAATGTAAAATTAGGCTTTAATCTAAGTATTATCATGTCGAGCAAGGGTGAGAGTGCTGACGGCACAGGAGTGCCAGAGATGTCGGCACAGTAGTGCCAGAGACATCAACACAAGAGTGCCAGTAATATTAAAATCCTTGGCCAAGGTATGATGCTAGATTTAACATCTGTCAGCTATCAAGTACTGGATATACCACTGATTAGAGAGGCCTTTCTAGTTGGGAGGTACCCTTAGTTAGGTCGATCAGGAGGTATAGGTCCTTGACACCAGGCTCAGAGACATGATGATAATTGATCCATGTTGATTACCCTCGTGAAGGGCTGGGTTCTTCTGTTGAAGAAACTTGGGGGACCAGTTGGTCTTGGTTGGGCGGTAAAGCCCTTGATAATATTTCTCTTTCCGCAAGTGATGATGATCAACATTTCAGCTTAATGATGACTGCATAATGGTTACTTCCTTCTGCTAATTCAGGTACAAATAAATGTTCATTTGAGTACTTTATTGCTACATTTACTGTTATGTAATTAACGTATTACTCAAAGTTAGTTTTGAATGAAAAAGTTAGACGGTTAATTTCCTTACTTTGTTATGAATGGAAGTTAGTTAATGATGCCCTAGTAGTTTCTCTTCAGTTTGTTATTTTACGCTTGAAGGAAACCCTAGTTTGGCAGTTATTAGATATTGTTCTTCCGTGAAACGGTTAGAGGAAACAGTTAAATGTTCTACTTCAGCTGAAAACTGAAAACTCAAAAGTTAGTTACTTATTTAAATTAGTTGGAAACAAATTGGAAACCCTAGTATTGAAAACAAGTTAGTTGTAATTCAGTTGAAAGATGGTTGATAGTTGAATTATTAAACTTTAGACCGGATAGGTTGCTACAAAAAGAGAATTGAAAGTTGAAGTTTTTGAAGAACTCAATGTCATTGTTGACGGATTCACCATTCCACGCACCAAAATAATCTAACAACTCAACATAACCATGGGAGACCATAAGGTATGTGATGATTTCTATGTTGTGGGTTTAAGGGAAACTGACATGATCTTGGGTGTTCAATGGTTGCTCTACCTTGGAAAATTTTCATAGAACTATCAATCCATGGAGTTGAAGTTTCAATCTAAGGGAAAAGATGTCCTTAGGAGAATTTCTAATGGAAAATCATGAGTGGTCTCAACTAAAAGAATGGAGAGACTTTTCGCAAGGGACAAGATGCTTGGGCAACAAGTTGTTTGGTTATGCCTACAAATTTATTCATAGATAAGCAAGGCACTCATCATGTTGATATTCAAAATATTTTTCATGAGCATTGTATGGTGTTTAATGATTTCCCTCCAAGACTACCACCTTATAAAGGATTCCAACATATCATAGAGCTAGAACCAAGATCTCAACTTCTCATGACAACTCCTTGCCAACACCCAAGAATGCACACAAAAGAGATAGAAATGACCATCAAAGAGCTCTTGGAGATGGGTCAAATCAGGTCCAATTCTAGCCCATTTCCCTCATCTATGGTTCTTTTGAAGAAAAAGGATGGCACCACGCAAGTGTCTATTGATTATAGAGTTTTGAACAAGAAGACCATCAAAAACAAGTATCCCATTTCCAAGATCGACAAATTAATTGATGAATTGCATAGAGCAATGTAAATTTCAAAAATTGATTTGTGATCAAGCTACCATCAAATCCATGTAAGGGGTGAGGATGTACACAAGACAACATTAAGGTGTAACTTTTATTAAAGTAATGTTTTATATTGTAACGGTCAATTAGCTTTTAGGATAGACTTTAGGAATCTTCTTTAATAAAGTCATGTTGACTTCAGGTATTTTTCCTATGAGTTGTTATCCTTATCCTTTGTGGATAAGATATTTGTCATCCTTATCCTCTGTGGCTAAGATCTACCTTTTTGCTTTATGAGTTGTCATCCTTATCCTTTGTGGATAAGATATTTGCCATCCTTGTCCTCTGTGGTTAAGTTATTTGCAATCCTATATAAGGCTACTTTTGCTCCTTATTTCTTAATAGATTTTTATGCAATCTTGGTTAACTTTTTGAGTGTTGTCTTTGTAATATGGTATCAAAGCTTGGGTTTTATAAATTCTCAAGATTGATGAGTGCGTGAATTCTATAGACTGCGACAGTGATGAATTGAACGCAAGGGACAAAAAAACGTGCCAAAGGAAGTTGTATGAATTTGTACAAAGGTTTTTGGTGAATTTTTTCAATGAATTTGTGGGTCTATTTTTTGTAATTTTTGGGTAATTTTTTTTTTACAAAATTCGTGGGTTTTTAATAGTTAAAGATTGCACAAGGATTTAAGACCCGTTTTTTGATAATTATTTAGAAAAATAGTAAATTTTCAACTCTTTTTTGGCAGTTTTCGTACAAAATTATGGCTGTTTGTGGAATTTTCGCAGATTTTTTTCAAAATTTCTGCAAAACAGAATTGGAACATTTTGTAGATATTTGCCAAAAATTTTGCGGATTTTTTTCAAAAGTTTTGCAGATTTTTTCCAAAATTTTTGCATATTTTTTCAAAATTTTGTTGCAGATTTTTCTTTATTTTTTTTATAAAATTGTGGGCTTTTTACATTGCTGCTTGGGTTTTCTAAATTTTTTCCCAAAAATTTCAGTGGTTTTTCTAAGAGTGAGTTTCTTTGTTTTTCGTCATTTTCGGATTGCGAGAGGGATGGCTTCATTACCCAACATCATGTTGGAAGGCAGCCGAAGGTTCACTGGCAAAAATTATGATAGGTGCCTCAACCAAATCATCCTCGATACATACACTCATCCAATAGTTGTAGGTAAAGACCGGTACATGTTTGATGAGCGGAACTGAGAAACTATCATTCTCATTATATTATCAGTGGTAGATGCAATGCTTCTAGAGGTTCCATCAGGCAAAACCTCTACGAAGATTTGGACGCACCTGTGAGATCTACACAAGACGTCAGATAAAGGCAAGGCCTTCCTCCTGAAGAATATGTTCTCAATCATGATGGACAAGAAAATGTCTTTGCAAGATCATTTGATTAAGGTCAAAGATATTTGTGATCGATTGTTAGCCATAATTCACAAGATGGAAGAAGATATGGTGGCTATAACGCTAAAAAGCTTACCACGGTCATATGAGCATCTCATCAAAACACTCAACATCACATCTACCAATGTCGACTTGAAGTTTGACAATTTGTTCAACAACTCTCATAGCAAGACAAATGGAAGTAGTTTGCTAGCAACAATGATTCACCGAGTGTGGAACAAGCCTTTACATCCAAGGACAAGGGCAAAGGCAATTAGCCTTAGAAGACTGATGATACTTCAAAGAATTTGAAGACTATCACATCTCACTATTGTGGTTAACTTGGTTACATGAAGAAGCACAAAAGGCTCATGTCGCAGAGCATTCTAAGCAAAAGGAGTCACCCTTCGTTTCTTTCATGGCCAATTGACCAGTCGATCAATTCAAGTCTTCTATTTGATATATTGATTTTGGAGCGTCTTGACATTTTACACACAAGGATTTGCTCATTGAGTATACGGCTTGCTCAGATTCAATGATCTTTGGTGGTGGTGAGGAGTATAGAGTTGTGTGCAAAACAGCAAAGGCAATGTTCAAATAACTTTTGGAGGGAAAAATCTTTTTTTCCTTGATGTATACTATGTTCCAGGCATGGAGCTCAATTTGCTCTCAATGAAGATTACGCGCCAATGTCCCAAGTTGGACATCATTTTCAGCACAAACAAGTGTCATATTGTTGACAAGGAGTTCAAGAAAATCATTGCACTTGGCATAGAGGATCATGGTTTGTATCGGTTTATTGATATTGGAGAGGTTCAAAAACTTGCATTGGCAGCCAAGAGTTCAACTGTTATCAAATGTCTTTGGCATCAACGTTCTGGGCATCTCAACCTATCTTATCTCTCTCAATTGGCTTAGGGGAATATGGTAGAAGGTTTACTTGAAATCCAACAACAAATATAGGTGTTTGTGAAGCTTGCCAAGCAAGGAAGCAACATAGAACTTTGTTTCCAAATGGACTAGCTTGGAGAGCATAAAAGGTCCTTTAGTTGGTTCATGCAGATGCATGTGGACCAATGAATACAACATTGATCACTAGTGCCAGTTATTTTCTCTTGTTTGTTGATGATTTCAATAGGAAAAAGTGGGTGTTCTTACTTAAAGCAAAATCACATGTGTTTAAGGAATTCCAAAAGTTCAAAGCATTAGTAGAAAAAGAGTTTGGTTATGCAATACTCACTCTTAGTTCTGTTAATGGGAGTGAATTCTGTTCAAATGAATTCACGGAATTTTGTGCTAAACATGGTATCAAACGTCAATTCACCATACCCTATACTCCACAACAGAATGGAGTTGTTGAGAGAAGGAATTATACTATTACAAAGATGACCAAGTGTATGTTGAAGAACAAGAGTGTTCCCAAGAAGTTTTGGGTTGAGGTTGTTTATCTTCTCAACGAGTCTTCGACATAGGTAGTTACGGAGAAGACCCAAGAGGAACCATCGTCTAAGAGGAACCATCGTCTAGGAGGAAACCAAAGGTGAGTCATCTTAAGGCTTTCAGTTCTATTGCATATGTCTGGATTCCAAATGCAAAAAGAACCAAAGTAGACTCCAAGTGTCAAAAGTTAATGTTTACAAGGTACAGTGAAAATCATAATGCCTTCAGGTTGACTGATGTGGACACTGACCGCTTGACAATCAACAGGGATGTGGTGATTGATTAAGAAATTGGGTCTTTTCAACTCTCTTCTGACATCAAGATTATTGAAGATCAGCCTTTGAAGGCTAAAGATTTAAGTGTCCAACTTCCATTAGCTACACCTGAAGGGGGGCGCTCTGATGATTCCGAGCATGTGGAATCTCCAAGGTAAGTACTAGTACCAGATGATTTTCTTTAGGAAAACTTGGATCAACAACCAAATGATATATAGTACCAGGCAACCCAAGTCATGATGACCATGTTGATTTGGATGAAGGGGTTTCTACACAAAGACCTAAGTGGTGGGAAAACTCATTGGTGATGTTCATGATGATGAAATGGTTGAGGGTCAATCATTTGGAGGCAAGAGCAAGCAAAACACATTTAACTTTGCTCTTATGGCTAATATTCAGGGTGTTTATGAATCCCACGATTTTTGTAATGTCCCATTTTTGACTTCATGGAGAAATATAATATTATTTTAATTATTTAATAGTTTCCTCCAATTGTTAATTCAAAAGGAAATATTATTAATTAAATAATATTGTATTTTAGTGACTTATTAAATGCAAAATCAAAATTAAGGCACAATTGGAAATTAAAAAAGAAAAGAAACTGAAGAGTCACGGAAGGAGAGAGCTAAGAGTCAAGGCAAGGTTATAAAAGATTGAGAGAGCTCATAGCTGGGAGGTTGGATTTGGTTTTGTGAAACTGGTTTTTTGGCTGGAGTTCATCCAAAACTTTGTGAGGACGGAATCCTTCTCACAAGGAATATCTCTTCGGTGTTGGAAGATACACCCTAGATGGTGACTGACCGCCCTACTTCAGGGGTTGTGCTGGTGCTTAAAAATGGTGAATTTAATGAAGTTTTGAGGTGTGGTGTTATGTATATGAAGACAAATTTTTAAGATTGAATGAGAATTCACAGTTTGGGCTCCGAGTCTACGAATTAAGGTGACCAATCAATATGTTTTAGAATTTTAGCTTCAATATTATTCAGCATATTGTCATACCAGAATTTAGGTTTGTGCATTGACCATCGCAGTGAAGTAAAATTTTGGGTCTATTATATTTTCATTTTTAATTTTGCCACATCTTATATGGATTGGTCAGGCTGGAAGGCTTAACTGAAACTTCGTAATAAAATATTGGAGTTTGGGGAATAGCAGATTTGTGGAAATATGAAGACTTGTGGGTGCGGAGAATTTATAGAGGAGCCGCTAAATGTTCAAGAAGCCGATATCAATAAAGGGAAATTATTTTATTGATATATCTGGTGCCGTTTCTTGTTAAAGAGGATTATATGAATAAAGTTGACTTATAGAAGGCCACTGTTTCTATGTGACTTCTATAATTTTATATAGTAGAGCCTCTGCTGTTTTAAAAATAAATTGTGAAGGGACGGAGTAAAGGAATTTATTCACGGGAATTAACGGGTAATTCCTCATATGTTCATGGATGCAGTTGTGACTGGTAAAATATTCTTCCCTATCTATTCAACGAATGAATTTAGAACCGTCAGTAGTCGTGAAGTTTCAGAGTCAAAATATGGATTGTCGAGTTAATTGGAGACCAAAAAATAAGCACAAAATTCATAATCCCAAAGACGAATTCTTTCGGAAGATTGAAGTTGTGCTATAGGTAATAAAGAGGAATCAATTCCTTGCAGAACTGCTACACATATGATGACTGCCGCCAAGGATGTAATAATAGTCGACACTATATCGGGAGAGATTGAAATAATCGGGAGGCTCTGAATTGAAAATAAATAATGGTAGATTCAACTGAACCGTGGAATGCTAAAGGTCCTTCGCAATTCATCTCTGAAACGGTTTCTTGATTTAATATTTAGCACCTGATTATACGCATTTGATATCACTGAGTTTGAAATCACCACCTGTGATAAGGGGAAGAAGTTGTGACTTAGTTTGCCACATCATACATAAGTCGGGAATTTGTGTAGACACGTGTTCTTTAAAGGAAGATTAAATGCCTCGTAAGCTTGAAGTAGCCGCTTCAGTAAAGGAACTCGTGAGCAGCTGTGTCAGAAGAATAGGAGGTTGGTGTCATCTTTAGAAGAGTCTTGGAAGTTAGTGGCAATACACCTAAATGGAGACAAAAAATATTCTAAGCTAGACGTTTTAGAAAAACAATTTGGGTGGTTTATTGTTTAATTATTGGGGTCATGCCAAAGAAGCCATTGGTTATGAAGAAAGAATCAAAAACTTCAAAGATATCGTGGGACACAATCTGGTGGAGAAATAAGGAGTGAGCATATTTAATTTTGGCAGCCGTTTTCTATATCCTCAAAACCTGTCGTCATAAGCTAAAAGAAGGTTTGAGGCATTTTGAAGGGAATGCATTCTTAATTTGAGGTTGTCAGTCTTGAGGGATCGTGTGGAAAGGTAACGACATACTTTGTGAGGATATGTGAGTTCTCTACTCACTATCAGTAGCTAGCATTATGAGAGTTGGAGTCTCTAATATATGTGTTAAGAGGTTGGCATTTGAAGTAGTGAAACTTTCCATCGTGGTAGAAAAGAGTCGGATTAACCAAATAATAAATAGTTCTTTTGATGTTTGAGCTACTTCATCTTATCAATCCAAGTCAAGTGCCGGAGGAATTAAAGATTGCCGTGCCATTACTTGTGGTTGACGTTCGATTCATTGGAGGCAACAGTAATATTATGGAGTTTGGGAGGTGCGGCCTTTGAAGGTTTGAATATTCTAATGACAAATCTCTGTGTTAGTAATGTGTTTTGTTGTTATGAAGCATTTTGAAATTATGTATTCACATCAAATAATTAGCTCTGGGAAAAGTACTTGTAGATCTATATTCAGAGACAACAACATGATTCAAAATTCTAATAAGCTTTACTTTGGGCACTAAATGTATATTCACTTATGTAAATTTGTAAGAGCTTTCCGTGAAGAATGTATGAATTCAACAATTATTGGTTATTTGGGAAAAAATATTCAGAAAACAAATACAAGACAACAAAGTGAAGTGTTTGACGAAATACCTGAGTAGTTTGAACCAATTAGTTGGTGAAATTTAAAAAAAAAAATTAGTGCAAACCTAACCCAGCTTAATCCAAAACAGGGTAGGTCTTTACAATTTTGCTGAGGCGAAAGGTAAACTTGAATGGGAAAAGGCCATGGAAACCGAACATCAAAGTCTTATGATAAATAAGACTTGGGTTCTCTCAAATATTCCACCAAGAAAGAGACCCATTGGCTGCAAATGGGTGTACAAAGTCATGTTCAAAGCTGATGGTACACTTGACATGTACAAAGCACGGTTGGTGGCTAAAGTGTTCTCGCAGAGAGAAGGTATTGACTATGAAGAGATGTTTGCTCCTACAACAAAGATGAGCACCATTGGATTTGTTTTAGCCATGGAAGCATAGTTTGGTTGGAAATCCATCAAATGGACGTGAAGAATGCCTTCCTCAATGGTGACTTAGAGGAAGAAGTGTACATGACACATCCTCAGGTTTTTTAGGTTGTAGGAAAGAAGCATTAGGAATGAAAACTGTCGAAGGCTATTTGATGGCTTGAAGCAAGCACCCAAGGCATAGTAGATAAAGATTGACCAATATTTGGATCAACAAGAATTCTACTGAAGTCCTTCAGATCCAAAATTATACATCAAAAGCATTGGCAATGAAATCATCCTTTTGGTCATTTATGTGGATGATATCATCATTACAGATAGTGAGACACATTTAATTGAAGAGATCAAATGTAATTTGTGTAAGGCTTTTGACATGATAGACTTAGGCCTCCTACATTATTGCCTAGGTGTAGAGGTTTGGTAGACAGGTGGTGGTATTTTTATTTCTCAGTCTAAATATTCCTAAAGTTTGCTAGACAAGTTCGAAATGATAGATTTCAAAATCTCGTCTACACCTATGAAGAAAGGGCTGAAGCTTTCAACCAAAAACCAACTCAAAGGTGATCAATGAGTCAGCATTCAAACAACTAGTGGGCAGTCTTATCTATCTTACAGCTACTAGACTTGATTTGAGTTATGTTGTGAGTTACATTTCCCGTTTTATGACAACCCCAAAGACAAAACGTCGGGTTGCGGTGAGGCAAGTACTGAAATATGTGAAAGGGACACTTGACTTTGGCATTTTGTATGGCAAAAGCAGAGATCCTAGGCTGGTTGGGTTCACAAATTCAAATTGGGCAGGTTCTGTTGATGACAAGAAATCCACTTTTGGATATGTTTTCAATCTTGGTATGGGTGCAATCACATGGACCAATAAGAAGCAACGCGTAGTAGCTCTTTCCTCGAGAGAAGAAGAGTGTCGGGGAACCGTCAAAGCAACATGTGAGGCAGTATGGCTTTAGAGGATGCTTTCATACATGCAAATGTCTCAAGTAGGGCCTTCACCCTTGTTTGTGACAATCAAGGGGTGTTAAAGCTTGCTAAGAATCTAGTCTTCCACGAGTGTACCAAACATGTGGAGCTTCATTGTCATTTCATCAAGCAACTTGTAGAAGATGGATTAGTGATGTTGCAGTATTGTTCTACTGAGGACCAGACTACAAACATTCGTACCAAGTCCTTGAGTCTTGACAAATTTGTAAAATTTTGGGATAAGCTTGGTGTGGTTGGTAGAATAACCATTAAGGAAGTGTATTAAAGTAATGTTTTATATTATAATGGTCAATTAGCTTTTAGGATAGACTTTAGGAATCATCTTTAATAAAGCCCTGTTGACTTTAGGTATTTTTCCTATGAGTTGTTATCCTTATCCTTTGTGGATAAGATATTTGTCATTCTTATCCTCTGTTGATAAGATTTACCTTTTTGCTTTATGAGTTGTCAATCTTATCCTATGAGTTGTCATCCTTATTCTTTGTAGATATAGATATTTGTCATCCTTGCCCTTTGTGGATAAGATATTTGTAACCCTTGTATAAGGATGCTTTTGCTCCTTATTTCTTAATAGATTTTTATGCAATCTTGGTTAACTTTTTGTGTCTTGTTTTTGTAATAACTTTGGGCGCTTTGAATTCTTAGTCATGCCTTTTGGCTTGACAAATGCACTAGCTACCTTCCAATCATGCATGAACAATGCTTTCAACCAAAAACTAAGAAATTTGTGTTGGCTTACTTTGATGACATTATAATTTACAACAAGAGTAAGGAAGACCGTTTGATGCATCTAGATACCATCCTTGAAATACGAGAACAACAAGCTCTCTTTGCAAAAGAATCAAAATGTGAGTTTAGGGTCATACAAATCTTGTACTTGGGCCATGTCATTAGTGCTCAAGGTGTTCAATGGGATCAACAGATGATCCTTGAAATCTTGAATAGGCCTCCTTTCATGTTGACATAGTTAAGAAGATCTAGCAGCCTTTGTAGCTACTATAAGAGATTTGTTCTAGGGTTTTCACAGTTAGCAACACCCTTAAGTGATATGACAAAGAGAAGAGCTTTTGCATAGACAAAAACTACTTGAAGCTTTTGGTAAACTTAAGGAGGTAATGACTTTGTGCCTTGTTCTTGATATCCTAGATTTCTCACAAACGTTTGTTGTAGATAGTGATGCTTCAAGAGAGGGAATTGTGGTTGTTTTGGTACAAAAGGGACATCCCATAGCATCTGAAAGCAAGAAATTGAAAGAATGAAAAAAAGATTGATTATCTATGACAAAGAGATGCATGGTATTATGCTTGAAGTGAAGATAGATCATAATAGCTTGAAGTTTTTCCTTGGTCAATGTGACTTAAATGACATTTAACAAAAATAAGTGAATAACTCCAAGCTTATGATTTTGACATGCATTACATGAAAAGGAAAAGGAATGTACTTGTTGATGCTCTTTCTAGGAAGCCTACTCTACGCTCTACTTCTACTATCTGTATCAAAGGTCACTATTATGGAAAAATATGTTAAAAATGGATTTGTTACTAATATCTTAAATGGGAATGTGAGGGAAGATGGATTTGTAATAGCACATGGTCTCATTCTTTATAAAAAAAATTCCAACTTCATGAATCCCAAATGAAGGAGAGAATTTTATGGGATTGTGATAATGCAATGCTAGCAAGTCACCAAGGATTTTACAAGATCTACAAACAAACTAGGCAAAGGATCTCACGAAAGAGCTTTAAGAAAAATGTCCTCAAAGACATTAGAGAATGCATGATCTGTTAGCAAAACATATTTTTCCAGAAAACTTATTTTAGCCACTACTTATCCTAAATCAAAAGCGAGGAAGCATATCCATAGATTTTATCGCAGCCCTCCCCACGGTACAAAGAAAATATTGCATCTATATTGTGGTGACCAGACAAAGGAAATATGCACACTTCTTTGCTTTTTTTTCATAACTCAAAGAACATCAAATGACTAATTTATTTTCAAATAAGTGGTCACTCACTTTCAGCCCTCTTGATTGCCTCTCAGAGAAATGTTGAATCAAAAGCCTTAACAAAGAGGATAGTGATTCTGTTTTCTAGAACATTAGGCAACAGTATTGCAAGCCTCTGAAAATTTGTCACATAATTGTCTATTGAGCTGTTGTTCCTCAATTGTGCCAATTCATGGAAGTGGATCTTAGGGTCTCTCATCTTGAATCTATTGATCAACCTTTGTTTGGACTCATCATATGTGGTGATATGGTTGTGACCTTAGGCGATTAGGCCATGGTACCACAACTCGTGAGTTACTCCTTCTAGGTGGAGGGTAGCGAATTTGATGGCTGTTTTCAACACTCAAGCATGGGCCAAAAACTTGTTGGACCCGTCAAGAAGGGACTAAGAGCTTCCCTAACTAGTGCTGGAGATCCTTATTAGTCTGGTTCTGATTTGGTCACTTCTCATTTTTAGGCTTATTGTCCTCAAAGTGTAGAAATCCAAAAAAGAGATGTCGGGACGAAATTCATCACTTTGTGCTCTATATTCAACATGGAGGGCTGCCAAATATTCATCTTGCTGATCTATGGACTCTCCTTTTAGCTGCTGCATCTCTTTCTATAGAAATGTAACTTTGAGTAGCCTAGAACCAATTGCAATTGCAAATGTTTGATTCATTCTATGGGCAGAATTTTCTCCTTGATTTCCCTTACATAGATTTTATTTAGGTTTCCAGAACATTCGTTTAAAGAGGTTAATGAGCTCCTATTGCCCATTATTGATAGATCTCATGGTTTCCATGAATTCTTTTCTCTCTTGATTTTTTGCATTCATTTCTTCTTGGATTGGATCTTGTGCTTGATCGAAGGTTTGCTTCGTTTTTCTTTTCTATCTCCTTTAATTCCTAGTTTCTCTTTCACTAGGAATCATTAATAACTCTTTGTACCCCATAAGCTAGCAAGATTAATAGTCTAATGCCACTCTAATGACCCCTAACTAAAATGTTCTTATAAATTATATCAATTTGGAGTAATGCAATGACCCCTAACTAAAATGTTCATATAAATTATTCTGATTTGGAGTAATGCAATGAAAATAAACCAAGACATTCATACAAAATACCTATATTTGAAATGCCCACAGAAAATAAATAGATTTGCATATTTAAGCAAGTTGGAATCATGTATTAAATTCACACATTTCATTCAAATGATTACAGAGGTTTGTTGATAATCAAGACTGCAATGATTAATTGTTCCTTTCTAACCAAGAGACGTCCTTCAGCATTTTGTTAAATCGTGCCTTTTTATTAGCATTTAAATCATTTCCTTTAATAAACACGTCTGAAGATAATACGTATTATTTCTAATAGCTGATTATTTTCCTTTAAGAAATTCTGATAGCTGATAATATGTATAACACGTCTGAGAAATTCTGAAGCCATTTGTCCATATCTGATTATTTTCCTCTTAGACACTTACTCGAACTTGGCTAGAATAAATACGTTTTGTCCATATCTGATTATTTTCTTCTTAGACATTTACTCGAACTTGGCTGGAATAAAGACATCTTAAAAAACTTCTGTCAAATGTATTAGCTACAGCAGCCTTTTTCTTCCTTTTCTTGAAAACTTCGAAATCTGTAGCTAAAGTCTTCTTTGATCAAAAACAATAATGGTCTGATTATTTAAAGTCTTCTTGAAAAAAAACAAATTTCATCAAACTTATATATCTTCATCAATCAGATTTATTTCGAATCTTTCTTTCAGAACACAAATGAGTTGTGTTTATAGTCGCGCCATGGTTTTGAACATGAAACAACACTTTGCACATCCTTCTTCACTACACTTGTGCTTTATTTCGAACTAATATGAACTGATATGAACTTATCAGATTTTGATCAATTCTGAGTGTGTGAGTGTTGAAAAGATAATCTGATCTGCAGCCCATCGAACTGAATGATCTTCAACATGCTCAACCAAACATTCTGATTGTAAATTAGATGACTATTACCCTGCATTTAATCAATCTGGTCTGATTCTCCATCTGATCTGATTATCAATCTGTTTTGAACCAGCACCTTGAGCTTTATGATAATCCTATTTAGGTCTTGCATAATGATTCTGAATCTTGTCATCAATAACAATTTCTTCAACACTATCTTCAGTTAGTTTTGTTCTCATTCAATTATGCTTATGTTATCTTCAGTCATGCTCATCTTGACACAAATGACTCCACCTTTTTCACTTGACATTAATGACAATATGAACCATCTGCCTTCACATTTTGACATCAATGACAATGTTTCCAACAAAGAGTTATCTAATGACAACCTTTCATAAGCACATTTTGTGCAACTTTTCGAAACTATCAATTCATATACAATGTAAAAGTCTTTATAATTTTTAAGTTATTCGCAAGCAAAATATACAACAGCTAACTTTCAGTTTGGCAAAATAAGAACATTTGTTTGCCACTGTTGCAAGTTGAGAGTGATATTGGAGTCAATCTATTGCAGAAGAGCTGGGTAGAAGAGGTCATTCAAAAAATTATTCTGAACGAAAAATGGAATGCTATGTATGAGATTTATGTCTAATGAGTCTTGCTATGTATCAAATCCTATAATACTAAATTTAGGAATTAACATATCCAATCACTTCACCAGTAGAAAAATTCTGCATTGGTCTGCTTGTTTCCATTATATTTAAAGCTGCCTGTTTCATTTAGAGCATAGATTATCAAGTTTCCTTATATATTGTTTTGAAATCTCAGTAATTCTACTTTATATATGAAATAGATCCAAGAAGGAGCTATCTAAGTTCGTAGATTTTACCTTTTCTTCTCCACGTGCTTACAGTTTTTTGATGCAGGTCAATATGGAGTATGGTCTTGACCCAACTATTGGCAAAGCAATAATGCAAGCTTCTCAAGAAGTTGCTGAAGGAAAGCTGAACAGTCATTTTCCTTTGGTCATTTGGCAGACTGGCAGTGGGACTCAAAGTAACATGAATGCTAATGAGGTCAGTATACAAGTGCTAGTGAAACTGGAATTTAAGTGTTTGGTATTGCATAAATTATCAGATCATATCTTATTATCATAAGAGCAATATATAGATTACAATGGAGTTAACTGAAAGAAAAAGATAATCACAGGGACGTGATTATGACTTAATTGAAAGACTTAACAGAAAGACTAAAGCATTAAAATAGGCACGACAAGTGCCATTACAGATTTACAGATATGAGCATTAAACTAGGAACTTACTATAGTTCTAATACCCTCTCTTAATGCTCAATCTCTCAACTAAAGAAAAACTAAGTCTACCCATATTGTGCTGGTCATCAAAATGCAAAGTGTGCAGACTCCTTCTGCTTTTGCTCAGTCTGCTCCGCTATGTGAGCACTTTGCTGAGATGCTTCCTAGTTGGACTTCTCATCAGCCAACCGCTTTCTGCAATACCTTTGTATATGACCAATCTTCCCACTGTAATGGCAAGTAAAAGACTTCTTGGAGCCCTCCTCCGAATTGCCTTGTCCTTTTTGCTGAGTGGACTTGCCTTTGCCAAAATCCTTGGCAGTAAATGCTTGTTCAATAGTAGGAGACTCACTGCTGCTCGCAAACTGCTTCTTCCACCGATCCTGCTGCAAAAGCTTGTTGCACATCTCATCAAACTTCAAGTCAACATTGGTGGATGTAATGTTGAGTGTTTCGATGAAGTGCTTGTAGGAACGTGGCAAACTTTTCAAAGTGATTACCACCATATCCTCCTCTTCTACCTTACAACCAATGGCCTCCAATTGATCGCGAATATTTTTTACTTTCATCAAATGCTCCTGCAAAGACACTCGGTCATCCATCGTAATAGAAAAGAGCATATTCTTCAAAAAGAAAGCCCTTCCTTTGTCTGAGGTCTCATGAAGATCTTTCAAATGCTTCCAGATCTCCGCAGCTGATTTACCAGAAGGTATTTTTGGTAACATGTCATCGGCGATAGATAATTTAAGAAGCATGATTGCCTCTCGATTACTTCCATCATACTTGTCCTGATCCTTCCCAACAGCAGTGGGACGAACTTGTGTACCAAGAACAAGCGCATCTAGACACCGGTACTCAAAGATGGTAAGCATCCTCTGCTTCCATGTGTTGTAATTATTTCCATTGAACCTTGCGAACTTTCCAACATAATATTGGACAAAGATGCCATCCCTTCCGTTTTCCAAAGCACGAAAAACGAGGTAACTTTGTGTAAATTTTTGAAGAATTTTTTTCGAAAACTCTTCGCAAATTTTTATATTTCCAGAAAATTTTCAAAACTGGCTTGAAAATAAAAATTTCAAGCTACCATCACCTCAAAAAACCTGGCTCAAATTTCAAGGGTAAAATTTTTGGAAGACCCAGAAAATTTCGATACAAACCCAGAAAAATATCAGAAAAACCCACAAGGAATCTATAATCAGAATAAAAATCTGGCTAGAAACAGAGGGTAAAGAACCTTGGCTGACTTTACAGAAACCCTGGCCGTTGCAAACAAGAAATACATTTGAAAATCGCGCCCTCAAAGAGCTCAAAAACGCGGCTTCAAATCAGAAAAAAAAAAACACGCCAAAAGAGAAGTTGTGCGTAGGAAACCCTAGCAGAAAAACGTGCCACCCATGAGGTAACGAAAATCATGTTTGAGACTAGGGCCATCATGGGTTTAGAGGAACACAGAAACCGTCGCACCAAAAATTGGAGACATCCCGCCATAGATCGCGGATGAGGGTCGCGCGCAAATGGAAAATAGATCTGCTGAAACC
The DNA here is from genome assembly GCA_007258455.2 of Sequoia sempervirens. NCBI lineage: Eukaryota > Viridiplantae > Streptophyta > Pinopsida > Cupressales > Cupressaceae > Sequoia > Sequoia sempervirens. Next base: position 272,961,358 of record VDFB02000003.1, on the reverse strand, counting down.
TTCAAGACACGGGATTTCTGAAAGTCGCGCCTCCCGTTGGCGTCAAAACACAGAAAGTCGCGTTGAGGAAGAAAAATCGCGCGGCCAGAAGATTGTAAAAAAACTCGCTAGAAAATGCAGACACGCGCGCCCAGAGAAAACCACAAAAAACAGAAGAAAACGCGTCTATTAAAATGCGAAAATCTGCGCCAGAAAAACATGTATGGAGCAGTTACTGAAGGCCGCACGCATCAAAGAAGGCCCTTCTAACCGACGCGAAAATCCCAGAAAAAAATACAAAACACAGAAAAATCTCACGAAAAATCAAACCCTTGATCTTTGCTTACACTACCTAGGATCGTACCTTTGCTCTAATACCATATTGCATAAATTATCAGATCATATCTTATTATCATAAGAGCAATATATAGATTACAATGGAGTTAACTGAAAGAAAGAGATAATCACGGGGACGTGATTATGACTTAACTAAAAGACTTAACAGAAAGACTAAAGCATTAAAATAGGCACGACAAGTGCGATTACAGATTTACAGATATGAGCATTAAACTAGGAACTTACTATAGTTCTAATATTTGGAACATGATTGGTTTTCTTTGGATTTTGGAGGGAACATGATTCTTGTCTTTAGTCTTTCAGGGCTTATAAGAAGGTTTACATATTAATCTATTTTACTTGAATCTACTTATATTAGCACAAAGTATTTTATTTTGTAAACCATTACAAGGAGAGAATATAAACTCTAGTAAATTACCATCTTGGTCTAGAGTCTTCCACATGTGCATTAGGATCCATCTAGGATTGAATTTGGTGAGTTGGTAGAAAACCTATTACACATAATCGGGTCATGCATTGACATTTAAGAGCCTTTGGTCGATAACCCTGAAAAGTGTTCTGCAACAACAAAAGGGGATCACTGAATAGCCATTGTTAAGGAGCTTACGCATGGCAATGTCTTGGAACCCATATATTTGACTTTCGATATCACCTCAAGAATTATCATTATTATAATATATTAGAATATAATAATGCTGTAATAAGGTGTATTCACACTTTAGTGTACTTGGGTAATTAGGTGTAGGTTATTAAATATAGTAGTTCTAATTGTTGCAGCTCTTAATGAGCCTATTGTACTGTTTTTTAATATAGTAGTTGTACCATTTAATGTAGTAGATGTATGAGTAATTTTCTAATTCTATATATTGCTGCTCCTTTTTGTGGAAAAAGCGTTGTGGAAAAAGCCATTCTAGCCATTTTCTGATCTCATTTTGTTACACTTACTAACATTTGTATCAGACCTCAAGGTAATGGTTTCAAGTTAGGGTTTAGGGTTTGATTATGCAAAGAAAGTTGGGAAGATGTTGTGATCATGGATATTGAGGTCACAAGGTTGGCTAGGGAAGAGCCGCAAACAGAAAATCATTCAAAATCGCATAGCAGGAAATTAAAAAAAATCTCATTTTCACACCAAAAATCGCAGGTCATGGGCTGGGAGTCATGTCTAGGGTTTTAATGGATGCAAAAGTACATTTGCATGACTGAAAACAGTGGGAAATCATAGGCAAAATGTGTGAAAAAAATTCCAAAGATTGTGCAGCACCAAAGATGGTAAAAAATTGAATCATTTTTGGCAGATTTTAAGGGTCATGTGGGTTGCTGTTAGAATTAGCAAAATATAAAATAAATAAAATAAATATAAAATAAAATAGATAAAATGAGAATCATAAATAAAACGAGAATCATACAAGCATGTATTTTACACATTACACAAAATATACATGGAGAAAACCTTTTCAGATTAAAAGAAACCTGTAAAGCATCAATTTATTAAAACATTTACAAAAAATAGTTTATAAAAAAATAGACTGAACTTAGGGACACTCCTCCGCATACTTCCATATGGCCAATAAATAACATATATGCATGGTGATATAATTCACTATAAATCTCCAAATTCACACACACTCAAATGAGAGAGAACCTCTTTAAATTTAGAAGAAGGCGTGGCAAATACGTTAAGGGGTATTAGTCACATCTATTCAAAACAACCATTCGTAGATAATTAATAATCTAATATTTATTAGATTTTTAATTATTAAATGGGTTGCTGTTAGAAATTAGTCACATCTATTCAAAACAACCATTCATAGATAATTAATAATCTAATATTTATTAGATTTTTAATTATTAAATGGTATATGCTTTAAAGAGGTATTATTAGATTTTTAATTATTAAATGGTATTATTAAATGGGTTGCTGTTAGAAATTAGCAAAATATAAAATAAATAAAACAAATATAAAATAAAATGAGAATCATACATAAAATAAAATAAAATACGTTAAGGGGTATTAGTCACATCTATTAAAAACAACCATTCATAGATAATTAATAATCTAATATTTATTAGATTTTTAATTATTAAATGGTATATGCTTTATAACATAAGGTTTTATAATCTTATATTAGAACAATATATAAATGTTATAAGGGTATGACCCCTAATAATATTATGTTCTTAACACTACCTGTTAATGTTAATAGGGGGCATCACATGCCAATTTCTATAAAAGAAAAATAGAAGTACCCTAATAACGTAGGTCTTCTTTGACAGTGATAAACAAGGACACAAATATATGCCAAAAGTACAATGCTCTATGTAATTCATCAATTAACTCATCAAATCTAGGAATTACTACATGAAAGTCATCTTGTTCTAATTTACCCAACATTTTAAAAAATGATTCTTTATATGAGGACTTACAATGTTTTTATTGGAGCTCAGGACTCCTCAAACTAGCCTCCCGTAGGTTCATTACATAGTGCTTATAGGTCTTATATAATACAATGCTTTTACAAGTGGAAGATTTACAAAGAGAAGAATTTACAATAGGGGAGAGGACATAGTAGTTGAGCACCCTAACTTTGCGCTTCTCAAAATCCTACTTGGAAATTTCAGATCACTGCCAATTTTTTACAGCAGCTTACTTGGCAAGTCCCCTATTTATAACTAAGGTTTCAAGGCCACATCATCAAATTTGATGCCACATCAACATGCATTTTGTTGAGGTGTCCAAAACGGCCCAAAAAAAGTTAGACCAATAGTTGTTCACTATGTCATGTTTTATTAGTGCATTGATGTGGCATCACATGATTTGTTGCTTTTTAGATCTAAGGAATACATTTCATTCAGTTATGGGTACTCAACATCAACACTAACAAATTTAAAGTCACGAGTATTAGTGGCAATAATGTTAAAAATATTGGGCATTAAATCAACAAATGCTATAACAACTATTGGAACATGCTAAACTACTGGGTCCTTTCCCCTATGTCTAATGGACTTAAAATAATGCCTAGAGGTCTTATGTTATGTTTGTTAGGACTTACTTATCTTTGTCAAGATTTAAATATGTCCAAAGGACTTAAAATAATGCCTAGAGGTCTTATGTTATGCTTGTTAGGACTTAATTATCCCTGATAAGACTTAAATATGCCCGAAAGACTTCAAATAATGCCTAGAGGACTTATGTTATGCTTGTTAGGACTTAAATATGTTTATGCCTCTTAGGACTTATGCCTTTTAGGACTTATGCTTGTTAGGACTTACATCTAGGATTTAGCCACTAGGTGATGTCATTGCCATGCACATTCCCACTCAATTGCATCCCCTAAGGCCAAGTATTGATGAATTTGGAGCATATGATGCCTAAAGGTCTTATATTATGCATGTTAGGACCTACATCTAGGATTTAGCCACTAGTTGGTGTCTTTGACATGCACAATCCCCCTCAATGGCATCACCTAAGGCCAAACATTAATGAGTTTGGAGCATATAATGCCTAATGGTCTTATATTATGCCTGTTAGGACTTACATCAAGGATTTAGCCATTGAGTGGTGTCATTGACATGTATACTCCGTATTGCATCACCTTAAGGCCAATCATTGCAAAGAGGTTCAATATGTGATGGTTGAGATTCCAATCTATTTCTTCTTGATCATAACATACTTTCTCTTGAATAGAAATGGAGAGAAAATTTATGACATCTGGAGTACTTTCCCTTGAGTGAAAGGTCTATGATCTTCAATGTGTTTTCTTATCTCTTTTAATTGTAAATTAGAGTCTTTAGTGAGAGTAAAATAACTATAGTTATCATATAGTAAGGTGGTACTGTTGATTAAAATATCAGAATAATATATTAACATAAGATCACTAATATATAGATTATAATGAAGAGATGCACTAATCACGGGGACATGATTATGACTTAACTGACAAAGAATTGAAAGAAACGAAAGCATTAAAATAGACACGACAAGTGCCATTACAGATATGAGCATTAAACTAGGAACTTACTATAGTTCTAATACCCTCTCTTAATGCTCAATCTTTCAACTAATAAAAAAACTAAGTCTACCCATATTGTGCTGGTCATCAAAATGTAAAGTGTGCAGACTTCTTCTGCTTCTGCTCAGTCTGCTCCGCTACGTGAGCACTTTGCTGAGATGCTTCCTAGTTGGACTTCTCATCAGCCAACTGCTTTCTGCAATACCTCTGTATATGACCAATCTTCCCACAGTAATGGCAAGTAAAAGAATTCTTGGAGCCCTCCTCCAAATCGCCTCGTTCTTTCTACCGAGTGGACTTGCCTTTGCCAACTTCCTTGGCAGTAAATTCTTGTTCAACACTTGGAGAGTCACTGCTGCTCCCAAACTGCTTCTTCCACTGATCCTGCTGTAAAACTCTTCCAAAATTCTTCAAAGCCACATTGATTCCTCAAGAGCTACTTTAGTATTTCACCCTTTTGACTAAAAAACCATAGTACACCATCCATGTAATAGCACCTGCACCATTTTTTTTGAAGACAGTCTATGGTAGATTTTGTATAAATGGAACCACTAGCATAGTTAGTAATACAATAATCAAATAAAGCTGATTGTTGGTGGAGGAATAAAAACACCACGATTAATTATATGCATTTGTCATTTGCCAAGGAGAATATAGTATTCCTCATAATTCTAGAATATAGTCAATTTGATTGTAGATCATTAGCAAGGAGATCATAAGAGATTTTCATGAACATAAGCATGAATAATTTGTCTTGTTTCTTTCAAGGAAAAAAGAGTCATTTTACTAAACATATAGTAATGATCCATACAAAATTTAAGCAATGGATGAGCTATCCTTTCCAGGCTTGCTCCTTGGACAATGTATTAGGGCGATAGACACCCATTATAATGATCAATACATGATATTTATTTTTCATAATAGTATGGTTAAAAAATGGATCAGATGCAACATAGAGCAACAAATCTCCTTGCAAAGAGATGCATATTAAAGTTAGGTTATATTCAACGCTCATTATCTGCAATATGGCCAAGTCTAGAAGACCTCATCATAGTAGAAAAAAAGAGACTTTAGAACCATCTTCTTTTGTAGATTTTCTATAGTTAAGAGTCTAAAAGATAATAACTTTCAAAGGCATTCTATATTTGGTCCATTTTGGTTCCACTAACTACTATAGTGATATTTAATAGGTTTCAAACTAGATTTATATGTAATTGTCTTTTCTATTAAAACAAAAATAGGACCCACCAAGCCCTATTAAATTAACAACAAAAAAGGAATTGTGATCAAGCTCACCAAATATCCCAAGGGTAGTAAGATATCATTTTATAATTTCAATAAATAGTCAACCCTCCTTAGAACCACGCTGGTTGAATTAGCACATTCTTTTGAGTTGTGATCTAAATTATTGTCAAAAAACATATGTAGTTAGAATTTCCATGTTTTTAAGTATTAAACAGTCATCCTACTAAATATATAAACTCAAAGAGTCATAAAAAATTCTTTTAGTAATTTCATCACATATGATTGATTATATGCCAAAGACTATTTACATACCTAATGAGGTAGGTGGCTATAGAATGTATTTTCTCTTTGATCTCCAAAAAAGACGCTAGAGGTCTTAAGGTGATTTGACAAGTGGTTAGCTTTTTTTGTATGAATTTTGTGTACATCTTAGTGAGCACCTTATTAAGTTTGAATTTACTTATGCATATTTACTAGTCTTTATATCCCTTGGATAAATATTTCATCCTCCATTTATGGATTAGTAGATGAGTTTCATGTTTATCATTGTTATAGCTTGATAGAAAAACATATGAATAATAGAAATATTATTGTTCATCAAATATATTACAAGCAAGAATATTCTCAATCTAATATAATACCCATCCTTCATCAAATACCTCTAACAATTATTTTGAGATGAATCATGACGTTCCTTCCCTTCCTTCCTACTAGTTCACTTGTGACTCTTTTGTAATGCAACTTAAAGCACTAATATAGATAATACCAAGCCCCATGGAGGAAATTGATACTATAAAAGCATTTTATAAAAAAAGAATGAGCACATTAGATCATTTCATGTAAAATAAACCATAATACTTAGTTTTGAGTTCCAAGTTAAAGGATGGTGCATTCTTTCAATCCTAAAACAATTTCAATTAGTCACCTTTCTTGAAGTATGGGTGTCTAAAAATTGCTTCTAGGGCATGGAAAAATATCAGTTTAAAAAGTTGTGCGAGGGTGTTAACTGCTCTAAATTTTCTGAGTGATTTTGAGGCTGATTTGCAGCAGAAAATTGCTGGTAGAGCATGGCACAACAGGTTTAATATTATGCAGCCACAACTAGGGCAGAAGTTCCGGGTATTCTCCTTAGCCAAAATTTCCTCACTATTTTAGAAAAAATAATTATAGATTCTAGAGTTTACAAATTTCAGTTTGGAGCTTGTTTCCAAGTTTGACAGAACCTGCAAAATCTATAGAGTAGGGTTTCAAAACATTTAGGATTTTTCAGATTTATAAGGGTTTGAAATTTTTTGGAATCATATTTAAAAATTGTCAAGAAAGTTTTCTAGGTCAAATTTAAAGGGGTTGTTAGAGGTCTGGGAGTTTTTTGGTTTTTGAGATAATTGCTAATATTTAAAATTTAGTGTTGCTGGAGGCATAAAAACTAACTGAATAAAATCATAATATCTCAAGTCACAAAATATTCACGATTGTTGAGTATAGGATGTGTGATGGAATTATTCTAGGGATTGAACCTAAATTGCAACCAACCTAGATGATTTTGACAAGCATCATTGAGAAACTCTATCATTACTCAAGTTGTCTATGTTTGACAATGTAATTCCCAAAGTCCAGAAAGTCACATTTGAACTTACACTATAGGATAATCTCAAAAGTCAAAAACAAGTATCAAGTCTCTGAGAAAAGTCTGGTCTTGTATTTGAAGAATTTGCAATTTTTTAACAAAATTGCATTAGGGTAGGCCATTGTCAGAACATCTCCTAAAAATCAAAGATCTTAGCGATTGTCAACACAGCAATAGACAACAAGGACATGGTTACATTGACCATTAACAACTTGGCACCCTCCTATGAGATGTTTGTGGAGTCACTAAAGCTATTAGTAGAAAGCCAGACTTTGACCTTTGACAAGGTTAGTTCAATATTGTTGTAGAAGGAATGATGACAAGAGTAGATGAGTGGAGTTTTTTCTGGTAGTTCAGAAAGTGCACTTGTTGCATGGTCTCAGAGTGTGAACCTTAGTACTCAGCCTTCATCTTCACAACCATGAAGAAAAGTATAGTAGTGCTATTGCCAAAAACTTGGGCTTGCAAAGGATGGTTGCTGGAAATGACACTATGATCTATCCTACAAGAAGCAATATAATAAAGCTAATATGGCAGATACTGTTGAGAAAGACTATGATGGGGAGTTTGTATTGATGGCTCTTTCAGACAATGCTATAAGCAGTTGCTAATTCTTTGATTTTGGCACATTCAAGCACTTCACCTGTCGAAAGGATTGTTCCAAATTAGTTTTGTGGTAGAGAGTGCATTGTTTGTGATGTCAATCAAGGTAAAGTAATCGTTCGAGGCATTAGGTTAGGCAATGTGTACAAAAGCTTGTACAAACTTATTGATCTTGTTTTGCATGCTACATTAGAGGAACCGTGGTGCAATCATAAATCTAAGGAGGTCAAAACAAAAGCCAATACCGTGGCACCATTACCAAATGTATCTGCTGGTTCATGGGGTGTTCCAATGCGTCGGATTTTGGGTGGTACTTCTCCAATTGTGTGTCAACAACATAGAACTGAAGGTGTCTCCATTTTAGTTGAGGTTTAGCCCATTCAAAGTTTGTCTCTAGTTGAGACTTTGTCTCTACAACATTCACCTATTATGCCTTGGAGGCCTTTATGTTACTTTTATGGAGAGCTTGATGATGGCTTCACAAAACTAGAAGCATCACCTCAGAAGATAGGCAAAAAAATTTATAACTCTACAATAGGACATATTCACTATGTTCCTTCTTCACCCTTGTCTCATTTGCTTGTTGTCATGTAGCTTGCTCGTGCAAATACTCCTTCCTATTTCTGCACATCTCAAGGGGCATGTTGTAATTTAATGACTAAATCTCTAGATCCTTCTAGTTTAGTCCTTAGGGGGGATATTAGAATATATTAAAATATAATAATGGTGTAATAAAATGTATTAACCCATTAGTGTGCATGGGTAGTTATTTGTAGTTTATTAAATAAAGTTGTAGTTGTTGCAGCCTGTTGTGCTACCTTTTAATATAGTAGTTGTACCATTTAATGTGGTAGAAATATTAGTACTTTTCTAATTCTATATAATGCTGCTCCTCCTGTTTGTGGAAAAAGCCATTCTAGCTTTTTCCTGTCATCTCATTTTTGCATTTACCAACAATCACAAGTGTTGTAATGGACAAACGTGTTTAGTTCAGTGGAATTATTGACCCTATACTTTGAGGATGATTTTTTTTTGCTTTGGTGGCCATGCTTACTGACTTTAGGAGGAGATGCTTATGGGATGAACATGGTAAATATCCACTTTTTTTCTGCAGAAGTTTTGTTGGATGGATGCTAGTGATAAAATAAATCATGAAGGTCATAAATGTTAGTGTTTGATGGTTGTACTCACAAGAAGAAATTTCACAGAAATATGCCACAACTTGTATTACAAGAGGAAATATTCATCCCTGCTAAATATTATGTACAATCTTGCCTTTCCAATCAACATCAAAAGGCATCAATTTCTATTGCACACTTGATCCTTACATTTTGATCCGTGAGTGCTAGGTTGCCACCATCTTTGTACCTAAGGTTATTTAGTCTAGAATTTATGTTTCTGGATTTAATTGTACCTAATGTTATTTAGTCTGCTCACAGTTGATTGAATTTGCAAATGAGTGCACATTGATTCAAGGTGTCAGGTTTCTGTATGATTTCTAGTTATATTGATCTTTTGTTTCAATGGAAAACCTTTTCCATTATTGCCAAGAGCATCTTATGATTCGCCAAACATCCAGATATTTGTTTTTTAGCACTTATTCACCAATGATTGATCCTTTTTTGTTTTCTCAATTGGAGTTAATAATTGGATTCCCAAGTCCAACAGCAAGTTGTCAGTCCCTTAGAGTCTATCACGATTAATGATTCTTTATTGACACTAATTCAACCATGCAAATGCTAAATTAACTATACCTGCAATGTAAGAGATAAGTGCATATCATTTCCATGGTTGGATGACATTCTAAGTTATTTGCATATCATAGGTCCCTTTTAGTGATTGAATCTGATTCATTGGGAATGCATTTTATACCAATGAATGACATATACATATTGTTTATTTTTAAGATGCGCATGCTGTATTTACTCTCTTATGACATGAGCATCCTGTTCTCTATAATTTTACTCCCTAGCCTTGATAGAAGTTCACAAATTGTCACTGGCCTTGAAATAGTTTCGAGTATTGGCTCTGACATTCTAAATCCAAATAAGTAAGGACATTATTGTTTTATGACTGCCTGTTTTCTGTTTATTTTGATTCCATTTTTTGTTGGTGTCCTAGCATGTAACTATTTACTATTAAAAGTCATGCAATATATGCCAAGCAACTTTTTATTTTTTCTGCATTTCACAGGTTATTGCAAATCGTGCTGCTGAGATTCTTGGGAAAACACGTGGTGAGAAATTTGTACATCCAAATGATCATGTCAACAGGTCTCAATCTTCAAATGATACATTTCCCACTGTAAGTGAATTTTAAGATGGAAAATATAGTGTAATGGTCATATATTTGGTTTGACTAGCTTATCAAAGCTTTGATGGTTATAAAAAACATATTTAAGTTTCACACTAATTTATTAGTCCCTTTGCAAAATATTTAGATGAATGTAAATCTGTTGGTTGTTGAATAATTAATTACAGGTAAAGAACTTGATGTTTAAATTTGCTACGTAACACACAACGTCTACCTTGCAGTTGGTTCCTGTTTTAAAAATCATGAGTTAGAATCATTATTAGCATTAGAGTTACATATTGAACATTTACTAAAATCTGTGTAGTATGTGTGTGCTTCCCCCCTTTATGAAAATGACTTTGTTGTGGTCATTACGTCATTTTCTGTTTTCATGCTTTTTACATTAAAATTGGTTGAAATCTTGACAGGTTATGCACATTGCTGCAGCAGTTGAAATGAACTCGAAATTCATACCAAACTTGCAGCAACTACATGCTGTATTGGATGCAAAGGTATAAGGTCTGGCTAGTCAAAAGAAATATTTATTATAGATATTAGCTATATATTTATCAGGGAAGATCAGAGTTACCAAGTCCAGACAGATCTAGTTCAAATCTGGTCAGATCCAAACTTTTTGGACAAGATGGATTTGTCTGATTTGGTCTGGACTTTTTGATTCCTATAGAAATTTAACTGGTTTTCCTTTTTGAAAATTACGGATTTTCAATTTTTTTTGACCTCCTGAATGAATCAAAATTGCATACTTCTTTGTTTACTTTCCAGTTTTGTGTTGGTATTAGATGTACTACATTTTGCAGAGGTTGGAAATTTGCCTTTTTATTTACCTTGATAGATTTGCAATTTTTTGTTGTGTGACCTCTCCAATCTTTACTCGATCCCCAGTATGGGGTATTTATAAATGCCTAGATTTCTCTCTTACCTCATTTACACAGAGCTAGTTATCGTGGAAATGCATCCTTTGATCTCTCAATCTCTTCTTTTACTTGCTTTCTCTTCTTTATTTTATCTTCTTGGTTACTCATCTTTAATTTGGGGTTCTCATAGCTATTGATATCTCTGATTGAAGTTTTTATTTTACATTGAGTGTTTTGATTGTCTTTGTATGTTGTTCTGTCTCATATTATTTGTATTGCAACTTGCAAGCAGTCCATGCAATAAACACTTTGCAAGATTATAATGTTACATGCACTGTAATTTGACACCTTGAATACAGGTTGATGAATTCAAAGATATTGTGAAGATTGGGCGTACACATACTCAAGATGCAACACCTCTAACCCTTGGACAAGAATTTAGTGGCTATGCTACTCAGGTATCTTTCTGAAACCTTTCTGCTTGTTTCTGTACAAGATCTTCGGTTTACTTATTTCCTGAATCACTTTTGTTAAATTTCTCTTGTGAATGCCCTTGAGACCTGTACACTATGTTAACGAATTAAAAATTATGAGGTGTAAATCAAGCACAACTTTTCCTCTGAGGAAGTATGATGAAAACTTTGTTAATTTTTATGAAGATGCCGTACTTTTCTGAGTTTTGGTTATCTCATAAATATGCAGGTGAAATATGGCATTGAACGTGTCACAAAGACATTACCTCGTATGTATCAGGTATAGTACTCACAATTTTTTTTAATACAAGTAGCACATTCATGGAATTTTTTTGACACAGAATACTAGCTATGACAGCTTGCACAAGGAGGGACTGCAGTTGGAACTGGTCTCAACACGAAAAAGGGGTAAGTTCTTTTAATTCTTGGAGTGACCAGGGCATATTTTTCTGGACTTTCTGATATGCAATTTAGGTATTGTTCAACTATTATAATGAACGCATAATACCTGGCTAGATGCATTATTTCAAGATCTCATCACATTTTAAATAATTTCCTAGGGATTACCTATCCTTATCTCTGAACCCATCAAGTTGCACTTTATCTTCTAAATAGGATTTTTCCTTATTCTAGTTGAGTCAATTTCTTTTAAATGAACATCTGAAAACTGTTAAAAACCATTGATGAGCAAGCCTCCTCGCATGTTGATTGACTATTCTTATCCCATGTGCCTGCCTTGGAAATCACAGTGGAAAATTTATATATGTTTGCCTCTACCTCAAGTGTGCACCCATAGTATAACACTTGAAGTGTATTTTTCAAACCAACATGACATTTTAGTGAGGTCGTAGTTGAGTTTCTCATGTGCACTTAATAGTGTGGTTTAAATTTGAATGAAAATCCTTAGTTTAAGTTTGCCTTGTCATGCCACACGTGTTTCAAAATCTTGTTTCAACTTTTTCTTTTAGACAATTGAGTGGTTGATTTTCACATGTGCCCCTCTATGTGAGTTTATCACATATTGCTTACATATTTGGGTGCACATGTGTAATGTCCCCATTTTTATGAGTCAACATTGTAGTCAAATAATTAATTTAATGTTGTCAAAAAGGTTAAATTAAAAAGAGACAACTTAAATTAATTATTCAAGTGGCAAAAGTAACTTAAGTTAGTAAAAATGGTAAAACTATTAATTAAGTTACTTTTAAAAGTAAATTCTCAAATGAATTAAAATTAAAGGGAAAAAGAATGAGAATTCAAGAAGTCACGCAGGAGTTATAGAGGGAAATGAATTAAAAGATTTTTGGAGCAATTGTTTCAGCTAGGTTGGATTTGGTTTTGTGAAACAAGTTTTTGGCTGGAGTTCATCCAGAACTTTGTGAGGACAGAATCCTTCTCACAGGGAATATCATCTTCGGTGTTGGAAGATACACCTGGGACGGTGCTGACAGTCCTACTTCAGGGGCTGTGTAGGTGCATTCACAATATAGTCTTAATAGAAGTTTGATGGGAAAAAAAGAAATTAAAATGATCATTGTATTTCATTGATACAGAAAATTGTATTTGCCTTTTCAAATATTGTTACTTTTAGCTACTCTGTATTTGATTTGTATATCTGTACAGGAAGGCCAATAGTTATTGTTGTAAATCTAATGAGGGGTTTCTTAAAAAAAAGTAAGGTAGTTCTAAATTTATATTAGGAGTGGTAATTCTGGAGATTCAGTGTAGCAGTAGCTTATTGAAGTTATATAAGGCGGAAATTCATATGAAGGAGGCAATTTAATAGAGCAAGGTTTTTGAGACTTTATATTTGTGTGGAGTAAGTAAAGAAAAGAAGAATTGACCATATTCTGTTGTCGCAGATAAGAGGAATCAAGCTAATGTTTTCTTTTGCAAAGTCGCCATACATTGAATTAGATGTAATTCCCATATATGCCAACTAAAGTGGCCGTGGCTTATTTTTAGCAGCTGTAAAAGTCAAAGGGAAATCGTGGAAGATTAAATATCAATTGGTGTCGCCATTAAGTCTATTCATTGAAGCCATGACACAGGCAGAAATGGAAGATGCGAGAGTATTAATATATGGAAGTTGAAACGTCTTAGCTCAAAACGAAGGCATCAGGTATTCACATGAAAAATATTAATACTGCCAGTGAATTAATGTGTGACATCAAACGACTTGGAGGATGAGGTAATTGAATTAAATCATGGAAAATTGTGACGCCATCTACAGATGTATCTGTAGCTTGCTTATCGTATATTTTCAGGAGCTGAAGTTTGTTAATGCATGACAGGGGAGGCACATATTATTTGAGTTGCGTAGCTATTGTGCAAAGTGAGCAATCGAATGGGCACCAGTTGGGCGTAGCAACATAAGCTCCGTTTTAGAAGGCAATACTTAGTCAATTGAATCAAAAGTTAAGAATAATGGTTTGCTCCATATTAAAGTAACGATTCATGCTTGGGAAAATGAATTAAAATTGAAGGGAAAAAGAATGAGAATTCAAGAAATCATGCAGGAGTTACAGAGGGAAATGAATTAAAAGATTTCTAGAGCAATTGTTTCAGGTAGGTTGGATTTGGTTTTGTGAAACAAGTTTTTGGCTGGAGTTCATCCAGAAATTTGTGAGGACGAAATCCTTCTCACATGGAATATCATCTTCGGTGTTGGAAGACACACCCGGGATGGTGCTGACAATCCTACTTCAGGGGCTGTGTAGGCGCATTCATAGTATAGTCTTAATAGAAGTTTGATGGGAAAAACAGAAATTAAAATGATCATTGTATTTCATTGTTACAGAAAATTTTATTTGCCTTATCAAATATTGTTACTTTCAGCTACTTTGTATTTGATCTGTATATTCGTACAAGAAGGCCAATAGTTATTGTTGTAAATCTGATGAGTTGTTTCTTAAAAAAAAACAAGGGAGTTCTAAATTTATATTAGGAGTGGTAATTCTAGAGATTCAATGTAGTAGTAGCTTATTGAAGTTATATAAGGTGGAAATTCATATGGAGGCAATTTAATAGAGCAAGGTTTTTGAGCCTTTATATTTGTGTGGAGTAAGCAAAGAAAAGAAGAATCGACCATATTCTGCCGTCGCAGATAAGAGGAATCAAGCTAACGTTTCTTTTGCAAAGGTTCCATACATTGAATTAGATGTAATTCCTAGATATGCCGACTGAAGAGGTCATGGCTTATTTTTAGCAGCCGTAAAAATCAAAGGGAAATTGTGGAAGATTAAATATCAATTGGTGCCGCCATTAAGTCTATTCATTGAAGCCATGACACAAGCAGACATGGAAGACGTGAGAGTATTAATATATGGAAGTTGAAACGTCTTAGCTTAGAACGAAGGCATCGAGTATTCACATGAAAAATATCAATACTGCTAGTGAATTAATGTTTGACATCAAATGACTTGGAGGATGAGGTAATCGAATTAAATCATGGAAAATTGTGATGCCATCTACAAATGTATCTATAGCTTGCTTATCGTATATTTTCAAGAGCCAAAGTTTGTTAATGTGTGACAGGGGAGGCACATATTATTTGAGTTGTGTAGCTATTGTGCAGAGTGAGCAATCGAATGGACACCAGTTGGGCGTAGCAACATAAGCTTTGTTTTAGAAGGCAATACTTAGTCAATTGAATCAGAAGTTAAGAATAATGGTCCGCTTTTTATTAAAGTAACGATTCATGTTTGGGAAAAAAGACATCATACTTGGTATATCTCAACAAACGACAAATCAAGTCAAGTTTTCTACATGGTACATTGATTCTACAACGTATCAACATTTTACATATAGGAAGGATTGGTTCTTTGATTATACAGCTTGCTAAGATTTTGTGATCTTCGGTAGTGGTGAGTATACAATTGTTGGGAGAGACAATGTTCAAATAACCTCTGGAGGGAAAAATCTTCTTTTCCTCAATGTATGTTCTGTTCTGGGCATGAAGCTCAATTTGTTCTCAGTGAGTCAGCTTATGTGCCACTATCCCAAGTTGGACGCCATTTTTAGCACACACAAGTGCCATATTGTTGACAAGGATTCCAAGAAAACCATTGCACTTGACATAGAGGATCATGGTTTATATCGACTTATTGATACAAGAGATGTTCAGGAGCGTTCATTGGCAGCCAATAGTTCATCTGCTATCAATACTCTTTGGCATCGACGTTATGGGCATCTCATCCTTTCTTATCTCTCTCAATTGGCTCGAGAGAATATGGTAGAAGGTTTACCTAAAATCCAACAACAAATATAGGGTGTTTGCAAAGCTTGCCAAGTAGTGAAGCAACATAGAACTTCATTTTTAAAAGGACAAACTTGGAGAGCACACAAGGTCCTTCAATTAGTTCATGCAAATGTATGTGGACAATTGAATACGACATCTATTGGTGGTGCCAGGTATTTTTTTTGTTGGTTGATGATTTCAATAAGAAAATGTGGGTGTTTTTCTTAAAAGAAAAATCAGATGTGTTTAACAAATTCCAAAAGTTGAAAGCATTAGTAGAAAAAGAATTTGGTTGTTTAATAATCATTCTTAGGTTTGATGATGGAGGTGAATTTTGTTGAAGCAAATTCACAAACTTTTGTGTTAAACATGATATCAAACGTCAGTTCACAACACCTTATACTCCACAAGAGTGTTCCCAAGAAGTTTTGAGTAGAGGTAGTTTACACTATTGTTTATCTTCTCAACAAGTCTCCGACATAGGAAATGAAGGAGAAGACCCTAGAGGAAGCATGGTTTGGGAGGAAACCAAAGGTGAGCCATCTAAAGATTTTCGGTTCTACTCCATATGTTTCTATTCTAGATGCAAAGAGAACCAAACTGGACTCTAAGAGTTAGAAGTTAATGCTCATAGTGTACAATGAAAATCATAAAGTCTACAGGTTGATTGATGTGGCCACTGATCGCTTGACATTCAATAGGGATGTGGTGATTGATGAAGAGGTTGGGCCTTTTGAACTCTCTTTTGACATCAAGAGTACTGAAGATCAGCCTTTGAAGGCTAAAGATTTAGGTGGCCAACTTCCAATAGCTACATTTGAAGGGGGAGACTCGAATGTTTCCAAACATGTGGAATCTCCTAGGCAAGTACCAGTACTAGATGATTTTCTTCAGGATAACCTAGATTAGTATCTAAATGATATAGTACTAGGCAACCCAAGTCATGATGACCATGGTGATTTTGATGAAGTGGTTTCTACACAAAGACCTAAATCATGGGAAAAAATCATTGGTGATGTTCATGATGATGAAATGGTCGAGGGTTGATCATTTAGAGGCAAGAGCAAGCAAAACACATTTAACTTTTCTCTTATGGCTAACATTCAGGGTGTTTATGAACCCTAGGATTTTGTAGATGCGAAAGGTAAACTTGAATGGGAAAAGGCCATGGAAACTGAACATCAGAGTCTTATGAAAAATAAGACTTGGGTTCTCTCAAATATTCCACTAGGAAAGAGATCCATTGGCTGCAAATGGGTGTACAAAGTCGAGTTCAAAGCTGATGGTACACTTGACAAGTGCAAAGCATAGTTGGTGGCTAAAGGGTTCTCGCAGATAGAATGTATTAACTATGAGGAGACCTTTGCTCCTACAACAAAGATGAGCATCATCCGGTTAGTTCTAGCCATGGCAACACAATTTGGTTGGAAAGTCCATCAAATGGACATCAAGAGTGCCTTCCTCAATGGTGTTTTGGAGGAAGAAGTGTACATGACACAGCCTCAGGGTTTTCAAGTTGCAGGAAAGGAACATCAGGTATGCATATTGATGAAGGCTCTTTATGGCCTAAAGTAGGCACTTAGAGCATGGTACATAAAGATTGACTGGTATTTGGATCAACAGGAATTCTAACGAAGTCCTTCAGATCCAAATTTATACATCAAAAGCATAGGCAATGAAATCATCCTTCCGTTTATTTATGTGGATGATATCATTATTAGAGGTAGAGAGGCACATTTGATTGAAGAAATCAAATGTAACTTGTGTAAGGATTTTGACATGATAGACTTAGAGCTCCTACAATAT
The DNA here is from genome assembly GCA_007258455.2 of Sequoia sempervirens. Classification (NCBI taxonomy): domain Eukaryota; kingdom Viridiplantae; phylum Streptophyta; class Pinopsida; order Cupressales; family Cupressaceae; genus Sequoia; species Sequoia sempervirens. The sequence continues at coordinate 272,943,848 of VDFB02000003.1, read as the reverse complement.
TGCCTAGGTGTAGAGGTTTGGTAGACAGGTGGTTGTATTTTTATTTCTCATTCTAAACATGCCTTATGTTTGCCAAACAAGTTCAAAATGATAGATTGCAAAATCTTGTCTACACCTATGGAGAAAGGGTTGAAGCTTTAAGCCAAAATTGACTCAAAGTTCATCAATGAGTCAACATTCAAACAACTAGTAGGTAGCCTTATCTATCTTACAACCACTAGACCTGATTTGAGTTATGCTATGAGTAACATTTCCTATTTTATGACAGCCCCAAAGGTAGAACATTGGGTTGCAGCGAAGCGAGTATTGAGATATGTGAAGGGGACACTTGACTTTGGCATTCTGTATAGCAGAAGGAAAGATCCTAGACTGGTTGGGTTCACATATTTAGATTGGACAGGTTCTGTTGATGACAAGAAGTCCACTTTTGGATATATTTTTAGTCTTGGTATTGGTGCAGTCACATGGATAAGTAAGAGGCAGTAGCTCTTTCCTTGACAAAAGCAAAGTATAGGGAAATGGCAAAGCAACATGTGAGTCAATATGGATTCAGAGGATGCTTTCAAACATGCAAATGTCTCAAGTAGGGCCTTCACCCTTTTTTTTGTGAAAATCAAGGTGTGCTAAAGCTTGCCAAGAATCCAGTCTTCCACAAGCATACCAAACATGTGGAGCTTCATTGTCATTTCATCAGGCAATTTGTAGAACAAAGTTCAAACATTATTACCAAGTCCTTGAGTCTTGAAAAATTTGTGAAATTTTGGGATAAGCTTGATGTAGTTAGTAGAATGACCATTAAGGGAGGGTTTTAAAGTAATGTTTTATATTGTAATGGTCAATTAGCTTTTAGGATAGACTTTAGGAATCTTCTTTTTGTAAAGTCATGTTGACTTTAGATATTTTTCCTATGAGTTGTCAATCTTATCCTATGAGTTGTCATCTTTATTCTTTGAGGATAAGACATTTGTCATCCTTATCCTTTGCGGATAAGACATTTGTCATCCTTATCCTTTGTGGATAAGATATTTGTCATCCTATAAGGATGCTTTTGTTCCTTATTTCTTAATAGATTTTATGCAATCTTGGTTACTTTCTGTGTGCTGTTTTTGTAATAGAATTCACTTTCATGTGTCACTAGTATGGTAGTTATTTTGTGAAGAGCACAAAGATATACTGAGAGGGGGGGGGGTGGTGAATCAGTATATCAACAAACTTTTACCCTCTTAAACTTCTTATCAACTTCAAACTCTAACACAAATCAACTATGCAAGAATATCACAATATGAACAAGTTGACACCAAGATTTTACGTGGAAACCCTTGTGGGATAAAACCACGGTACAAATAATGTACTTTATGAATTATATATGCTTTTACAAAGAATGTAGGCACCAACCTACTTGAATCAATTATGTAGTTTAGTAGGCACCAACCTACAAAGAGCACCAACCCTTATTTCTCATTTAGTAGGCACCAACCTACAAGGAGCAATCACCCCTAAAGCTGATTTAGTAGGCACCAACCTACAAGGAGTACCAACCCCTACTTGCCAAGCACCAACCTAGCAAAGATAATAATTTGAAGAATAATGTTCCACCTTTAATGTTGCTTCTCCAACGAGTGATGGACAATTCCGCTCAAACACTCTTCCTCTTGAATTTATCATTCAAATCTGATCCAACATATGCACAATTTCTTTCTTCAAATCTGATCCAAACTATGCTTCACAATTCCCTCATGAAATCTGCAAATATACTCCTTTCCTTTTGCTACAATTCTTTTCTTGAATATGCTGTAAGTCAATCATAAACTTGCCACACAAAACTAATCACAAATCTGACTTTGAATGATGCAAGACCCTTTAACAAATCTGATTACAATCATTCACGAACTTCTCATAAATTTAATCTTCAAGATGCTCTCTAATATGTCTAGATCTATTCTTGAACACAAGAAAGATATTCAATTATCTTTCCTCTAAATCTGCACATCAAAACTACAATCCTATCTTTTCATGTTCTTCTTATTGAATCAGCTATAATTTCACCACACTCTGCTGTTCTGATTTTACTCAGTCATCCACACACACTCTTCAATATCTGCATAACTTTCTTTATATCTGCATGAACTCTTCTTTATATCTGTAGGTGTAGATATGATATTTCTTTAATCCTCACTCACAACTACACAGCACTCTCTTCTTCTTCAAATGATATACATTTTTCACACACAGCACTTGTGTTTCTTTAGATATAGCAGTTATTCCACACGACACTTTCAATTTCTTTCCACACAAAATGATTTTATATCTCCCAAGAGAGTCAATTCCTTAGAGACATCTCTTTTCAAAACATAACTCTTCATTAAAATTAAATCATACCTCTTCAAGGTTGATCGCTGCCCTTTCAATGTATTAACATCTTTCTTTTAGGTCTTATTCACTATTTTGTCCTTATGTGCTTTTTGTCTTATGTGGAATTGTCTTATCCGCTTTTTGTTTTATTCACAAAACAAAAAGATCGCAGCCTTCTATGGAAATGTTGCCTTTTTATTTATTTAGACTTTTGTCTTATTAGACTTTGTCTTCTAATGCCACCTTTTCATAAAGCAATATGAATCGATACCTTCTCATATTTAATTATTTAACAAGCAATTGTGCTTTAACAAATAAATCTGTTGTCTAATATAGAAGTGCTGCCTTTTAAAGACTTTCGTCTTTTACTTATTTTTATCTTTTTCTTATTTCGTCTTTTTCTGGTTTTTGTTTTTTTTCTGTGTTTTGTCTTTTCCTGTTGTTTATTTATTTTTAAATGCTTCTCTTTAATTTTTATTTTTGGTCTTTTTTTGCCATTTGACCTAGTCTCAGTTCTTTGCTGAAATTGAATCATTATTTGCTGAGATTGAATCACAGATAGAAATTGACCTTGTCTAAGTTCTCCAATGATTTCACCAAAGGCTGTGATTGGTGTAAACTGTTATGTCTACAACAATTGATCTGATTTTTGCTTTCCTTTTGGATTTGCATACTTATAAAAAATGTTCATGCTTTTCAAAAATCTCTCTTCTGATATAACTCTGATGCATTCTCTAAATAGTACCACATTCAGATCTGTTTTTCTATTGTATATATTCTTTCTTAAATCATGGCATAATTTCACTTTATGCTTGCCATTCAGATTCATGATTTTGGACTGGTTGTCACTTAGAAAGTGCAAAGTTCATGTATTTACCTTATGACTTTTCTTTCTTGTCAAGTATGCTGGTATGTATACACTTCTTATAATCTCTATTTAAGCTTGTTCAATGTCTTTATCCTTCATGATCTTTATCCTTCATGATATCAATGATAACCTCCAACTATCTCAACTTGAGCACCTTTGACATCAATGACAATATTTCCAACAATTTGAACTTGTAATACTTTGTTTTTGATACCCTAGATAGGCGCAAGGCTATAACAAAGCATGCTTCCATTTCAAAATGATTTTTCTGTGCCCAAAGGCATGTGTTTTGATTGTGCCCTTGTAGTTATGATGAATGAAAACTTGTTTTTCCTTGCCCTCAGTGTACGTGTATAACTGTACATTTGTAGCTTTGAAAAATTTGTTCTTTGTTCAAAGCTTGTTGCACATGATGAGGGTTTTTTGACAACAATTTCTTGGTCTTTTGTAGACTGCACGTTTGAACTTTGTTGTCTCTTGAAACTTAACCTGTATGCACTATCATTTCTTCAATAATTAACGTTTGCAGGTTTTCTTGAACAACAAAACATGGGAAATAAGAAGACAATTTTTTTGAAATGTAATTGTTTGAATTGATTGAAAATGAAGCTCTAGTTTGGAAATTTGACACAATACAAAAAAACTCGTTTGAAAACAACAATTGCCTTTGTCCAAGGACCACAATGTATACTTACTGCGTAGGAGAACTACAAAATCTTTGGTCTTACATTGAGTCCAATCCATTATCAGCTGGTGAATAGAGTTGATTATTCTTAAATCATGCAAAAAAAAACATTCTTGAATCACCTAACAAACCACAAAACATGATGTTACATTACAAAAAGGGAAAATACAATACTATATAACGAAAACATCATAGATTGGGAAACAACATATGGCATAACCAAGAAAACAAAAATGCTCTTATACAAGAGGCAATAAAGGGAAACTAAGTGGGTTACACAAAACCATTTATAGGCTGGTGAAAGTGACAAACTCTACTATTGAGTTGAGATTTTATTTGTGGCAACTCATGCCCTTAAAACCTTTGCAATTTTTTTGCAAAGATCCATAGGTAGGAATGATTTTGCAACAAAAATTTCATCGTGAATTGATTGATGTTAGTTGGTTTGGATTTGGAATGATTGTCCATAAAAAAATGTTTCTAGTAGGTGAAGTTATTGCGTCTCCTTCTATAGGTGTCTAAAATGATCTTACTATGGTAGAACATTTGTAGAGATAGTAATCGATACATATTGGATTTGGTCCACTTCACTTGTTACTTTGACATACTTGACTTTGAATTTAGTCAAAGCATCATCCTCTGGAAAAGGTTGAAGCTGCTGAAAGAAAATCTTCATTAGCCACTCTTGACTTTCTAGATCTACAATGGGTATTAGTAGTGCACATTGTGGTAGGAATATTTCATGGTCATCATCATTTGTTGAACGTTCGTTTGACAACTCATCTAGGTTTGAATGAAACAAATCATCAAAATTTGAATCTTCAAACACTAGATCATTGTTAAATTAGAAATGTAAAAAAATATCCATCTTCACCAATAGACTTTGCCATCCATTGTCATTTGGCATAAAAGCAAGAGTAGGAATGTGATCTTCTAATGTTTGCACTTTCTCTTCCTTGATATCTTCTTGGCATTCCTCATCCTTTCTATTCATTCTTTCATATGTTTGATTCCCTTCATATATTGCTTGTACTTGTCCAACCACAAATTGGTTACTAGTTTTTGAATTTTTAGTACCTTTGTCTTTTTTGATCATAAATGGGTGTTCTATAATCCTTTCTTCACCACAATGTGCTGAAACAAAGAGGTCTTGGGTTGAATTCGCCATCAATGAAACATTATTATACTCTATAGCAACCTTTCTTGGTATAGGTGCATTGTTAACCATTGAATGCTCAATCAATGTTATGTATTGAAGATGAGGATGAAGATGACTCAAAACTTCAAAAGGAAATTCACTATGTCAACCGTTGAAGATCCACTCTCTAGGTCTTGAAAGAAAAAAACAAGATTTGGCCATGAGTCCTCCACATTTATCTTCACCTTGACGAGTGCCTCTAGAGCTAATCTATATTTAGGAAATTGTTTTTCATCTAACTATGATCTTTCATTGGCATCATGAAAATATCAAAATATATATAGAATTCACAAAATTTGGTGTGGCAGCCTCCTTAGATAAAGAAATATCCAAAGTCTTTTGACAATAGATTTAGATGTTGAAGAAAAATGTCAATTTCTAGGATGAGATTCTTTGTTTCTTCATTAGATAGTGCCTGAACAATTTGAGTGGTTTGACCTCCATCGATTACATCTGGTGCAAGCTCTTCAAACAACCCTTTGAACAAAGAGAATGTAATGTCCCCTATTTGGGATATTCCTCGATTTTGCCCTAAAAGCACAATTAGAATCCAAAATAAGAAATTTAATGCACTCAAGATTGTAAATTTACCAATCGAAATGCCCTTTTTTAAGATATAAATCCTGGTTTAGGTTTTGCACACAATATTAGTCACTAGAAATTGACATTAGCTCATAAGCCATGATAATATATGTATTATTAGTCATTAGTAAACATTAGGATATCCATGCACATTAGTTGCATCAAAATTCTAATTAATGCAATAGCCATTCCAATATGGATTCCCATAATAATCTTATTAGGAATTTGTCGAATGTTTGCAAACCGCAGTCTCAAGGTTGGTTACCATTGTATTGCCAGAGCATGGAAGGTGGGCTGCCCTTCTATCCCTCAGTCCACCTTGGAGGCGCTCCATCCTCCTTGATCAAGCTTAGGAGCACTCATTTGCCTCCCAACCAACGAGTGTTGCATCTCGAGGTGGCGTGCTTGATAAGATGTATGAAGATTGCTTCCTTCAAGAAGCCCGAGAGCACTCATATGTCTCTCGGCCCCACAAGTGTTGCATCTCGGGGGTGACGTACTTGACAAAGGAAAATCCGATACTTCCCATCTCGTGAACTCAGACGGTTGATCGACCTTCCTGATTTGCAATCATTTCTCTAAATTCAAAATAGATTATAATACAAATCTATTATCTATATTTATAATAAAGGAAGAATCATAATTATTTATAAGAATTAATAATTGTTGCAACCATCATTATTGCATAATTGTATATAAACATTATAATCCTCTTGCTAGTAAATAATATTTATTTCCAATAAGGTTCCAATGCTTATTTTCCCTTTTCCAATCTATTGGCTTGATTGATCTCCAATTGATTGTAATGTTCCTTGTCATAACTCCTTAAATTGGAGGTATAGTGATTTAATTAAATTATTTAATTAAGTTGTCCAAATTATTGATATTTATGAGGATAGCTTAATTGATGATTTAATTAAATCAAGAGATGTTATTAAATTAATTATTTATTAAGTTATTCCCGTAAAATAAAATATCAAAAGGGATGACTTATTATTTAATTAATTTAATAATAAAAAGTGACTTAAGTGACTTAATAATAAAATAATAAAGTAATAAAGTCACTTAAGGAATATTTCTAGAATCTTCTAGAAGTCTCTTGGTGATGAGGTTGAAAAAGTATAAAAAGAGGCTTGGGCTATGCATTTGGACATCTTGAGTTGCAAACACTTTTCTACTACACTGCTGAAGCTGAATGCTTAGCTTATTGTTTTCCAGTCTTCGTTTGTGAAAGACCAAACCTAGCTGGTTAAGTGCCAATTTCGGTTGTGCAACACCAACCCTAGTTGGATAGTGGAGGAAGATACTTCAATCTTTCTCATTGGACTTATTGCAATCATTGGAGGTTATTTTTGGAGAGATTTATGAGATATTTTGAGGTCTGTAATTTTGTTTCAGTCTGCAGATCAGCCATGAGAGAAATCACATTTTCATTCATTGCTCTTCAATAAGGAGATATAATTTTGTGGGCACTTGAGGGATTGCTTCCTTTGGTGTTGGCAATCATTTTCATAACAAATTTGAGGAGTTTAGAGGCTGTATTTATTTTTCTAAAGAGTTGCCAGTCAAGAACAGGGGCGGCTGCTGTAGGTGAAGATTGTGCATCATTGAAGATTGTTTTGAAAATACCAAGTTGCCATTTCATCATCGATTTCCTTCAGCATATTATTACCAGGTTCCTTTATGTATTTGCATGCTTTGCATTGTCATATTAGATTATTTTAGTCGCTGCCTTCCTGCAGCTGTAGGTGCATATTCTATATCATATTTGTAATAGCATTATTCATTCCATTGTAAGCCAAGAGTCTTGGCATTGCATTTTGAGTAGTTGCAATCATCATATCAACATTGTATAACAGCCTTGTATTTGGATTTGCACTTAATGAAGGAGTTATAAGGTTGTATGACAAATGTTTGACAAATTGCCTCTAGCTGTAGCTTTCATTCCCTCATGTTAGTTTGCATACTAAATGTTTGTAGAAATGTCATAGTGCTGTAGATGGTTATTGGCATTAGGGAAATTACATGAGAGGTGTTTGTAAAAATGTTTCTTCTATGTAATTACATTTCTCTCAATTAGTATGTATGCCAAGTGTTTGTGAAAATACCTCTTGGCTGTAGGTGTGCATTTGCATTTAGAAATTCATTTATATGCACTTGAAAACACAAAAAGAGTTGCATCTTCATTTTAGAACTTTGAATACATATCTTAGAAGTTATTTCCAAGCATTTGAACAACATTTGCATCCATCAAATCAAAGACAAAGCAATCTGAAATCAATTACCGGCAAATTGAAGATTGCATACAAAGTGTTTGTCAAAATTCCAAAGGCAGAAAATCAGTGTTTTTGGATCAGATTTGGCAAGGCACTTTACATCCCTTCTCAGCAAAGAATCAGCAGAAGTATTGTTAGCCTATTCCGGAGTCCCGTAGGCTAGTCAGGAAGTAATTAGGGTTTCCCTATTTTGTAGGAGGATGTTTTGGCGGTTTTGGAGGCTTGCATGTTGGAGTCTTGCAGTTTGGATTCTGGATTACTTCTGGGTTTTTAGAGAGCTTCGCAGTGGTGTGACATGCAAATGAAATATAGGACTTTTTTGGACTTACTTTTTTTAGTAAGTTGCGACGGCTGCTCAAAATGTGGTTAAAATGCATTTGGACACACTTACTATTTTTAGTAGTATGCTATTTTTAGTAAGTGCTATTTTTAGCAGGGTTTCAGTGGGCCAATTCTGAGGCTATTTCAGGCAAGTCACTTGAGCAGTTTGGTCTTCAACACTTCTGGAGTTATTTTTGGCAGGTCAGAGCTTGTGTTGGGTGCTTCTTTTGGGAGGTAAAATATTTTATTAAGTGAAATATTAATAAGGCTTGATGGACACCTAAAGGGAGAAATAAGTGATTTTTTATTAAAGTATTTCACTTTATGACTTGGGACGCCTAACCTTTGATGTTTTAAATAAAGTTATATCTCTCATGTGCTTTGGATGCCTAGCATTGTGAAATTCAAATGCAAACTCAAGTCAAATGTGGATTTCGCCCTAATTGGAGGGAAAAGTGGATTTGAATTGAGGAGAAAAGTTATAAATATGAGCCTTGGCCTTCATTTGGAGTTATCCATTAAGAAATTATAACGAAGTGCTACCAAAATGGTGATTCAATTGCTTCGAGGAATGCATACCTCCTAGCTATCTTGGTTTCTTGCTTGAAAGATAGCAACTAGCTAAGAGAAAAGGTTGTTCTTTACACTGAAGAATAGATGGAGCTCATTGTAATGAAGATGTTTGAAGTTTTCTGAAGTTCTTTTGATGTTTTTGTCAGTTTACAGGTTGGTGGTTTTGTAGTGTTGAAAGAGATTTTCAATCATAAGTATTAGAGTGAATTTTGTTTGCTTCTGGGTAGTTTCTCAATCTATTCCTATGCCCTTGGCGCCCCTCTTTGCAAAGTTTTGGAATTTTTAATGAAGTTTAGAATTTTATCTTGGAGGTCGCCCCTTCTCCTAGGCCGTACCATGCCTGTTGTTGTCTTGGAATTCGTGCATAAATCATTTGTTGGTGTTTGATGCAGTTTATACATCTAAACTTGGGCACCATCCCTCCTAGTTTCATTTGCAGCTTATTTCATGTTAATCTGATGAGTTTTGGAGGAGTTAGGAGCATTTAGGCGGGTTTCATGCTTGCTGGTTTGGGTTTAGTGCTTGCTGGTTTGGTATATCAGATTGTTAGAAGTTTGAGTTTTGGGTTTGTTTTTCATAGTTGCGAGCTTGAGAAATCTAGAGGATCATATAATAACATTTTGGAGTGATTGGGCAGCAATATCTCATTGTTATTTGTAGATTATATCTTATTGTAAGACTGAAATCAGTAGTATTGATTCAGTCATCTTATTTTTGCAACTTAACTTTTATAATTTCCATGATTGTGGAAGAGATAGGCCTTGCTGTCTTTACTTTCAACATTTCTTTACTGTACTGCCTGCTGAACAAGCGGAAGGGGTCGGCAAGCCGCCCATACTTTACTTTTCATGCACTTTGTAATCCTCATAATGTTGATCGGTTGAGCCGTCAATCTACTCCCGCTGAATAAGTGGTCGAGTTGCATAATCATTGTATTTCCAACACTTTCAATTTATTTGCTAACGATACCTGATGCCATATGATATCACCTCGCTTGTCATTGGGATCTTGGTGAACATTCTTGGTGTAGGGTTACTTTCATCAGTTGGTTTTGGTTTTGCTAACGCTGATGGGTGAAGTTGTTGATGTGAAAATTTTAAAAAAATTGTAAGGGGGTTATTTCATCGATGCAATGATCCAGTGATGCCTTCTCCAATAATTTGATCTATCTTTTACATATTTACTTGAGATGGGGTCATAACTCTTCATCTTACCCTTTTGCAAGTGTCATAACCCATCGCTGCGTAAACTCTTAGTAATTTACTTTCAAATTTCTGTTTTGTGGATCACAGCTAATCTTCTTTATTTATTCTTAACCAATTATAATGGTAGGGTGGCTGCCTTTTGAAAAAGAGGCAATCAAGGAATTGCTGCGATTTCTTTATTTAATATTTGGGAGTTGATTACTACTTTGGTGGGGGCATGACAGAGAAGAATCTACTAGGTTCATCATCTTCTCTAGTGTGTTTGGCAACTTCTTGTTTGCTACTTCACCCCTTAGATGTTTGTATGACTTCATCCACTTCAAAGAATATATGGCATAGTTGCTAAGTCACAAAGTTCAGTGAACTTTATGCATGGAAGTTCGAATTTTATCGAATATGAAATATTAATTTGAAATTCATTGAAATTCGCCGAATTTCTTTGTATGAAAAAAACACAGTTTTTTTCATTAAAATATATTTTTGAAAGCTGCTTTTTAGGGTTTTTTAAAGCAATTTCTGGGGTTTGCGATTTTTTTTTTTTTAATTTTATAAAATGACACTATGTTAATATATTTATCAATGTTAAACTATTTTGACAATTTTGTGGATATATTACTTACATATATATATTTTTTAAAATTACATAAGACGAATTTAATGTGGATTTTTCTCGAACTCGAATTCAAACTTTGTGACTTAGCATAGTTGTGTAACATTAGGCTCTTGAGTCTCAAAGAATTTGAGCAAAGTAGGCAGAATATCTGTTTTTAATGGACACTCTTGTTCCATTTGATTATGCAAGCATATGACATCATTCAATGTATGATTATGCATTTTTTAATTACCTTATTAGGTTCATTTTGGGTATAAATCGTCATTGAGCCCCAATGGGGTTCATCTACTTGATGTTGAGGATAACCCAAAGACCCTTGTTTTTTATTTGAAGCTGTTAAAAGCTATATGGATCTTTAATCTCAAGACAACTTCTTCCATCATGTTGATCTATTGCATGACACATGTAGTATGACTGTGAAGAAAAAGAAGCTTTTGCCACTTGCCTTCTAGCAGAAGTAGATAAACTGAGAGCCATCGCTGATATAATCAATCTCATTTTTGCTTGAAGGATGCGGATATTGCTTAAGTGGTGGGACTTTGTAATATTCCCCCCCTTTTTTTTTTCAGTTTTAGCACAACAAACCAGCACCAAACCACTGATTAGCATTAGCTCCAAATCAAAACCAACTTGTAAATAACCCTCACCAAGAATGTTCACCAAGATCCCAGTGTGGGCGAGATGATAGCATATGGTTCCGGGGATTGTTAGCAACTGAAATGAATTACAAAACCAAATGTAGGCGGCTGGCCGACCATGAGAAGAGAGAATTACAATGTAGGTAGATAATTGGCCATAATTCCGCTCTACCACTTATTCAGTGGGGGGAATAATTCTCCACTCTACCACTTATTTCAGTGGAGGGAAAATAAACAAGAATAAAGATAATTATTTAAAACTCAACCACTTCTTCGTGGGAGTGTATACAAACATAAACTTGCAGCAATAAATAAATAACAGCTGTTAGTACTACTAACTAGCTTTACAATAAATGTATTCAGCTACAAAACTCAAAGATAAGCTTTCAAAATCACCCAATGGTTAGAGTAATAATCCTCTTACTCTTACAATACAAAATTGATATGAAATATGAGCTCAATCAGCAAGTTATCATAATTCAATAAGTCTGATTAGAAACAGCATGTATAGTAAACCAGACTAGCAATAGCAAAACTCATTGAAATGGACATAGCTTCTCCAATACAGCTCGGAATGCTCCCAAACCACAACCAAATGACAACTAGGAGCTAGATGTCTCACTTCCAACTAAAAAATTGTGCTAGATCAGCAACCACAGAAAGGCATGAATCCCAATGCAGTCACCATGAGATGGTACGGCCTCCAAGAAGGGTCGACCTTCTCTTAAAATTCAGAAACTCAGCAATAAATTCTGATAATTTGCTCAACTGTGCGCCCTCCACAGTAGAACAACATGAGCTAATACCCATAATGAAAAATAAATTCGATAACGAAGCTATCAGTGAATTTTCGCTTTAGCCATGTATAAACCAGCAGCTAGATAACAGGCTATACAACAACAACCTGTCCAAAAACTTCAGAATTAAGGCTCAATCTGCACCTTTGTGTGAAGTATAGTCTCAAATAACCACCTAGGTAGCCATAGTTTTAGGCCCGAAGGATGGTGAGTTTGCTAAGCTTCCCCTTAGCCAGGTTTTGGATTTAGTCCAACAACATAACGCTACAATAAAATTCTAGCATAATCAGCTCCTCACAAAGCATCAATATATAAGCTCAATTGGGCGAATGAAGCAACCTGTAACTCCTAGCAAGAAAACTCTTCAAATCCTCAAAAGGACGTCTGTAATGCCCCATTTTGGCCATACGCTCTTCTTTGACTGATAGCCTATTTCCAGAAATCCGTAGGTTGATCAGAAGTGAAATTAGGGTTTCCTGGCTTGGAGGTTTGTGGCATTTCTAGGTATTTACTATTTTTAGTAAATACTAATTTTGGCAGTGGTTCAGTTGTCAGCCTTCATTAAGTCATTTTCAGTTGGAGCAGTTGCTTGGGTTTGATTTTGGCTTTAAAAAGCATTATTTTGGTGAAATAATATATTTCAAGGCATTAATGTTTTAATTTCAAGTTGACCCCTTGGCCTAGTTCATTAACTTTAAGTTGTTCTTAAAAGGTGGTCATGAAGGGGGACGTCATCATGGAGGATGAATTTAATATTTAAAAGTCTTTTAATGCCTTGGGAAAAGTGGACGCCTTTTCTTGAAGATATTCTTTTAAAAAATAAAGTTTATTTGTGCATTGATAAAGTGGACGCCTTTTTGAGAAGTTGGAAGGTTTCTAGAAATTTGAAGAGACTCATGTGTCTTTTGGCGTACTTCCTTGAGGAATTGAAGAGTCTTCTACTCTTCTATAAAATGAATGCTTTGCTTCAGCATTGGTATCCATGAATTTATGTTAATGTTATGCTGTCGAAATGACAACTTGGTTTTTACTTCGAGGGATGCTTACCTCCTAGTTTCAATCCAATTTCGTGTTTGAAATACAACACCTAGTTGGTTTTCATTGCTGCTTCTCATCCAGACTAGCAGATTGAGCTCAACAGTTGAAGTTTCTAATGATATTTCCAGTTTTGAAGTTGCTGATGCAGTCACAGCTGAAAGTGGTTTTTGCATACAGCTTTTTGTGTGAATTTAATTTGCTTGTGGGTACTTTTCCAATCCATTCCTACACCCAAGGCGACCATCTTTGGAGAGTTTCAGATTTTAATTTTGAGTTGTTGATTTTTACTTGTCAAAATCGCCCCTCATGAAGGCCGTACCATTCTTGCTGCATTGGGATTCGTGTAAGAATTAAATTACAAGTTTTTGTTGCTGTTTCTTCATCTAATGTTGGGCGCCTATCTTCCAGCAGCTCATTGGTTTTTGTTTCACACAAAACGGAGGTATTTTGAGTGAGTTATGAGTATTTTTCTGATTTCCAGTTTGCTGATATGAATTTCCAGAACTCAGGATTTTACATCAGATTTATAAGTTTCCAGTTTTAATCATATTTCAGTCATTGGAAAGCAAAGAATATTGTTGGAATTCATTCTTATCTCCTTATCTCATTTCTCTATCATTGTAATTCATGTTTTTGCAGTCATTTTGAATTGTAAGGTTCTGATTAGTAGTACTAATCTAACCCATTATTATTGCTGCAACTACTTGATTAAATTCTCATTAAATTACCCCTGGATGGTTTACCGCCAGTGTGGATAATCTGTTTGTAACATTCATATACCCACTTTCATAGTGGAGAATCCCCACAGTGCTGTGGATGCCCGCCGCAGCGGATGAATTGTTTTTAAATGTAATCTTTTCCCCCCACTGTTTGGTGGTAGTGTGGAAATGTTCTTCATGGCTGGTTATCCGCCTATCAGTTAATGTTCTTCATGGCTGGTTATCCGCCTATCAGTTTTTAAAATTTAAAATTCAACACTCTGTCATATGTTAGCACCTCGCCCTCAGTGGGATCTTGAGTGCACATTCTTGACGTTGAGTAGTTTTCATTTCAAGTTCAATTTTCAGTTTGATGCTAACGCTAATCCAGTTAACTATTGCTGGTTATGTGTGTTAAATTCATCAAAAAATTGGTTAGCATATTTCAGTGGTATCAGAGCAGAAGACCCTGCCATCCTGTGGCAAATTTGCAGTTGTGTATCAGATGAGTGACAGAGATCTCCGGTACTACACCGATAGTCAGAGCAGATTTTAGTTCAGCTCCTTGTGGTATCCAGAAGTTGGCAGTTAGGCATGGCTAATGAAGAAGAGATGAAGTTGGCAGAGACTCTCTTTATGGCTGGAAAGAGACTTGGTAAAGAATTTCAGTCAAGAGAAGATGAACAAAACATTCTTCATTTGTTAGAACAATGTTTGAGACAAGTGAAGCAATCACCTTCAGAGAAAATGGAGTTGGCACTAGCTCCTACAGTGAATTTTTTGAATCAGCCCTATTGGTTGGGGCATCCTGATGAAGAAACCAAGCTACTGATTTCTTCCTGTTTCATGGAGATAATAAGAATTGTAATTCCCCAATTGCCCTATGATGTCGAAACTATGAAGACCATATTAAATATGATAGTGGAAAGTTTTCAAGACCTTGATGAAATTGATAGCAATCAGTACTCCAGAAGAGCTACTATATTGAAGATCTTTTCTGAACTCAAAACAAGTATTTTGCTGGTTGAATTGGGTATGCAAGATCAAATATATTATTTGATCCATTACCTCTTCATTTCAACTTGGAGTGAACAAGAAGAGGATGTAGTTGCAGCAATGAGAAACATTTTAATTTTAACTATCAATGAGATGGATGACATTCCAAAATCCGTCTTAACTTTTCTGTTAAACATTCATGAACAAGAAGGAAAGGATTCCTCTACTGCTGGTATGTTGATCAGAGATTTGTTCATTCAGTGTGATAGAAAATTGAAGCCACACATGAGGAAGATAGAGCAGAAAAATGAGGTAGTCATTAATGCAGAAGTCGGAAATAAAATATTGTTTCTCAATGATTGTAAGGTTGTTTCTCAAGAAATACCTATTGATATGCAGTTGTCCGCACATGCTGAGGGTGAGTGCAGGGAGGCAACATCAATTTTGAATACATATGAAGAATTTATGACAAGTGACCAAGAAGATTTCTTTGGTATGTATGTGGATGCTAATGATAAAATCAGCAACACATCTATTCATGATGGGTTTGTTGAAGATAAAAATGATAAATTAATCAAAGCAGCCAGCTTTGATGACTCTTATTTCCAGTATGATGACGGTGGCGAAGGCGGTATTGAGCTTGATCATCAAACTAAGCTCTTGGAGGAAGTTACTGATGAAGATTTCAGTTTGAATGGAATGAGGAGTGACTCATTCAATGAGTCAACAATCCAAGAGGAGCATGAAGATCTTGTTCCTATTGATCATTATAATCAACCCTTTTGCATTTGGGATCCTGGTGAGATGGCACCAAGGTATGTTAAAGAACTTGAGTGGGATAAATTTCCCTTTGATCCTGATAAAGTTCAAAATTCATTTTGTATTGCAAGCTATGAAGTCATTGGAGAAGACGTTGTCTTTGATGAAGAAGCTTGTTTGGCAAAGCTCCATAAAGATTCCTTTGAGGTAGCCACTAAAGCAGAGTATGTTGCTACCAAGACTTTAAGAGAATCAATCAATAATGATTCATTGTTTGAAAATATTGCTGTTAAGAAGGAAGCTGATTTTGAGAATCAAGTCAAAGAAAATAAATCAGAAAAGTTGATGTTTGATGAGCAAAGCTTCTTTGCTGATTTTGATCATGGGCCTAAAGAGCTGCAAGTTTTGAAGGATAACTTAATGGTTTCAGAAGAGAAAATTGTTAAAGCATTATCAAGGTTTGATAGCACACACAATTTTGTTGAAGAACTCTACTGGAAGTCACAGTTTGAAGAGAGACAGAATGGAGTTAAAGGAGTCACTCTTTCCAAGTTGCAAACTATCAAAGAAGCATTGGAATCATTAAAGATAGATTATTTGCATTTGCTCTCAGATAGGGATAATACCATTAAGTTTGCAAAAGAGACCTATGATGCCTACCAAGAGAAGGAGAAAGAGGTTGATCGTCTTTACCTTGATCTTTCCTTAGCTCATCACTCTTTATGCAAGGGAGAAAATCAAACTCCTATTGCAGCCACACTTGAAGGACAAGAAGCTGATACAAGGATTATGGAGATCAAGCAAATAGTTGAAGGTATTAATGAACTCCATAATGATGAAACCTTGCTTAATTTTAAGGAGATTCATGAAGATGATGGTAATTGGAAGGTAAATCAAGAGTGTGAACTCTTGAGTTGGGAAGAGAACTTGCCTCAAGAAGGGATAGCTTGCAGCCATGAGCTTAAATCAACAAAGTGCATGTTAGCAAATGTTCAGTTGGGTGTAATGGAGGTAGGAGACCAGCTAGTTGATTTCAAACTTCTCAGAGAATGTAGGGACGAGATATATTCTGTGATTGATAATCCTCCAAGCTTGCTTGTAAGTGAATGCATAAGAGGTTTAGAGAATTCAGTCTCCATATGGGAAGTGTTGATTCATGACGACTTCCCCATCTTTGACACCAAGGTGTTAAAACATGTTTTGGTAAGACATATTGTTTACATGCCTGACAGTTTATCCTTTGGATTGAGTAATGCTCACACTATCTTGTCTTGGGAGAAGGATGTGAAGACGATGTTTGTTTCAGGCTCCCTTGTTTTTGAAGCTTTCTTGGATAGACTTCAATGGTTTACCAAAGAAGTCAATAATTTTCTGGGTGTGCAATTGGAGTTGATTGGTACTCAGGAATTTGTTGTGAAAAATCTTTTGGGGTATGGTAGGAAGCTTCATTGGAGGGATAAGGATCAAACTTTCAAAATTAATGGTGTTTTTTCCTTTCTTACCAGCCACTTGATGATTCCATTTGTTTACCAACAAATGGATTGGAGAGAAATTTTGAGCAAAGAATGGTTCTTTGCTGTAATGGAACTCTTAGAGTGGGTGTTTCCACCCTTGTGTTCGAGCAATTTGGTCAAGATGAATGTGGATTTTCAATATTGCAGCAGTTGTTCCTACTCTTGTTTGCAGATTTCTTTGAACTCTAATGTTGAGTCTTTCATTCTTGATTTGGTGGTAGCTGCTGGTCACTCCATTGCAACAGCAACAAGTGAAGATTCTAGACTTATTACTCATAAAGTTTGGGAGAAAGTTGAACCTAAACAAATTATTCACTTTCTTAACAATCTATCTCTTGAGTTGAGTGATGTTTTGGCTCATCCTAGTCCTTTGAGGGAATGGGAATTGAGGACAACTTTTGTTTTGCGCTCCATTAATGTTGATGTTTTCATGAGTGGGCTACATGGGTTTATCAAAGAAGACTCTAAATTCTTGAGTTTGTATTTTGCCTTGATTAGTACTTGGAGAAGTGTTGTGTACTATTTCAGATGCATTGGAGAACATTTTCAGTTGAGTATCCATGTTTGGAATCCTCAATATGGCTTGATGGAGATTGTTACAAGTAGAAAGAGGAATCTTTGGAGAGATAAGAATTTAATTTTTAGATCCTCTGATGATGTCCCCATCTTCGCCAATCATTTGAAGGTTCTTTTTGCTCATCAACTGGTGAATTGGAGAGATATTTCGAACAAAGGATGGTTTAATGTTGGTTTGGAGTTTCTTGAGAAGATGTTTTCAGCCTTGGTCATGAGCAATTGTTCTATTATGGATGTTGATTTTCAGTATTGCAGCAACTGTTCAGTTCATTGCATGATGATTTTCCTAAAATCAGATTTTGAGAGGTTCATTTCAGTTTTCATAGGCAGCTGGTACATTCATTCTTCCTCTTCTCAATTTTTTTTCAGTAATGATTTATGGCCTCAAAAGTGGGAAATGATGCTCCATAGTGATTTGGACCAGATTTGGATAGTGTATAAGTTCCTTTCCAGTGATTTACTCTATACAATTTCTTGCACTAGTGTTTGGGGCAGCGAACCCTTGCTTGTTTGGGTTCAACTTTTTAAGACTTTTGAGATTTTAGTGGGAGTTTTCATAAATTTTCTTGCATATATCAGAATTATTCAGAAGAGGCATTATACATCCTTGAGGAGCTTTGATGATGCGGCTGTTATGAACATGCAAAGGGCTGTTTATTCTTTTACAAATAGCTATGATGGAGTTACATTTGTTGTTGTGATTTGGTTTGATGCTTTGAGAGTGATGTTGATGAGAATATCTTTGAGTTGTTTAGAGTAATCTTCTTTATTCTCAGGATGGTGATTGACATTAACATCGCAGATGTTAATTCCTCAGAGATTATTGGGCATGAGATGCTGCTAGATTTTGATTCCATTCCTTCCATGTTTTTCAGTTTGAATTTTAGGCATGTTATCTCCTTGAGGTTGGAGGGATGGTTTATGCAGTTCTGGTGCAGTGATTTCATTCGTGTGTTCAGAGTAGAGCAGCATCAGCATGATGGAACCTTTCCGAGATGGACTTGGGACCCTGGGATCCTACATGTTTGGTGGGATCAGTTTGGAGTGTTGTGGCATTGCTTGAGGACAAGCAATTTTGGGAAGGGCGGACTGTAATGTCCCCATTTTGGCCATACGCTCTTCTTTGACTGATAGCCTATTTCCAGAAATCCGTAGGTTGATCAGAAGTGAAATTAGGGTTTCCTTGCTTGGAGGTTTGTGGCATTTCTAGGTATTTACTATTTTTAGTAAATACTAATTTTGGCAGTGGTTCAGTTGTCAGCCTTCATTAAGTCATTTTCAGTTGGAGCAGTTGCTTGGGTTTGATTTTGGCTTTAAAAAGCATTATTTTGGTGAAATAATATATTTCAAGGCATTAATGTTTTAATTTCAAGTTGACCCCTTGGCCTAGTTCATTAACTTTAAGTTGTTCTTAAAAGGTGGTCATGAAGGGGGACGTCATCATGGAGGATGAATTTAATATTTAAAAGTCTTTTAATGCCTTGGGAAAAGTGGACGCCTTTTCTTGAAGATATTCTTTTAAAAAATAAAGTTTATTTGTGCATTGATAAAGTGGACGCCTTTTTGAGAAGTTGGAAGGTTTCTAGAATTTGAAGAGACTCGTGTCTTTTGGCGTACTTCCTTGAGGAATTGAAGAGTCTTCTACTCTTCTATAAAATGAATGCTTTGCTTCAGCATTGGTATCCATGAATTTATGTTAATGTTATGCTGTCGAAATGACAACTTGGTTTTTACTTCGAGGGATGCTTACCTCCTAGTTTCAATCCAATTTCGTGTTTGAAATACAACACCTAGTTGGTTTTCATTGCTGCTTCTCATCCAGACTAGCAGATTGAGCTCAACAGTTGAAGTTTCTAATGATATTTCCAGTTTTGAAGTTGCTGATGCAGTCACAGCTGAAAGTGGTTTTTGCATACAGCTTTTTGTGTGAATTTAATTTGCTTGTGGGTACTTTTCCAATCCATTCCTACACCCAAGGCGACCATCTTTGGAGAGTTTCAGATTTTAATTTTGAGTTGTTGATTTTTACTTGTCAAAATCGCCCCTCATGAAGGCCGTACCATTCTTGCTGCATTGGGATTCATGTAAGAATTAAATTACAAGTTTTTGTTGCTGTTTCTTCATCTAATGTTGGGCGCCTATCTTCCAGCAGCTCATTGGTTTTTGTTTCACACAAAACGGAGGTATTTTGAGTGAGTTATGAGTATTTTTCTGATTTCCAGTTTGCTGATATGAATTTCCAGAACTCAGGATTTTACATCAGATTTATAAGTTTCCAGTTTTAATCATATTTCAGTCATTGGAAAGCAAAGAATATTGTTGGAATTCATTCTTATCTCCTTATCTCATTTCTCTATCATTGTAATTCATGTTTTTGCAGTCATTTTGAATTGTAAGGTTCTGATTAGTAGTACTAATCTAACCCATTATTATTGCTGCAACTACTTGATTAAATTCTCATTAAATTACCCCTGGATGGTTTACCGCCAGTGTGGATAATCTATTTGTAACATTCATATACCCACTTTCATAGTGGAGAATCCCCACAGTGCTGTGGATGCCCGCCGCAGCGGATGAATTGTTTTTAAATGTAATCTTTTCCCCCCACTGTTTGGTGGTAGTGTGGAAATGTTCTTTATGGCTGGTTATCCGCCTATCAGTTTTTAAAATTTAAAATTCAACACTCCGTCATATGTTAGCACCTCGCCCTCAGTGGGATCTTGAGTGCACATTCTTGACGTTGAGTAGTTTTCATTTCAAGTTCAATTTTCAGTTTGATGCTAACGCTAATCCAGTTAACTATTGCTGGTTATGTGTGTTAAATTCATCGAAAAAATTGGTTAGCATATTTCCGTCCACCTCAAAGCATTTTCAAAAATATTTAAAACTTCATAATCTCCTCAAGTCGTCCCACTTTGCTGGAGAAATAATTAAACATTAATAAAACAATAATGAGCTTAAATGAGGCGTCCCCCTTCATGACCTCATTTTAAAAACAACTTGAAGTTAATTGGCTAGGCATGGGGTACAAACTCAAAATATAAACTTGACTAAGTATGGAACTCAGTCGAAGGAGGTAGCCAAGAGCAACGCCCAAACTGCAACTGATAAACTGCTAAAAATAGCAAACTGACATTAGCTGAACTGAACCAAGCTGATGAAGATGCCGCTGTCACAAATGGACTTAATAAAAATAGCAAATGCCAAAAATAGTAAGTTTACTTCAAACTCAACAGAAAGCCAAACTGGATTGCCTCACTGCTAAATATGGAAATGTGAACTGTATATGATTGAGTTGCTGCTAGAATGATACTGCTATAAATAGTAAGTTTACAAAACTTCATCAGAACACCAACTGAGTGATAATCATGATTTACTATAAATAGTAAGTGCTCAGAAAGGTTGTTAGAATCAGATGCATGACACACCACCTCAAAGGTCTCTGAAAACCCATAAACCTTTCTTGCATGCAAGGTATTAGTCAAAATTGCATGTCATTATCTTAACACGCATATTACCTCATCTTGAAGCTCTCAAAAAACCCAGAAAGCTTCACTAGACATGCATCAAAAACGCACACATGCAAACCTTCAAAATTGCATCTGAAAGAGAAAACCCTAATTTCCAAATCTGCTTAGCCTACGAGTTTCCGGAAATAGGCTAAATCCAAAAAGAAGAGCGTAGGGCTAAATTGGGGGCATTACAGACTTTCAAGGGAACTAGTGACTTGATTGAATATTTCTCAATTCTTTTTGAAGTAATCATTTGATCCTCCAACTTGATGGCATGTTCTTGAGCATCCTTCAATTCAGTAGCATTACTTGTCTTGAGAAAGAAAGCGACATCTAAAGATAAAGCATTTATAAAACTAGATGCAACAAGTGGCTGATCTAAGATGCTAGGCTACCAATTCCGAGGTATCCAATATATTGGGCTATTGGCTCTTGGATATCAAGAAAATAAAAAGAACATACCTTCTATTAGTTGTTTGGTATGAATGAAATATAGATTTATAAGTGAATCCTTTTCTATTAAACAACAATAAACTTATAAAATATGAATTTATAAAGAAATATACATTTCTCTTTATTTAGTAATTTAAAATAATAATAAAAAATGAACTTTATTATGAACTCTTATTGTTAACCTTTTTTTTTTTTCAAATTTTATCCTTGTAGAATATAGAGATCAATTGGAACTTTGTGATAATCTATAACTGTTTTCTACTGACTTTGATGGTGTTATAATTACCTTTTTGTACATATTGTGGATTAGTTGTTCTCAAAATAGTTTTTATTTGCTGATTTGCCATATAGATATTTTCTTTATTACATGCATCTACTGTTTTCATATTTCAATTCTTTCTTTAAGCAATACCATTTTATTGGTGTGTAGAGAATTGTGAAGTTTTACTAGATGCTGCCCCTTTCAAAAGGATTAAATTCTTTTATTGACATATGCCTTTCCACCAAATTTCGTAAGTATTTTTGATTTCACGATTACTTTGACTCTCAAGAAATGTACCGAATGATTGAAATTTGGAACACATTACTCTTATGCTTCACAAAATAAACAGTCTTGTAAATAACCAATGAATGTAACAGTGTGGATATCTCCTAATAAGGAAGCCTTTTAATAGGAAACTTCCCATCCTGATGTTTTATTTCCTTAACATATTTCTTTCTAAAATTTGTATGTCACTTTTATGAGTCATTGAACAAGAGATAACTAGATGCACGATTATGTATCTTGCAGTCCTATCCATAGACAAACTAATATTATATATGATTTCTACTGTTTACATAATTAACTAAGCATAGCAGTAGACATAGATATGCCATCATTATGAAAGATATTGACCGCTTGTTTGCACAATGGATTTGTTGAAAGCCCTTGTTTGTAGCCAAGTTTGCCTGCTTGGTTATCCCTAGTGTTGCAAAGGGATGTGTCCTTGGGGGTTGTGTGACATCCCTGATGTTTAGGGACTTGGAGGGGATGCTCCCCTTTTCCAGGACTCGACAGCCTGCTCGATTTGATGCATAAAAATAAGAATGGTAACTTATAAGGGAAAAAACTACTAAGAACCCCTAAAAAAATAAAAGGGGGACGAATATTGTTGTGAACTCAGCATATTGTATTTTCCTTTGCAAATTTCAACTTCCTAAAATTTGCTGAAGTAATTTTAATAGACACCCACCTGTCACACTCAAAATTTGGGAATATTATGCTGCCCCACACCCCAGTATCTCCCCTTCTTGGAAATTTTGAGGAATGTTGGAACTTATTTTAAGGATCTCAAAGACAGGACTACGTGTGTAACAATTAGCCAGCCAAACTGTGCAATGGTATATTGATCACTTTAACAAATTAATGATGAAGGTAGAGGTCATTAACATAAATGAGATTTTTAAGTAGAAGTTTACTGATGAATGCTCTTTCATACTACCAATGTGAAATGTAGACACATCATCACTTCATTTGAACAGGCTTTCTAAATTTTTTTGGTAAGCATTAAGTATTAGTGACCTCTAACATTTCAAAACCTGATTCTTTATATTCTCATCAAAGAGATATATACACTAAGGTTTTTTGGTATAGGCCCATGTTCCAGAGTATCCGGCTTTAAGATCAAGACATTGAATCAACATTTTCAAAATTATCTATTTCTCATGTAAAATGCAACCATTTAATTATCAACCTGTTAATAAGAAACATTTGCTATTGTACAGAGAAACTTTTAGTCATTGCAATAGATCTGTGATGCCTTAACAGTTTAACTGATTCAGATTTAGAACACATATTTTGTATCAATGCATAGTGACAATTCTATGTTTTGTTGTGCTGGTCAATGTCTTATGGGTAATTAGGATACTAATTATAATTTCAATTCCATCTTAATTTCATCTCAATTTTGGCTCTTTTTTAGTTTAAAATGCAAGCTCATAAAATCATAGATAACATGGCTAGTGAAGATTACTGTAAACTGTCTTTTTCTTAAGTGGGAAGTGGATCTTTAATATCTACTGCAATCTTCTGTGTTTTTTGCAGGTTTGATGCTAAAATAGCTGCAGCTGTAGCTGAAGAAACTAGGTTGCCATTTGTCACAGCTGAGAACAAGTTTGAAGCTCTGGTAACTCATTAATTTGTTAATCTTTTCATATATTTCTGGTAAAAGCAAGCATTTGAATTTTTTTTAATCAAATTGGCTTAAAATTTTTATTTGTTTTTGTCTTTTGGATTATGTGTGCAACAAATATTATAACATATGAAGTAGGTTTTTTTGAGATGAATTGTTGAAATAAATCTTAGGGTTAGTTGTTTGTTCTGTTCTAGAACAATGACAGAATGACATGCACTAGATGGTGCAGATTCCCACCTAGTTGTTAACCAATTTCACTTTTGAGGTTCGATTGTATTGTATGGGTTTGTGGTTTGTGCTTTAATATAACTGTGAGTTTCACTTGTGACTCATTCCTGTGCAACTCATCTGAATATAAATTTGACTTTTACTTCTTATTCATCACTTGTGTTTTAATATAAAATTAATTTTTGCTTATGATTAATAGAAAAAATCATTTTCCTCCATTTGATAAAATGGAAATCCACATCTTCAGTTGGTGATGCAATCCACATTTCGATTGGAAATATGCTGTTGTACATTTGTGGCTTGTGCCATGGTATGGATGTTAGACTTGTGATGAGAACATGCCATGCAGCTAAAAGGTCAACTTAAGTCTAGTTGACATGCAAGTGGCTGATAAAAAAAAAAATTAAGACAGCTGTGTCTAGATATAAAATAGTTGACAGCTAAAACAATAGTAAATGTCAGATTTAAATGAAATTGTTGGTGGGTGGCTGGAACAGTTGTAAAAGGTAGATAACAATTAATTAAAAAGTTGATGGACAGCTTAAACAACTGTAATGGAGAGATTTTTCAGAAATCACAGGACAATACACTTAGTTTTATAGTGTGAACCTCTTTTTTACATTGTAGTTAATAATGATTTCTTAAAAATCACAAGACAAAATGCCAATTTCTTAAGTCTAAATCTCATTTTTATGGGGTAGATTTGGATTCTCCTAGTGTAGATTGGGATTTTTCTCTAGCAGATTTGATTTTAACAAACAAAGAAGCATTACTCAAGATTGAAGTTGACTTTATTGGATCAATTAGGGTATGCTCATTCTTCAGCTGCTCAGTGAATATTGATTTCATCGATTCATTCTCATTAGGTAAGTCCCTAAGGGCTTCTGTTTTTTAATAGTTTTTAAATTTATTTCAAGGGTTGTAGTAGTGAGGCATTTAGGGTTTTAACTTATAAACTACAAAGTTTATACTTCAAACTCTAATAGTGAGAGTTTTAACATTAAACCCTAGCTATTTGGGTCCAAAGCCTAAGCTATAAAGCTAATACCTTGAAACCCTAGATCCCTAACAAAGCCCTAATTGTAATTTTAGTTTTTTATATCATAATTATTAAATTTGAAGTTCTAACCCTAACCCTAAATTATTTTTAGTTTAGGGTGAGGGTTAGGTATTTTTATTTGTCAAACTGAACCATAAACTACTCTTTTGTTGAGGGTTAGGGTTTTTTAATTATAGTAAAATTTAACCCATAACCCTAAGTTTTTAGGTTAGGGTTAGGGCTAAGTATTTTAATTAGACACCAAGAGATGGGTATTGGTATCATGGCATGGTGACCCAATGACATGATTCAATTACTACCTTAGAAGAATTCAACCAAAAATTGACAAAGTGATTTGATAGGAAGGACCCAAAGATTCACTTCAAGGAGCTAGCACAATTGAAGCAAGAGGGCATAGTGGAACACTATGTAGCAGAATTTTAGAGGCTATCAGTGATGGTTCTAGATGTAACAGAGAGGGGACTCAATCCTCTTTGTAGAGGGCCTAGATGAACAACTCAAGGGGTTGGTAAGGGCATTTGATCCAAATTCTTTGCAGGAAGCCATCAAGAGAGCATAAATTTGGAGGATCTAGTGGTTAGAAACAGATTCTATTCCAAGAAATCACCTCCAATTCAACATAAGAGACCTTCTTATAAGACACATGAGTCGACCCACTCACAATTTTCACGGAGAGATATTCAATGATCTGCTTGAAATAAGTCGTGAGTCCTAGTTGCATACCATACGGTCCACTAAGAAATTAGCATTTATTTAGTAGACTTTGACATTGGAACAATAGCAATACTCAATGCAAATTTATCTTCTGATATCAAACTTGTACGACCATCCCTTAATTTCCACTGTACGTCCCAACAAATTTTACCACAATAAATTTGAACTTTAATAGTAGTGAACTTTTAATAATATTTGTAGGAATTCCTTTACCTTGAAACTGTATGAATGATCACTTCCAATTGAACAAAAACACCATTAAACTTCTTTGCAAATTAACTCTAGTGCAAATAGTGATTGAAAATCGTCAATGATCACCCAGGAAGCATTTTTCAACTTCGAAGATGATATTCTTCATGGAGGATTTCGTCTCCACAAATTTTTGTAAACAACATAAACCCACTTTTCTTCTCAAAATTTCATGCATAATGAAAAAAGAGCTCAAAAAATGCTTTTCTTCTTTCCAAACCTATGTTCCACGGCTTGTTGGGGACGGGGAGGGGGACGGGGGGATGGTAGGGGACGCATTTCCGAGACATTTCCTAAGGGGCAATTTTTAGGGGACGGCAGGGGACGGCGACATACAAAATACATATATATATATATGATTTTTTCAAAATTTATTAATATATTAGAGAGAGAGGGAAAGAGATAGATATGTCAATAAATTAATAATTGATAACAACAATATCAATATGTAAGTAAATTGCGAGAGTAGTACTATAACAGCATAAGAAATGTCATTAAAGCATTATAAAATTTATCACAGCAGTATCAAACATCAATAAAACCATGGTCTATCAATATGAAATATCCAAATGTCTCAAACATGTATCCAGAAGTCTCAAAGTTCAAACATGAAAATCAAAATATTAAATACAACAGTCTATGAAATTAAGCCTCATTTGGGCTATGAATATCCAAAGACTTAGAACTATCTGAGTCACTATCATCCTTTGGCAAGAGTGGAACTAAAAGATTTAATATTTAGTCTTTTTCAGACTTTAGCCCAAACAATTAAAACATTAAATAGTCGGTGGGCCCTGCGCGAAGGAACTAAACCTTTAAAAAATCATTTTTTAATATATTTTGACTTGTAGCTTGCGGGGGATGGCTAGCCGTCCCCGTTATAGGGAATTGTCCCCAATCCATCCCCAATCTGTATCGGGGATGGGGAAACGTCCCCAATCCGTCCCCAATCCGTATCGGGTACGGGGAAACGTCCCCAATCCATCCCCAATCCGTATCGGGCACGGGGAAACATCCCCAAAGTGAAGGAAACGTTTCTTGGCGTTTCCGATGGATTTTGCATTTTCGGGGACAGCAGGGGACGGGGACAAGGGGTTTTGGGGCAGGGGACGCGTCCCTGTGTAACATAGTTCCAAACGCAACTCGCTAATTGAATTCTTGAAATTCACTTTTAATATTAATCTTTTAATTGAAAATTGATGTCACTTTAATTCTTAACCTTAAAATATTAATTATAACTTGATGGTGCTGAGGAGTGGAAGCGGGAGCGAGATTAGGCACGGCAAGGTTTTTGAAATCGGCTGAGGGTGGAGGCGCCGATTTTGATGAAGATGATGGTGATCCTGAATCTGTTTGTGCCTTGGTTTCGGTCGGCGTGCTGTTTGGGGTTTTTTTGGTGACGCTTGGGTTGCTACTTGGTGTGGCTTGTGAGACTTTTCATCTTTTGGTGTAGAGCAGTATCTGGAGAGGAGCTAGGGGGTGGTTTGTTGTTGAAACTATCCTGCCTGTCTTCCTCCCGTGTTGCGTGTTGTGGGCTCTTGCTGCTATTTTTACATTAGCTTTCGGTCTGGATGGAAGGCATCTTCATTGTCAGTTTGCGGTACTCTGTTTTGAACAATGCAACATTTCTTTTTGCGTGAAGTGCTCTGGGGCGTATTTGCTCGTGGCAGAGGTTGTGGCCTATGTGTTTGAGGGGTTTGTGCTTGTGTGGTTTGAAGATTACATCCCTGTGAACTCCTCTTCTACGTATGGGTTTGTGAAGGTGACTGCCTTCGTGGAGGCTTCGTCGGCCTGCTGTGTGTTCTGCATCCCTTGTCTGTCTGGGTCTCCGTTTGTGAGGCTAGCTCAGAGGGCGAGGCTTGGTGGATCCTTTTTTCTCTGCTCCAGCTCTAGCTTAGGGTCTTGGTTGTTTTTAACTAAAGGGTTTGTTCTTTTGGCTGCCAGTATTTTGTTGAAGACCTCGGGTCTTGGCCGGTGGATGGTGGACTCTGTCCATGTTAGAGGTTGTTGGCTGTTGGCTGGGATGATTTTTTTGTTTTATCTTCTGACCCAGTTCGTTATTCGGAAATGGGCGAGGGTGATCTCCTTGTGCTCTGTGGGGGTGTCCTCTGGCTTTTTTTCTGTTAGTATATTGTTGGTTGGGAATAGTTCAAGGCTGATCTGGAATACCCAGTTGTATTTGTTTTGTAAGAAACCTGATGTTGTTGTTGTTGAGCTATTACAAAGGTTTATTATGAAGGCTCAAACTTGTTTATGGTCTTGTTATCCACGGAATCTAAGCATTTCGTTCCTGGATAACCCCCTCTGAAACTTGTCGTTTCTTAGGATTCGTGAAGTTCAAACGCATAGCGAAGTGATTTTCAAGCCACCTCGAAATGCGTTCCAAAGTCTTGAATAGTCAATTCGAGCATTCCCCCATGTTCGCCTCGCGAAGACCTTCGAAACGAGCTCCTTCGCGAAGTCTCACTATTCGTACTTAGTGAATTGTGAAAAATGCAGTGGCACTGAAAAAGTGCGCTCCTGCTCTGAAAGCCAAAATTTGGCTAAGTCTGAAAAGTGCAAGGGCGCTAAAATTTAGCGCCCCTGCATGAAAGTGAACTTTTTCCAAAATGTAATAGCTCTAAATTTTAGCGCCATTACACTTTTTCCTGACACTTAAACTTTTTTGGCCCTGGCACGTTTCTTCATGATTTTCGCATTTTTCGTCAATCGTGCCACTTTTCGTGCCTAAATTTATTGCTCGACTTGAGTTAGGTTTTCGATTTTCTCTTTTGCTTAAAGGTGTTTTAATTCGCCATTTCATTGTTATGATTTTTGTTCTTCCTCTCTTCATGCTGGGCGAGTTTTCTTCAAACTGCAAATACGTTTTTTGAGTTTTTCGACATCCCTCTCCAGCATTTTTCGCGTTTCATCTTTGTAAGTTGTTACCCTTGCTTTCTCTTTATTCTCCAATTTCAATGGCAACTCCATGCAGACAAACAATTTGCAAACCGCAAGCGCCATTTTCATGCACCGTTACATCTGTTTTACAAAATCATGTCTCAGATGTAGAAGCGCTAAAATTTAGCGCCCTGACATGTTGAACATGTCAAAAAATAATTCTAACTCTGAAAGTGCAGGAGCGCTAAAATTTAGCGCCCCTGCATCAAAAACTGAAATCTCAAAAATGTAATGGCGCTGAATTTTAGCGCCCTTACACTTTTCACATTTTTTCCTAGACTTAGTCATTTTTTGTGCAATGGTGCTAAATTTTAGCACCTTTACACTTTTAGCCGATTTTATCTTAGTCTCTTCAAACTCGGCTCTATTTCCATTCAGGGCGTTTTAGCCCGGCTCCATCGTTTCCGTGCCTAGTTGCTCATTTCAGCGGCTTGCTCAGCATCGTTTCTCTCTTCACACTTCCCGATGCTACTTTTTTACGCTTCGCGCTGTGTATTCACCACCATCCTTGCGGTTTCTCTCGGAGATCTGCGTCAAGTGATCCGAAGAGGTGATATCCTTTTGATCTTGGTTTCTTCCAAATAAAAGTTCATCACCGGGGAGCCAGGGAAGAAGTATGAAGACTCGGCGTAAACAAAGAAACATGAAGCTGCTGTTCTCCGGTGTTAGACATTTCCGGTGCATCCCTTTATGCATCTTGTAAATATTTCTCGGCATTTTCGAATGTCATTTTGTAAAATGTAATTACACCAAGTTCGAAGATGTAATATTTTCAAAACAAATTACACTTTGACTTTGGTCAAAGTTAGGTGAGATTTCCTAAAATTGCTCACCTAACTCTCCCTGATTTTCTCAATCTCTTTCCTTCTTTTGCTCATCCCTCTTTCTATATAATGTGAGGGATTTTCATTGTAAATGATCTTTTAGCCTTTTGCAATGAAGTGCTGCCCTTTTGTAAGCAAATTTGTGAAACTTTGCGTTCATGCTTTTTGAATGAGATTCAATCAATAAAGAAAAGGATTGCAAGCCAAACTTTGCGTTGGATTCGATACTTTTGTAAGTTGATCTGATTTGGTAGTGATTAGTTCGAGGAATCTGAAAGACTCTAAGTAGTTGATGTAAACTTTGTGTTACATTCGTTATTTAGATTGCATTGTATTTCTTTTATCATTGGTTGAATGATCTATAAGACTTTGTGCTTATAATCATTCGTAGCCTCTTACATCATTACGGTTGAGTGATCTACAAGACTTTGTGTAATTATTCATACTCTTGGATGCTTTGTCGAAGGATCTACAAGACTTTGTGCTTGTAATCGTTCGTGCTCATTGACACTCTTGTTGGATGATCTACAAGAATTTGTGCTTGTAATCGTTCATGTTGTTCGAAGAATTGTTGCGTCTAAGAAGACTTTGTGCTTCTAACATAGCAAACGGTACGTTTACGCAGATCCAACATTGATAAAGCTACGGAACGACTTTGTGCCTTCGTGAGCTTTCCCTTTTTAATTAATTTATTTGTTGTTAATTACTTCTGGTATCTCGGCCGCTGGCGAGGAATTGAGATATTGGCATTAACGCTAATTTCACATTTAGTTTGAGGTTATCAAGGTCAGGGCTTCAAGAGTGAAGCATTGTAAAATCTTCTCTGAAGAAGGATGAATGTAACACACCCCCTCACTTTCCGAGTGAATTTGCATTATTACATTTTGTAATTACTTGTGTGATTTACTATTGTTTCTCTTAAGCGGTAAGAAGAGCCTCCACTTCAGAAGGGAGAGATTCATATCTCACATAGGCTGAAGTCCAAGTTTTGTAATCTATAGAAAGCTGATTACATAATTTTCACTTACAGTCTATGCTAATGATTGTCCCTTCTTTAACGTTCCTGTTTCTCTCTTTGCCTTAAGGAGGATGTAACTGTCCTTTCTATCAGAGTTCTTTCTTTCTTCCATGTCCAATAGATGGTGTCTTCTATGGAGGTGAAGATTCCCTCTCCTTTTGAGGTGGAGCTAGTCGCTGTTGACTTGGTGGGTAGCTCTCTTCTCTACCGCTTGTTTCTATTGAGGTGGAACTCGTGCGTCCAGAAGTGTGTTGGCTTTGGTGGAAAGGCTTTCTATTTCTTCCTCTCCATTAGAGGGGAGCCCTCTCCTATTAAGGAGGAGATCGGGTTGGCTTTTCAAGGGGGATGGAGCTGCAAGGATTTGGGTGATTGTCGGTGCTTTGTTGTTCTCTCTAGCTTCCCTATTGAGGTGGGGAGCCTGGACTTGTTGGGCTCAGTATTGGTGTTATTGAGCAGATGGATTGTTGCAGCCTAGCTGCATTGTTACCTGACTGTTTCAGGAGGTTACTGCTGTCATAAGTTACTGCTGTCTTAGCCTGGTCTGTGGGATTTTAGGTCCCTTTAGTTCTTGATGTCTGCAGGGTGAGTTGTCTTGCTGATTCTTAATGGCTGCTGCTGTTGTGCTGCCCTTGTGTTGCTGATTATCTTTTGTTTGCAGCTTTCTTGCTTTGGATTGGGTTGCGGATCCCATCAAAACCGTTTGTAAAGGGTTCCGGGCCCCTTCAAAACCCTTTTTTTACCCCTAATTAAAAACTAGATATCTAGTAGTTGATAGTTGAAATGGCTGTAAAGGATAGAAATAAATGAAAAGGTAGTGGACAGTTGTAACAGCTCTAAAGAATAGATACCAATTAACTAAAAGGTGAATGAAAAACAGGGACAGTTGTAAAGGATAGATGCACAGGTAGAACAACTGTAAAGGGTAGATATAAATAAGTAAAAGTTGGTAAGACTTGTATGATTTATCTATATATACAGGCTTTTGTTATGTAATGAAAACATAGGGAAACAAATTTATTAATATGGTCATATCATTGTGAATTATGTTTAAGTGTCTTGATTAATTATCTGCAGACCTAAGCTTTAGTTCATATTGTTGCATGTTTTAACACTGAAGTTGTTGAACATTATGTGTATGACAACTCTGACAACCTTATTGGCAGCCAGTGACAGGGCATAGATGAAATAACAAGTTTTCTTTGGGCCTGTTATCTTTTGCAATCAATTGGTTTGTTTCTTGATAGGAAATTGTTTATAAATGGTGACTTGCTTGATTGTGGCTCAATTGTACATGCTTATGGATTATGACATTATGTATTAGTTTGTTTTAATGCTTTAGCAATCCTTGAGGTATACTGAGGCATATACTTGGAAGTTTAGTAATTTCTGCCATGTACTAGATGAAAACACCATGGTAGATACAAATTCTAGTTGGACCCCTAATCAAGTCCAGTGTGAAACAAATCAACCTTGGGGCAGGACAACTAAAAGTAATAGTAGATGATCCAAACCCTAGGGCGACCCAAAGAACAACAAACTAAACAGATTTAAGGTGTTTCAGGTTATAAGATAACTACTAGATATCTAGTTATCTATACTACTGTCTTATATTTTATTTTCATCAACCCAATTGAATGTGGACTATAGTTAAATTTCTAACTACATAGTATGCACTTATTATTTACTCTTTACTTGGAGGAAATAGTCCTCAATATCTACGTGAGATTTGATAATTTCTTTGGGAAAACCGACTCAGGGAACCATGTGTCCTCTGTTGGTAGAGATCCTTTCTGGCCAAAGGGACATAGTGGTTTTATCAATGTAATTGGTGTCAGTTCGAACATCAAGAAAAGTATCTTCAACTAATAGCTTTTGAAAATTGGGAATGGTAGCCTTGGGATGAGTGATAAAATTATTCTCTTACAAGTGAGATGGCTCATACAACTGAGCTTCCTCCCATTGACAACATCATGGATGCCAAGCTATTTCTACGTGACCCATCCAAAAGTATTGTTTTATGCCACCAAGTTCTTTTCTCATTAAATCTTCTTATCATTGTTGTATATACTTCTTCTTGACCCATACAACAAATGAAAGATCCACATTTGAGTTCACGCCATATTAATGAACATGAAACAAAACAAAGTGTAACAGCCACCATACATGTATATGAATCACAATCAGAAAGAAGAAATTAAACTCTCTTTTGGAAAATTTTAAGGAATGAAATCTTTTTACAAATGTCAGATGGTTGGGATGGTTGGCAAAAGTTTTCAATTCATAAAATAAGAAATATACATATTGTAGGTGAAAGTGTAGAAAAATATAAAATCTACTACCAGTACTGTATATTTTGGCAAATCTAACATATTTATGCACATTTTATTAATAACTTTGGTGAATATTATTTTGAATTTTTTTTAACTAGCTAATTTAAATTTTCAAAATTTTGTGAAGAAATAGCGAATTGGGAAAAGGGCCCCATAAAAAATATTCTGCAAGCCTCCCTGCTAATCATACTTCTTAAGGTAGTCCATTGTGATTTATAACTTCCTTTCTATTCATTGAAGATTAATGCTGATCTTGGTAAATTGCCCAATGCAATTCTAGAGGCAGTATTGATTAATTTTTTATGGTCTGTGGTTCTCCAAAATACTCTTCCGAGGATTGGGTATCTCCAAGATCATCAATCCATAGTTACCAGATGCCACACACGCCTTTCTAGCAATGCTAGGCAGCTAGACAACCTGGATGGATCTCAACGGTGCCAAACTGAAACAAATGTGCTTCAAGAAATCGCCCAAGTTTGATATAAAATATCCGAAAATGTTTTGCGGAGGAGGAGCTAAATGAATGTCAGTATCTTGTATGGTCTACCAAAATGTCAGCCATGATCTCTCCAAGCTCTCGAAGCCTAAAATAACAAGGCATCTATATGACAATTGCAGCTTTCAAACAAAAAAGAAAGCAAACACACACAGCAAAATTTGAAACAATACATGACAAGCATGAACTGCAAGATCCATTATTCCTCATTCATTTTGTCAAATTTCGCTTGTTTCTTGCCAACTACATTTAACAGATGCAGCAAGCTGTTTTTCATACGTAGATTGTGTGTGGAGCATATCTTGAAATCTAGGATATACTTGAGAATGTTTGTGAGATTTTTTTTTTCTTTGCCGATCTTCCTTTCCTATGAACTAGAAATGGTCTTCTGAAATTCTTTTGATTTAAAGTATGAACTTACAAGTACAAATATAATTTGTGCTGATTCAACGTGAGGAAATGTTGGTTTATGTCTATCAGGCAGCACATGATGCTTTTGTTGAGACCAGTGGAGCCTTGAACACTGTTTCTGCTTCTCTAATGAAGATAGCAAATGATATCCGCTTGCTAGGAAGGTATATTGTGTCCTGTTCAATATTGATGGCATTATTTCTATTTAAGATACTTATTGAATTATCCTGCTAATATGGATATATTTTCAGTGGGCCTCGCTGTGGGCTGGGTGAACTGCTTCTACCTGAAAATGAACCCGGTAGTAGCATAATGCCTGTAAGTATTATGCATAGAAATCACAATATCTAGTGGAAGGACACCTTTTCTTTTTTTTCCTGTTTGTAGATACATAAGTTTGTAAAATTGTGAAATACTTTTCCTGTGAGGATATTTGTTCTTACTTCTGTGTTTAATTTTTAATATTTCATCGTCATATAATTCCTAGTGTGCCAAAAAATTGCAACTTGTACTTGTGGAGAGTAGTTGCATTAGAGTTTCAATTTACTGGTGTGTTTTGTTATTTGAAATTGGAGTGGCATTCTACTTAATTGTACTAATTGTATACTATATGCTCCAGGGAAAGGTGAATCCTACTCAGTGTGAGGCTTTGACAATGGTTTGCGCACAGGTAAACCTCCATCCTCTTTTCGTAACATTGCTTTAGTTCGTAGATCATCCAAATGTTTCATAAGCTTTTAATCAGAAGCTGACAGCATTTAGTTAGTGTGTTGTTTTTCTCATCACGAACACAATCTAGTGATACCTGAACCGTTAAAATGTGTCTAATATGTGAATGTTGCTGTAGCTATGGACCTCTGTCTAAAATCGTGAAGGCTTATAACTTCATATAAGTCAAAACTATAAAACATGCTGGCCTATGGATTTCTTGCAATTCTACTAACTAGTTAAAAATTTGTTCAGAACAAGATATAAGCATCTCTAGATGCAATCTGTTGTCTCTATCGTTTTTAGAGAGAACTTCAAAATTTTACAGTTTTTCTTGACATGGGTCATTTGAGATAGCCTGTTTGATCCAAGCTAAGGGCAATACACAACGATTACACTCTTGATAAATACAGGAAATTGAGAACCTTGCAGCTCAATATAAAAGCAGAAGTGTTGAACTAAAAGGGACATCGAAAATTAGGTTTTCCTCTAACCTTTGTGTCTGTTTCAATAAACATTATTTTTTTTCCATCTTTTCATGGCTTTGCTGGCTACTTGTTTCTTGGCCTTGCTTATTTGTTCCTACACATTAAAGTTGTTACGAAGGAGTGAGGAAAGGCCCTTTTATCTCCATCTCCTCGCGTGAATTTATTGAATGATGAAAGAAAGTTGGAGAATGTCAATGGTTGAAAATATTTTTGTACAGAATACAGGAAAATCAATATTCATAAGTGTACTAGGTTAGACGCATAAGACATTTTTGGTATATAAAGGTATCAGCAGTATGAGATATTGTCAAGAAAAATGATAAACAATCATATACTGAAAGGCTATCCAATCAATCAATTAGCATGTCAAACAATTAGCATTTGGCGAGCTGTGAAGCACAAACTATGAAACTGTCAAATATACTCATGTTATCTGTTCTTGGCCTCAATCAGTACAAAAAACACTTATAGATGTTATACAGCAATTCAGATTGAGTATTTGTATTTCTAGTTTAAAATAATTCATCTGCTATAATGCAGTGTCATTGTCAAAATAGCGATAAATCCTTTTGCAAATGTAATTATTTCTGTTTTTTTTAGAAATATATTATTCCAACATCAGCTACTAAATATGGAAACATAAATAACACAAAATAAACTAACAAAATAAAATAAGATTTTTTTGTACCATAACAAATTTGAGACAATATTTATGAAGTGGGAAAACCTTCTATAGAAGAAAAGCCCATGTGTATTAATCAAGATGACACCATGAAATCTTACAAGGCTTACAATCTCTCTACCATAAAACATGAGAGTAACAAGAAGATAAATAAGCACCACACTTGAAGAATGTAAAAGAGAACCTCTACTTTATAGGGGTGAGGGGAGGAGTTATGCATGGAACTTCAAATTTTGTAATTTTCCACTTTGCATTAGTGTGTCTATGTGTTGTATTCCTCATGACAGCAGGTGAGCACGCATGTATGTGATTAAAGAAGTTACATTCTAATATTTCTTTTGAGTAATATGGTGACGTCTAAGAAAGAGGTTACATTCCAATATTTGTCACGAGAAATATGATGATATTTAAGAAATGAATTAAA
Organism: Sequoia sempervirens; assembly: GCA_007258455.2. Taxonomy (NCBI): domain Eukaryota; kingdom Viridiplantae; phylum Streptophyta; class Pinopsida; order Cupressales; family Cupressaceae; genus Sequoia; species Sequoia sempervirens. The sequence continues at coordinate 272,907,448 of VDFB02000003.1, read as the reverse complement.
CTCCAAGACATATTTAACTAAAAAGCAAATGAATATAATATAATACAAATTATTAAATATAAAATAATAAAAATCCTATCCACCTCATTAAGAACAAAACCTTCTTAAATGTAGGAGAAATCTATACATATAAGTTTATAAGAATATCCTGTCATAGAGCTCCTTGAAATTTGACGAACTCAAAAAATAGAAAAAAGGGTTCTTGTTCCCACTAAAATTCTAATGGATAAGGGCTTATAATTGTTTTTTAATAAAATATATTTTATAAAAGTGTTTCCATTAGAGTTTTTTAATTTTTGTGTAAAGTGAACACTTGGAATGCTGCCAGTTTGCTACCCTGTGGCTGGCTTTTTGTGCTGGTTACTCACTGCAGAATAGTGCTGATGATTCGTTGATGGTGGCGGCTATCTTCTGACGTGGTGCAACATTAACTGCCGCCTTGCATTCTCAGACGTGGTGCAACATTCCAATTGCTGCCTTGCATTCTCTGACGTGGTCCATTATTTCGTAGTGACAACGCTATTATTCAAGAGGTAGGCTGCTATCTGGCGAGGGCAAGGGAAGGACAGTGGGGAATGAACAGCTGTGGGTGATCCTTTTCTGTTCTAGAGAAAATTTTAATTTTTAAGTTATTTTCCTTTGTTCTAATAAAATTTAATGTATTAAATTTTAAACTATGTTATTATTTTATTTTTATTTTCATTCAATACATTAGAGTTTAATATTTAAAAAATAATAATTACATTTTTTATTATAATATTTAATATATAATTTTTTTTATTTATAATATTTAAATTAAAATTTTAACCATATTATAATGTATTTAGATTTGACATAATATTATTTATTTTTAATAATTTTAGTTTTATATATATATATATAAGTTTTTAATAATATTAATTTAATATATTTTAAATATTAAAATTATAAATATAAGGTCTAATTTTCATTTAAATCATAAATTATGTTAAAAAATAGTACGACAATAAATTATAGTTGTATATGTATCTTTTAAAAATCAATATAAAATAGATCGAGAGATATCTTTCTTGAGGCATATATTTTTAATTAATTTTTAACATATACAAGTGCAATAGCTTTATTTTATATAGATTTAAAAAATATGTATGCTAATTTTAGTACAATTTTAATACAATTTTGCAATCCATATCTCAACATATATACACTTAAGATATAAATTTAAATCTAATTTAAATACGTCTCATTATTATTTTTTATTTATTTAATTCTGAATAAAAATTTATAATTAATATTTGATGTGAATTTTTTTTATATATTATGTAAATTATATAATTTATATCAATACTCCTTTGTATCTATATTTCAGCATCATATAAGGGATATAGAAATAAAATTTATATTTAAATCTAAAATCAGTGCTTCGCATTCTTATTCTTAATATAAGTGTTCTCTTGGACATGCACATTTGTTCACAAAGGTGGGTAAGCCACACAAACTTCTAGCAGTAAGGGGAAAACAGCATGAAGCTATTATTTTATTATTAACAATTGTGATTTACTGTTGATAAACATGATTTAAGTGGGAATTTTTATGTACTCTGATGTAATTAAAATAATAGTAAGACAATTTTTTGAAATTTTAGAAAAAACATCTTGGTTAAATGTGTCAACTTTTGTAAAGATTTCAAATCGATTTGATAATACTAAACTATTTTGATAGAAACAAAATAAGACCAAATTTAATCAACAATATTTTTTTCTGATTTTTTTTCTTTATCGAACTTCACCCGCATCTTATTGTTGCTGAACACTGTCCTAGTTTTCAAGACTATTTTTCCTTTGCCAGGTTGATAGCCAAAGAAGTGGGAATAATAATGTAATTACTTCCATAGGTCCTGTGTCATTGAGACAGAGAGCTCTCTAGGCGAATTTGTGGGCCGCCAGGTTCATCACATCCTTCTTGCTATTTAAGCTAAAAGTGGTGTCTAGTGCCTGTTAACCTTAATAGTCTGGAGCATGTGGCGGAAGATTTGTGAGAGTTACACAACACTAAATGCCACCTAACCTCATCCTCCAAGTGATTAACTCTGGCTCCTCTAACATCATATTCTTGTCTCTAGCGAGGTTGCATATTTTGCATTGTAATCTTCTGTGTGTTCATATGTCGACTATTTATTTGTGCATAATGTGTTTGGTAATTTTTTTACATTCACATCAATGTGTATGATAGAAATCTATTTAAATTTTGAGCTAAAAGTGATTATGACGTTGCTTTTATTCCATGTTTAGAAAGCATAATGAATTTTCACTATGCCACGACACAATCTTTGCAGTAGCATTAAAAACTATCAGATAAACATCTATGTAAATTTTAATGAACTTTATCTTTGAGCATGAATCCACCGACTTCATAGTATTTTGTCCTCTTTATTTTGTATTGCCTTGTGTTTTTCATTTATCGTATGGGGCTTCCTTTGAATCCTTTCTTACTTTGTGTAAGTTAGAGCTTCCCTTTTTAGGAATTCGTATTGTTATTGTTGCTTGCTGATGCGCTCAACTGTTGCTGACCTGTTTTGGTCATTTATGGACAATAGTATAATTTCAATTTTATGGAATACAAATCATTAGTTTAGATGTACTTGCTTTTTTCTTTTTCAATGTAGATTTTTTCTTTCTTTTAAATTTAGGTAATTCACTAGAGCACAACATGGCTTGTAGGTTATTGGAAATCATGTCGCAATTACGGTGGGAGGATCAAATGGACACTTTGAGCTCAATGTGTACAAGCCGCTGATTGCAAGCGCTTTACTTCGGGTACTGTTGTTCTGTATTTTACCATTTTTGTTATTTTATATTTCTCTGTTTTTATTTTGTATTTCAATAATAGATTTAGCATCTTAGATCAATACCAATAGCTTGTTTAGTATGAACGATTTGCTTTTAGAAATCTTGGTAAATGAAATGTATGGATAAGTTGCTTCATGTCTATTGTCAATAAATTTTGAAGTCCACCAGGGGTAGATTTATCTTAAAGGGATTAAAGTTTTGATTTAGTGTTGTTGTACAGTCTTTGAGATTACTTGGAGATGCGGTGGCTTCATTTGAAAAGAATTGTGTACGGGGAATTCAGGCCAATAATCAAAGAATAGCACAACTTGTGCGGGAGGTAAGCACCGTAGTGTTATGGATGTAGCTTTTAAATTGTATATTAGTTTACGAACACTCAAGTCTTATTTAGCCATTTATATTGCAAGGGGCTGACTTGTCTCTGATTTTGTGCAGTCACTGATGCTTGTTACGGCTTTGAATCCTGTAAGTTTTTTGTTTTAGGCATTTCTCTGCCAATTTTTGTTTCTGATGTAAACAACATCCTGATGGTACTGTTTGGTCAGAATTTAGTGATTCTAAGATCTCCACTTTGATGTATTCTTTTTTCCAGAAAATTGGTTATGATAAAGCAGCAGCGACTGCAAAGAAAGCTCATAAGGAGGGAACAACATTGAAGGTGAATGAGAACTGTACTGCAATATTTGTTTCTTTTCTTAATAATACCTCATTTTATCCCATACATGGAAGAGATTTTCTCTGCAAAGTTGTTGCTTTAGGTGATTAATTTATTCTGGTTTTAATTGACACTTTTAAATTACAGTTTTATCTTTTTATTATACACACCAAACAAGAACCTTGTATACAACCTGTCGCAGTGTGTAGCCGTTATAAACTAAAACCATGTTTGCATTTTGTATATAACAAAACATATGCAAGCAATGCAGGTATCACAAATAATTAAAACAAAATTCATGCGCATCTACTTTGTCGGTTAATACCTGGATATTCCAATCTTTGAAGGAAAGCTAGATGCCAAGGCTTAAATACCGAGCTTAACCAATCGGATTCCTACTTTTCCATGAATTCTTAGTTTCTGACTTAGACGTGATTACATTTTCTCTGTTGAGGGGTTATTATTTTTCTGAAACAATGTTGGTAAAATTATTGCAATATACACTAGTATGATGCTATCCCCATAAAAACCTGGTCTGATTTTGCTTATCCTTTGAAAAAATCCTACCAGCTTATTAGTAGCCATGAAGATTGGTTCATTAAGTTTGCACAGATATGCCAAAGTTGCAATCAGTCTGTCCAAGAATATACTAATATTTTTTTATCACATTTGTACTTAGTGTAAAATGCCTTTGTTATATTTTGTACCAACTATATATTATTCACCTATTAATTTTGGGTAGTTAGTTGTTAGTTGTTGGCAACTATCAAGTGCTTTAATTAGACTTACTTAGTCAAGAAAAACAATTTGATCCTTGGCTGATCATCCGTGGTCTACTTTGTATAAGAACATATGAATAAAGATATATTTCTACTACTATATTTAGTATGCATTGTTATTTCTTTTCATTATTGCAAGTCCTAGTTTTATTAGATGAGAGTAAATGTTGGTGCCATTGTTTTAAAGAATTCAGGTTTGATTTAAGATAATTCATGCTTTTAGACCCCAATAAAGGTGGGAAGAGACCATAATGTGGTTGGGACCAAGAGATTAGACAATATTTAAAGTTGGTAGAGCAAAGAGAACAAAGAGGATGACTATGAGAGGTAGCCGAAGAGATTCTCGTAGTACAAGTTGGAAGTAGAAGTCCATCCCAAAGTATCAATCAGAGTAAGAGCATCGATCGGAGTTGGAGTTGGAAGCAAAGATATCAAAAATTTCAACCAGCTACAAATAATCATATGAAGGATCTATGGGTGGAGATAGCTAGACATTTTCCATTACTAGATGGTGCATGCATCAACCTAATTGACAAAGTATATAACAAAGAATCAATACAATGTTCTCTATACGAGGAAAGTCTTCATTGGGAGGTAGAGTTCAAATATCCTTCATAGAAGCAGAAAGGAGAGCATATGAGAGAAACCTTCAAGTTATCCCAAAGTTGTTAATACAAGAGATTGAGCCAAAAACTCTAGGGCTAAGCATTGGAACATACAAAAAGAGACGATTTTTCAAACAAGTGTGTGGAACATTGAAGCTATTGAAAGAGTTGAGGATTCCCATGTGTTCGACAGTGTTGAAGGAGCATTGAAATGTCCAAATAAGAATTCCCGGAGGAGTAGGTTCCAGTTACTAAGTTTGCATCAAGATAAAACCATGGTGACTCCACCATCAAACCCAAGTGTAGAAAGCTAGAGGTTTTCTAAGCTTACAAGAGATGAATCAATGGGTTCAATAAGACATTGTATGACCTATGAAACCGTTTGGGTAGCAAGTGGCTAAAACAACAAAGCATATTGGTTGTGGACCTTTCTAGCCACCCTAAGAGCTATGGCCATCAATTAGTAAACAAAGCTAGAACTTGCCTCTTGAAATACATGGGAGAAATTATGGAAGGATTTTGCAACGGCTAAAACAACTTAAGGAATATGCGAAACTTCAGTGTTGAAAGACTTAGAAACATTTGGACTTACAAAGGATCAAGTTTTTAGGGATTGCGGGGAAGCAATATGATAGGATGACTAAGTTTCAAAGCCCAACACACAAAAGACTCGACTTCAACAATAAGCTGTTAGGGGTTGAAGATTGGGAATGTGATGGGAGCGGTATGAATGGAGGACCACATATGACACTCTAGTGACAAAAAATATTCAAAGTCATTAACACGTTTCAAAGTTTGAATGATTTGCATGTCAACCCTAACAAGTCTAATAGGTTGACAAATTTTATAAGCTTTTGGTTGGATTGTCGAGATTAGGTGAAAGGGTGTGCTGTGAGGATGATGTCTGAGAACTCGATAGACAAAAGGAAAGTGGAGATAGTTGGGATGGCATTGTAATGTCCCCATTTTTAGCCCTACACTTTTCAGTGATTGATAGCCTATCTCCGGTGTGCTGTCAGCTAGACAGAGGTAGAATTAGGGTTTTTGGTTGCTTGGTGGGTTCTTTTGAAGATTCAGGGATTTGCATCTTGGAGTTTGGGATTTTGGATTGCAGATTCTTTCTGGGTTTTCAGAAAGCTTCGCAATGGTATTGCTTTCACTTTGATCTGAGCAACTTTCCGAATTTACTATTTTTAGTAAATTCTATTTTTAGCAGAGGTCTAGTCTACATCAGCTCAACAAGCTTTCCTCTTTTGGCAGTTCAGTTGGTAATATTGATTTTGGCTTTAAGGTGCTCATTTTGGAGAGATAAGTTATTTTAAATTAATAATATTTTATTTTCATCTTATGACCCCTTGGCCTAGTGTTACAACTTCAAGTTGTTTTTAAAAGGGGACTTTGAGGGTGGTCATCTCATGAGGAAATATTTTAAATATTCCTAAAGTCAAAATATTGCTTGGAGAAAGGGGATGCCAACTTTTGAGGAGGAGATAATTTTAATTTAATAAAAAGGGGTCAAATATTGCCTCATGAAAAAAGGGACGCCACTCTTGGAGGGAAAATGAAGTCAAATTCAAATTGGAAAAAGGGCGCACTTTCTAGAAGCATCTAGAGATTCTCTACTAAGTCTATAAAAGAAGGCCTTCTCTCTTCATTTGATCATCTTATGACTTGAGTAATGTTATGCTGCCGAAATGGTATTGGGATTGCTTCGAGGAATGAATGCCTCCTAGCCTTGGCTCGACTTCTTGCTTGAAAGATAGCAACTAGTGGAGAGTTAGTTTGTAGTTGAGTGGATTTTGTAGTGAGATTTTTGCATTGTAGTAGTTATTTTGCATTTGTAGTTCAATTTCTAGCATGTTAATGAAGTTCTGGAGTTGCTGATTTAGTATAGCTGCATGTTGTATTTGCTCATAAGTCAAAAAATAAAAATATATTCATTCTGGGTATTGGCTAGAACCATTTCTATGCCCTAGGCGCCCATTTGTGCAAATTTTGGTGATTTATAATGAAGAATCTGATTTTATCTTGTTGGTAGAACATTTCTAGAGGCTGTACCATTCTGTTCCGCCTGGCAAGTGTTTAGAAAAAAAAATACTTCAATTTGTCAGCTGTTTCTTTGTCTAGTCTTCATTGTCATCATCCTAGCATTCGTTTGCATCAAGTCTCATGTCATTCTGACAAGTATTGAGTGAGTTGTGAGCATTTTAGTGGATTCTAGGGTTGCTGGTTATGCATTTCAAGTTGCTGTTCTGTCATATCAGATTTTGGAAAGTGCATTTTTGGTGAAGGTTTGGTGTTAGGAAGTCTTACTAAGCTTGGTGGAGGTCACATTTACTATTGCAGCAATTGAAGAGCTTCTAATCCTTGTTCTTGCAGGCATTCTCTATATTATTGTAAGCTGAACAGTAGTACTGTCAGCATTTCTTCTCATCATTCTCATCATGCTTTGTAATACCCACTGAATAAGTGGAAGAGGCTGGCTTGCCGCCTATTTATAGTTGATTTGCATTGTAGTTTCTTAGCATCTCTGCCCTATGGTAGCTCCATTCCCATTTCAGGATTGAAAGCATATTCTGGGTGTTGAGTTTACTTTCAGCACTTGTAGTTGGTAGGGATCCTCTGACCATATGTTCGTCCATCTTGGGCACATTCTTGGTTAGAGTTAATCTTTCAGCATTGCATTGAGATCCTCTGACCATATGCTCGCCGTCAACTGGCGCATTCTTGGTTAGAGTTGAATTCTGCATCGCTTTGGTTTTTAAGTGCTAACCCTAACGGGTGTATGTTGTTGTAATTGCATTCAAAAATCGGAAAAAATTGATTCGGTATATTTCAGGCATATTGGGATGGACAACACCCAAAGTTTGAAACTTTAACAACATATAGAACTTCAAGGAAATGACCCACATATCTCCAAACTAAGAATTTTTTTGGACTTTTTGCAAACTTTGAAGCATGATGAGCACACAAGGGACAATACAAGGTAGATTTGAATGAATTTTAGGAAAAGGGAAAAACTCACTTATGTTGTCTTAGATCAGTTATAAGAGGTAGGTTCACACAAAGTCACTTAATACGTGGGCAAACATTGTTAAATTTGCAATTTTTTTGGACATGAATGGTTGGGCTCTAATAGAAAAGATCTCTATGTTGTAATATTTGGGGGATAATGCATATGCAAGGAGATGCAAGGGTGTGTTCCTTTGTTCTAGTGATGATAAATGATTTTTTCTATACTTCGAAAAAACGTTCCTTCGAGGTCATTCTTCTTCTATGTTATTATGACTTATTTTTTCTATCATAGAGTTGATGCCATTATAGATTTCTCCCAAACATGATCAATCTATATAAAAACCTGATTATACTCATGATATGCTTGGTGAAACTCAAGACATAATCCACACAAGCCTATCAATCATTATCTAGGATCCATGACTTGACCTTTTGGGCCCTCTTTAAATTTGGTTGCTTCCAAATACTCCATTGGTGGCTAATGACCATGGCGCCCAATGCCTTGTGTATCTTCACAAGTCATCTCAAAGCAATTGTGTGTGATGTGAATTGGGTCTCAACAACTTAATGTTGTGTAAAAAGTAAGTTAATAACACATTAAAATGTAAGTAAATATGGCATAAATTAAATTTAAAATAAAATAAATTTACCTTCAACAACCCCAATTTTGAGAAAGTCCTAAAGATGCCTTGTGACACATGATGGTTTGTCACAAACATTTGAATTTTCTCACTTTCAGTGTATATATTTTTCATCCATTCTATTTGAGTGCCAATTGCTTGCATCAGCAAATTAAGGGAGTGTACGGTACTTGGTGTCCAAAAAAATGTGCATATACCTTTCCTCAACCAAAAGACCTAATGATGCCTTGCAATTTTTTGCATTGTCCATTATGGTTTGGACAATGTTATCAACACCCACCATCTCTATGGACTCAATGAGGATTTTGGAAATGAATTTCGCATCCTCGACTTTTCATCACAATCAACCACCTTCAAAAACATTTTCCCTTTGGGGGACATTGCAATAACATTTATTAAAGGTTGGTTTTTGCAATCTTTCCATGAATTTTTAATTGGTTTTAGTGATGTCTCTACAATTTTTTTTCCTTTTTCCAATAAGGTGGTGTACACCTTTTCATACCTAGAAGTTGTGTAACTAGAGGGTGTATTAATAATTGCCACCACCATTTCCTACCAATATGGTGATCTCACTAGAAAGGAAGAGCATTGGTATAAATGGAATGTGCATTTTTTTCATCTGCAATCCCTTTGTTTTGAAATGCCTTAACCAATGGGTCTCTTCTTGGATAGACAGTGTCTCCAAGAAAGGATTTTGGGAGGCCATTATTGAAGGAGAATCTGCAATGATGTTTGCTTTGTTAAAGGATGAGATTTTAATTTTTCTCTTACTCGTAGTATTAGCTTCTTGTTCTCTAATGAATGCTATAATTTGTTCTTTTGGCAACTCTTTCTTATTTGGCCCTTAACATATTCTAATTCCACACCCATTCATAGCACATCAGTGAGCTTTCACTCGACTATATGATCTCTTATACTGAATTTTGCATTGATTACAATTCTAAATAAAAGCCCCACCTCTTGGAAGTTGTTCAAGCATCGTGACATATTGCCATAGAGGAGATGCGTGATCATATTTAAATTGTTCATTTATTGTAAGGTCCAATGATCATGAACTATTAAGCATTCCAAATAGATTACTATTATAAGAAATTACAAAATTTTAAATAAGAATAATGCAACCCTACAATTTGTATAAACTAATAAAAGTAATAAGCATTCAAAACAAATAGCAAAAACATTTTGAAAAATCTTGAAACTTGCTTTTTTTAAAGAAAAAAAAGAAAAAAATGTTTAAAAACTTGATTTTTTTTAATTTTTTAAAAATCTGAAAGAATTCGTTAAACTACTTACTGTAGATTGATAGATGTCCTTTGTGCAAGCTCAATTCCTCCCCCTAGCACTTTGCAATTGTTCTTCACAAAGTACCTACAATCTTCCAAAATGCAAAAGTGATAAAACACGAATGAATTATTGTGAAATAGGTTTGTTTTTGTTAGACAACTCATAATATGGGCACATTTTAGGGTTTTAGGCACATTTTAGGCTTTTTAAAATTGTCTTAGTGTTTAAATTATTTCAAAAAGTTGTTTTCAAATTTTTTTTTTTTGTAAATATGCAACTATCAATTGTGGGACTGCCTAGCAATACCAAGGGGGCAGTAAGGCCGCACCTTGGACGCTCTCGGGCCACTCCCATTGCGTGATTGGTAACCAGATTGGTTGGGTACAAGAGCGAAACCTAGGGGGAAGTGCGTGATAACTTAGCCTTTCTCAATTTGTTTCCTTAATTATTCTCACACATTGCACATTGAAGTTCCATTTAGGTGTGTTGTTATGTGGATTACTACTGGGTTCTAGGTCACAATAATTGCAATATTGTATTCATATATTAAAAAAAGGATCATTCTTATTTGAGTCGTTTTAGAAGACGAAGGTTAGAGTGTTAATTTTCAGATCAGAAATGAACAATAAGCAGAAAAACACAATGGAAAACCCTTCTACACAAGGGAAAAACCCAACAAAAAATTATTCACTTATAAATCAGAAATAATAATGCAGAAGTAGCACTCAAAATCGGGTCCTAGAAAGGCCGAATATCATACAATAGATCAACACTTGAAGATAGTGTGAAATCCTTAGTTACAAAGAATATCAACTCTTCTAGAATGCGAATCTGCTCCTTGAGTGCGAACTTGCTTCTTGAATAATAGGAAATCGAATTGAGTTGGAATGAATGAATAAATGTGGAGAGACTCTCCTATATATACTGATCTAGGCGTCTATCTCCTCTAGAGCCGACCTAGAAATTGCAATATTTATTTTATGATTGAAAGGTCGACTTGCCTTGAGTAATAATTCTTTGGGAAATACCTCTCGCAGCTAAAAAAACATTAACACTCCCTCTTCGCTAGGGAGGTATTTTGAAATATCTGGTTATGGATTCTCTCAACATGACGTCCACAATGGCTACACCCAATTGTGGAAAACACAACTCAGTCTCAGAAATGTGATCTGTACAAGGGCTTTCACCTCATTTCTCAATCTTAGAGAAATATACACTACAAGGGCTTTCACCTCATATTTCTCCGTCTTAGAAAAATATACACTACAACAATCTTAATGATGCTGTGACTCCCTCTCAGTGAGGGCGTCATTTTCCACATCCTTTGTAGCCTCTATTGGTTTGTCAGACTCCCTCTGAATGTCATTTCCACCTCCATGAAGTATCCTTTAGATCTCTTGAAGGTTTCCTCCTCTTCGAAGTAACTGGTCGTAATGACAATTTGTATAGGTTCTCCTGACAAATGCCAATTACACGAGCTGAATTTATGCTGGAGTTCTTCGACCATGCAAGAACCTTTCCTTCAGAGAAGGCAACCTTGTACCCTTTGTCCTCCAAGGCTGAAATGGAGACAAGGTTCCTTTTGATCCTAGGTACGAACAATACATCACTCAATTGAAGAGGGATACCTGAGTCTAGCTGGAAGGAAGTGGCCCTAACTCCCTTTACGACATAACTAGCATCATCTCCAATTATAACCTGTAAATTAGACTCTTTTTCTACTAAGTCTGTAAGATGCTCTCTGTAGCCTATAATGTGATGTGAAGCACCACTATCTATCAACCAAGTATCACTGTCAGATTGTACATTACTTGAAAGAGCGGGATGAATAGAAATCCTTATGAATCGCCTTTAGAATGAGTTGACTCCTTTTGAGATGTCTCTACGTCAATTTCTGCAGTAGAAACATGCTGCAATAACTTTAATTTATAGTCCCGAGCATAGTGTCTATACTTGTCACACCTGTAACATTGAATATGAGAAAGATCCTTTCTTTTCCATTCTGGAACAAAATTTGTTTTTCTGTCTCGATTTCTCTTGAAGGTGCCTCTTTTTCCTTCTCTTCCTTTGCCTCTTTCTTTAGTAGCATGTGCAATAAGAACTTGATTTTCTTCATTATGAGAGTTTCGCCCATTTCCTCTTGCTGCCAATCTAGTTTCTTCTTGAATACAGTTAGCCCTAAGGCGATCAAACTTGGGCAACTTGGATCTCCCACTGATGCTTTGAATAAAAGGCTCCCAAGATTGGGGAAGACCATTTAGTGCCAACATAACAAGATCTTTGTTTGCAACTATATCCCCAATAGTGCTCAATTGATCTCTCAAATCAGATATCTTCATAAAGAATGAAATGACTGAATCTTCTTTAGCCATTTTTACATGATGAAGTTGTTGACTCAAAGTAAGGGCTCTGCTGGTAATGTTGATCTTATACAGTCCTTTTAGAGTATCAAACATTTCTTTAGTTGTCTTCATCTTGGAGATGATCGGTACTAGGTGATCCATCACAAAGTCTATCATGATCTTTCTAGCCTTCATGCCAGTTTTCTTCCACTGGATTTTCTCTATGTCTTCAGACGGCTCAGGCATTTCATTTTTTACGAATTCTAGAAGATCATTCTCTTCTAAGGCAATGAGTGCCCTAGGTTTCCAAGAGTTGAAGTTTGAAGTTCCATCAAGACTATCTTCTACCTTGACACCGGTCACCATCTTCTTTTTCTAAGTAACTACTCTAAAGAATTGTCTTCTACTCAAATTCGAAAGCAACCGTAATTATGTATAAAATACGGATGTTGGATCTGCCCTAGATCCCTTCAAGGTCTTCAACAAAATTTGTTTACTACACAAATATGATTTGAATTTCTACTCACATAACCTACACTCAGATCTGCAATTTGATATTCAATAAATACTTTCAAATCTGAACTTTACCTTCAATAGAAATCTGCATTAAGTCTGCTCAAGATATATGACTGATTTCTGCTTATAACTCTACTCTTTTTTGCTGTATATTTGCTCCTCCAAATATCTGATTTTTACTCATAAGTCTGCTACGATTTCTGCTCTATATCTGCTCTTAGATCTGCACGAATTCACCTTCAAAGTTTGCTCATAGTCTACAATAATTTATCTTCAAGCTCTGTGCTTAGGTCTGCAATAATCTGCCTTAAAGGTCTGCCCTTAGGTCTGCAATAATTCTACTACGAATTGCCTTTGGATCTGCTATCTTTGCTTCACAAAATCTCCTTAAATGCTGCACTTATATCCTCTTCAGGTCTGCTCTTATCTCTCATTTAGATCTGCTCCTATGTATGCATTAATTCTCCTTCAATTTGCTCAAACATTCACTTTAGATCTGCATCTGAGTTTGCTTTAGATCTGCTAGGAATATGAATGATATTCAATGAAAAATGCTTAGTCAAATCTGATCGAATATTCCTGAACCTTGCTCTAATACCATGTTAATTTTCAGATCAGAAATGAACAATAAGCAGAAAAACACAACACAGAGTAGACAACACAGCAATTTATCTTGGGAAAACCCTTCTACACAAGGGAAAAACCCAACAACAAATTATTCACTTATAAATCAGAAATAATAGTGCAGAAGTAGCACTCAGAATCAGGCCCTAGAAAGGCTGAATATCATACAATAGACCGGCACTTGAAGATAGTGTGAAATCCTTAGTTACAAAGAATATCAACTCTTCTTCTAGAATGCGAATCTGCTCTTTGAGTGCGAACTTGCTTCTTGAATAATAGGAAATCGAATTGAGTTGGAATGAATGAATAAATGTGGAGAGACTCTTTCCTATATATACTGATCTAGGCGTCTATCTCCTCTAGAGCCGACTCAGAAATTGTAATATTTATTTTATGATTGAAAGGCCGACTTGCCTTGAGTAATAATTCTTTGGGAAATACCTCCCGCAGCTACAAAAACAGTAACACAGAGTACTATAACTTAGACTTGGTATCAGATTTCTGAGTTGTTGATGGGGATATGTTGGTTAACAAATTTGTTACTATCAAAATACCTGATTACGTAATAACTTTGCAAACTGTCTTTCTAGTAACAAATGCACCAACAGTTGGATAAGGTATAGCTCCCTTGTATGCTAAAATTTTAATTTTAAAGATATACTTTTAACTAGAAAGTAGGAAAGCTGAACAAAAGTAAATTTACTTTGATAAAGCGATCTAATCATTCACATGTAATAAAATTTCAGAATCTTCAGTACACATGCATATCATTAGAAGTTTGAATTCTAAAATAGTTAACAGTGCACAAAACAATTTACTATTTTAAAACCTAAGTTACCGGTTCAGTTTTGGGTTCGGGTTCGGGTTCGAGGATCCGGTTCGCTAGTTCGAGCAAAATTTTTTGGGGGTTGGGTTCATTAATACAAAAACATATAAAAATCAGAAATATATACATATTTGCAGCAGTAATTAAGTTCAGAATACACCACCATATTAATAGTCAAATAACGTAGCAAAAATACACCACCACTTTCATAGTCAAATATTAAAATATTAGTGATACTCAAATGTCATGATATAGAATTATAAATTAAAGTTCAAACATAAAAAATGTCAAGTGTTTACAATCAGCCACTATTGATCATTGATCAATCTGAAAAGTGTGAAAATTTCTCTGTGGAAGGCAAACGAGAAAACAATGTTACATAATTATTTACATTGTGAAAGAGCCAAAACCTTTTTCTTGCAGATCGTAGAAGAATTTGAGAGATTTTTTGGGTGTCCTTGCCTTGGGAAGTTTGGAACAGAACTCTCGTAAGCCATGAATGATTGACTAGGAACTGTGAGAAAGTAATAAGATAAATCATGCAACTTCTTGCAATTTCTTTCCTTGGGAAAAAGGGTAAAGTTTGATTTTCAAGGAGAATCTCCTTTAGAGTTTGAACGCATTGATAGTTTTTAAGATAGCCTTAGCCGAATATGTCATCTAGGTTTGAAGCTTTTAGGTAAAATGTTTGCTTCTAAATTTTGTTCAAAATTCAAGATGTAGGCTCTCCTCCCTTAGGGAAAAGAAGGCCTATCAAACCTAACACTCTTATGCAACGCTTCTTAAGTTCTTGTTGATGCAATATTAGATGTGAAGTTATATAAACTCTCATCTCAAGACGATCATTGCATCAAATTAAGAATTTTCAATCCTTTATAGTCTAGACAAGAGAAGTATGGAGTAGTGTTCCAATGCTAAAGTCTTATTATGAATCTCTTTGCTATCAGTGGTTCACAAATGAGGAATCTGTGTTTTGCACCAAATGAGAAATATTCACAATATGTGCTAGGAAGGAATAAGTCCAATAAGAACTAAGATTTGCAAAATTGGCTTAGGTCAAAAACTAGGAAGCTTTGACTTCCACACGGAGAAATTTTCACACTTTTCGAACCCACAGTAAAAAAACTGAACCCTAGACGAATTTGCTTAGAACCAGAACCGAATTTCTAACCAGAATTGAACCGGATCAAACCCGGGAGAAAATTTGGGCGAACAGGTAACTTAGTTTAAAACCAAACTCACAATTGTTCGAGAATGATAATTACTACTGCAAGAATATCATAACCCCAAAATAGTCACAATTCACATAGGAAATGACAACACAAATCTATAGCAGCACACAAACTTCTAAGATTCTTTATTTCAAAATGTCTAAATCTGAAGAGCTCACAGACTTACAATCATTCTTGTAGAAATCTCCCCCTTGGTGCTTGTTACATAACATTTTATATCATCATAATGTAATTGAAAAAAACTCCAAAAATGATATATTGTTCTTAAGAATACAAAGAGATACCCTAAAATTTAGGGGACTTCTAATGTTAAATGATAACTACACATTTGGATGAGATGGCACAACATCAACATTGATACTATCTTTAGTCTTTTGTGGTGATTGGGGGTTTTGCAAAACACTCTTTTCTTTGTAAGCTCAGAATGCTTTGATGACAAGCCCCAACTCATTATGCTTTGGAATGATCATGTTATTGGTTCACAATCTCCATAAAGCTTTGTTTCCTTCAATTTTCTCTGGTTTGGTTGGATGAGCTGCAAGATAGCCCATTCCTTCATTAAGTGCAATGCTAATGGCACTTAACTTCTCCAGGCTATTAACACAAAAAGACTTTGTGTTAAGTAACTCCTTGATTTTCGCTTTTAACCCATCTATGCTTGCTTGGGCTTTTGTAATTCGAGTAGATTGATTGTTTAGGTTGATAGCTATGAAGCTACCCTAGATGTTTTCCCTAATTTGATCACATTCTTTTAACAATTTACATTGCTCTTGGATATTCTATTGTAGAGCAATTATTTTCCATTCGATGCTCTTTTTCTAGATGATATATTTGTTGTCACTGGAGCTAGTTATAATTTTCTTAGTAACCAGCCTATTTGTTCCCATATCTATCATTTCTTTCAAATTTTTGTTGATCTTTAGCTAGTTTGCTTCTTGAGATTTAGAGGCCAAGATTTCCTCATTGATCTCCTTCCTTCTATCTTCCAAGCTATTTATCATTTTGTTAGCTTCTTTCACAAACTTAACAACTTTCTCTAAGACCCCAACAACCCAATCTTCAATTGCTTACCCATAACATATATATTTCTTTACCTTCTCGATTGCAACTTTGTCGTCAACAGAGCTGGGGTTGAAGGATGTGTCTATTTTCCCCATAGGTTGAGTAGAGGTATCAACTATAGATTTCAAACATGAGGTTAAAAGTTTCACTTGGTGTTTGAGCTCTACTTTGGATTTCTTGTCTCTCAGTGTGTTCCACAAGTCGATCAGCCGACACTTGAAAGTTGTGAATGTCGCCATCTGAAGAGGTAGGCCCTAAGTGAACCTTGGTGATGTTGAAGTCCTCTGATGACTGACATCTTTCTGGGTTGAGGGATGAGTGATCTTTACATATAAGCCCCCTGACGAAGCCTCTGTCATCAGCCCTGAGGTAGTTTTCAATTTCTTTGGTTGTGGGATTTGTTGCAGCAAACTTGAGACAACATCATCCTTTGGGAGGCTGAACTCTACAACTTTTCTCTTTTTAGACAATGTTTGCTACAATCAAGTCGTTGCAGGGAAGGAGGAATACTCCCTTTTGAAGAGGATGACACATCTACCATTTCTTCCTCAGGTTCTTCCATAGTTTCCTTTTCTTTACCCTCAGGAGCATCCTCACATGTCTTCTCCATTCTTCCTTTAGGTGGCTCTTCACTATCTCCTCCAACTAATTGCAAAATTGATGCTATGAAAGCAGTTCCAAGAGAAGAAACATGGACTTGGCTGGTTTCTCTTCGCTATGGGGCCTATGTTGCTCTATTCGTTTTAGTGCTTGGTGGCTTAGCTGTCTTCTTAATAATCCATTCTTTTGTTCTTTTCAATACCATTGCTGTCCTGCCTTCAATGTTTGTGATTTCCCTATTGTTCCTGTTAATGGGCAAGATAGGGATCATTTGGATGTGATCATAATAAATCAGATCCACCAGATCATATTCGTCATCCATTATCTTAGAGACTTTCCAATTCAGATTATACAAATTGACTTGCCTCATCAATAGCCTCATCCGATCCCTTCTCCTCACTTCAAATTCATTATCACAGTCGGCCCAAAAATCTTCCAATTCGGGAACATGATAGAAGCTGGGTCCAAGTTGCAAATTGTTTCGGACAAAAAATTCTTGCTATCGAAGGGGAAGCAAAATTCTAAGAATTGCAATTTGTATTTGACCATGTCCCTTTCAATGTTGAGGGTATCTGAAGAAGATTTACATTGGTAGAAAGACAAACCAATGGGAAAGGGAACACTTGCCTTTTTTCTTGCCTCACACCTTTTATTCAACTCTCCAATTTGATGACACACCTCAATCAACAAAATATTGTCGTTGACATACTTTGGTAGTTTGCATAGGAAGCCATCATATCTACCAATTCTGATATATGTGAACCTTTGAAATTGAATGAAGAAGCTCCCATACAAACTAATCAACTGGGCAGCTTCCATGGAGATTCTCATGCTCAAGTCCGCTTGCAATTCCTTTGCTACTAACATGGCGAATACATCATTTACTTGACAAAAATGCTTGTAACTGTTTTCAAGCTGAAGTTGGTAATAGTATTCATGATTTGGGGTGTCGTCATTGAAATCACCTTCAGTTCTTAACCTCGACCAAGCCCTCATGCTTGCAATGGTATAACATAGATATGAGGACATATAAAAAGATTTATTAATCCTAAAATGAGTTATCTGCCTATGCATGTAGTCGTTGATAATCCCACCCCAATCAATGAATTGTTGTCCATGGAAAATAATCACGACAAAGAAATACATCTAGACCTCAAAATTATGAATGCCTTCATTACCAATTAGTTAGTGTAGCAACAGTATGATGTCGCTATCTCATTCATGAAATGCGATCTATGCAAATTTATAGGTAGTTGTGAATTTCCCTTTTTAGGGGTTTCCAACCATTGCTTAGCCAACGTATTTTAACAGTGACTTTATTTTTTTGCAAATCACTGGTATGAAGTAGACATTCATGTCTGCATATTCCTCTCTGTGGTGTAAGTTTAGCAGCAAATGAAATGTGTCCCTATCGAGTTTGGTGATGACTCTGTTGTCTTCTGTTTTGACTTCCCTTGTTTGAGGATCATAATGATTGATACATTCAATTACCAAGTTTTGGCATTGGATTGCAACAGGGAAATCGACTGCCCGCAACAAACCACTCTCCTCTAATCTTTGCATGATAGGAGGTTGATTTTCGGCATTCATTCTTTCCCAAAAATCTTTTAAATCTACGTGCCCTAGTTTAGTGTCTCTAATTTTCGGGAATGTGCTTTCCAAACCAAAAAGATGTTCATACCCCAAATATTTGTACTTCATTCTATTAGAAATTACAACACACAATGCCTTGCCTGATTCTCTGAATAAACAAATGGCTATATCCGAAGGAATTTTAATCTGGAGTATAGAACCGTATATTTCGCAGGTATTCATGAAAATTTGATACTTCTATGGGGCACCCTTTTCACAAACACAAGGCAATTGAGGAATATGTACCTTTAATTACAATTGGAGAATTCTTGTGCTATAATTCCCATAACCTACTAAACTGCTTCTACTATCCTCTGCAAATCTGCTCCCCACTCCTTGTATTCTTCTTCTGAAAACATTTTGAAATAATTCAGTTTTGCAAGATTATCTCACTTTATAGGCAGACAATAAATGCGTCTCGATTTCCCAAACAATATTAATTGTGATTAGAAAGTTGGTGTGTGCCGACATTAATTTCACTCTAATACACACTCTGCCCTTCTTGAATCTTGTTCTATGGAATTTCAAATGTTTTCCATAATTGAAGCGGCTCTTAATGTGGTTTTGAGAACCACCCATTTTTCCCAAAGGATATTTGACTTCTTACCTGTTGATGCGTGTTTTATGACACACCAAACACTCTAGAATAAAGAGTCCAAAGACGCTCTATCCTCTCTTGAAAAACTACCTCTTATGCCAAGATTGCTAGAAAGGTCATACGGTAATTCCAATGTTTCGTTTGGGGGGATGGTCAAGCTCAATGGATGATGTGATATGCTGATTTCACAAAGGGACCTTGGATAATAAACTACTCAAAAGTAGGGATTTAGATTGATTTAATGTTGAATGCTCTTGTATTTTTGGGATTTTTGGTTTTGAGATAAAATAAAAGGAAAAGGGATGAGGGTTTAGAAACTAGACTTATGCTAAACTATTCCTATGAACTTAAGAGACAAATGTTGGATAGTGAAATTTAAACCAATCTTTGTTTTGCCAAGCACAATGACTACAACTAGACAAAGATGATGCAATCTTCAAATGGGATTCACGAACGATATCCTATTACACAATACCACCATCAATTCGAACGATGTATATAGGTAATAGAATTCTAGTTAAACAATTTCAAAGTTCAGACTAACCTTGCACATCAAATTGAAAATCATTCAATTGAAAAAGGTATGAACTAATTTCACTATGTTCAACACTATCAATCTTTCATTCATCTAAAAAAAAAGCTGAAACTAATTTACTTTATTGAAGAAATTATGAAACCATGCAAGCTCTCAAAATAACAAGTGCTCAACTATGAATCAAATTATTACTTGAATAGCACTAGTAGCAACAATTTCACAAGTCTCCTCCCTGAATGAATGAAATGCGTGGGGTTTATATAGGCACCCCAATTACAAAGCAACGACCCAGATTGATTTGAGACCAATGGCCAAGATTATTTCAAGAAACCCTCACCCTAAAAAGCATAACCAACTCCATGGACACATGGCACAAGTAGGACGAGCCACTTGGAGTGTGGAAAATAATGACACCTTGCACATTACTCGAGCAAATGGGAATCCAAAATGCAATTCCCTTTGGCCTGCTTCTTGGCTGCAAATGCAAGAAATTTTGTTAACACTAAATCGAGCTCCTCCATTGATATGCTTGGCATAGAATCCAACTGCACTCCCATTATGTCCAAGGTTTCAAGGCATTGAGTGAAAGTATTTTCCCCTCTACCTTCTTGTTTCTGAAAGCTATCCATAAAGGTCAAAAGAGAAGACATATCATCAAGCTGATTTTCTGTGATAATCTGCATTTCCTTGAAGTAAATATTCATCACTTTTCTTCAATCCTTCCAAGTCCAAGCTATTTGCATCATGATGCTCCTGACCTGTTATCCTTCAAGAGAGGTGAGGATTTTAAACTGTATTTTCCCAATTGCACCCCGTATAACAGCACATTCTTCTTTCATTCCATCACATATCTTCTTCTTAGCCAACAAAGAATGATACCATTTGCTGAAATCATATGAGGCTCCTTCCTCAATAACACCATCTTGGATCAAGATCTGCAGGGATACTTCCTTTAAAACCTTCAAACGAGGTATTACTTTGTCATTCACGTGCTGGAAGTCTTCCCAATTATCTTCAATTTGGCCAATTTCAGTCATAAGCAAGGCTGATTTGTCATAAGTCTGAGCACACTTCCCCAAGAATTGTTCCATTTGCCTTGAGATATTGCTGATCCAACTCCTAGTTGCCTGGCTGGTGATCCTCATAGCCTCAAGAGTGTTAATGGATTCCGGAGGGAGGAATGATGGTGGGATAAAAGTTTCACCTTCTTGGCGCAAGGGGGCTGTTATTTGCTGAATGAACTCCATTAGCCTCAAATTTTCTAACTCCAGCATTTCCTTCTTCTCCTTTGTTTTGTCAAACTTCTCCTTGATGGCCTTGGAAGTGTCTGCTAGCTCATGGAAATCTTGATCTATCGTGGTTGGCCCAATGTCCAATGTTGTAACATCATAGTCCATAGGAGTAATCTGATCTCTAGGCTTGTCAACTTTTGGGACTGCAACTTGTAAAACCCTGGATCCTGCATCATTCCTGATAATCTGAGAGTACTTTTTAGGCTTCTTTGGCATTTTAGCTTTGCCAATCCTCTCTAAGAAGTCCTGCATGCTTTCAACTGGTTGAACTTCATCTTGTGGTTTAGACTTCTTCATCAAACTCTCAGTCAACCAAGCTGGGATAGTGGATAATTCCATCCCATCTTCCAATTGAATATCATCATCACACTCCTTTAAGGCAGAAATTATTTCATCTTCCAGCTCCTCATTGTTTTCAAGGACCTCCGTATCTCCCATGCCTTCAATCATCAGCGTATCATCTCCTTCCAAACACTCAGTGAAGGTTTGCTCTTGTAGAAAATCCAGCTGTTCTAACTCTTGAAATTCAACCTCTTGTTCATGGTTTGGTTCGATCTCAGCAATGGACACCTCTTCTACTACTCTAATAGATAAAGTACTTGAAGATGATGGAATTTCACTCACCTTTTGCTTCTTACTCTCCGATTCTTTGCTAGCTGCTTCCTTTTCCTTTGTTTGAAGATCTTCAACCATTGCCTTCCTCTTGCTTGGACATGGAAATTCATCAGGACCTTCTCCAACTGCTTCCCCTTGACTTTCTTCATTGCTCAATGTGGCATAGGTAAGGGAGATTCCTTCTTTTCTCAATCTGCTGATCTGATTATCCACCCATTCCCTATAGTACGATACAATGTCCTTCATCAATATATCCAAATCAGTCAACTCAGGATGTGTCCAGTTGGGCAACAAGGTAGGCTTGTTCTTTTCCTGTTCAAATTGAGGATGCACGTAGTCTCCATTGTCCTTTATCTGGTCAGGAATGGGGAATAAGTCACACTTTTTCACAAGGTCTACTGGAATTCTAGACCACATCTTCTTCCTGACTCCATATTCGTCCACCAAGTTAGACCAATAGTCCTCAATTTGCATAACATGAAGGGACTTCTTCCCGTGAACCCTCAAGTATGGATCATAATCATACCTTGGTTTATAAGTGTCAAACTTATAAAATTGTAACTCTAACTTCGCTGCCTTGGCTGATTGCAATGAGGGGCAGACTTCTAGCATTTTCCCAATTGTAACAGGAAAATCCACTCCTTGTTTGTTCTTCTTCCCCTGAATGGAATCAACGTGTGCCAATTGCCTTGCAACTTCAAGCATAATAATCTTGTCCGTTGGATACCGAGGGAGTTTATACGGAGCATTTGGGAATCCATGAACTCTTACGTATGTAAAGGTCGGAAATTGGATGAACCAAGATCCGAATTTATCAAGCAACACCATAGCCTCCTTAGACAACATTTTTTGAATTCCTCCTTAAAGCAATCGAGTGATGTATATGAGGAAGGCGTCATTAGTTATCTTATAATTGTCCTTATAATGCAACTGTAACTGTGGGTAACACTCATACGCTTTCAACTGGCTATTTCGAAGTCCAACTTCCCCTTTGCAAATCAGTCCTCTATACTTAGTAAACCATGCCAGGATATAAACTATGTAGGAACTCATATAGAAGGTCTTGGTCTTCTCCAAGTTTCTTAACTGGAAATCAATGTTATCACTTATCAATTTTGCCCAATTTATTGCTTCCATTTCCAATACGACCTCCTCTACGTATGAAAACATCAATACTTCGAAGAAAGCTCCCTGAGAAGTACCCATAATCCTGTTCAACATGTGAATCATGTCACTGTATTCTTGTTTAAAATCCATGCAAATTAATCTCTTGGGCAGCTTAGAGCGATGCCTTTTTGGTTCTTTAATCCAGTTGGAATTGACTATGTCCAAACAAGACTCTTTGGCTTGATCAAACATGATTTGTGATTCCTCTCGGGTCCTGTTCAACATTTTATGACGACAAGGAATACCAAACACCTCTCTGACTGAATCTTCTGTGAAGTATGACAAAGTGATCCCATTAGATGCTTTAATGGATCTTGTCTGTGAATTGTATCTTCTGGCGCACTCAACCATCAACTCACTGCATTGAACTGCAAGTGGAAACCCTGCTGCTTGGTGAAGTCCGCACTTAACGATGTTAGTTGCAATAGGTGTGGGCATTTCATGTTGAGTACCAAACATCCTTTTCTTGTGTTGAATTGCATTGAACTGCTCGAAGTTGGTATCTGCTACCTTCCATTTTGATGATAGTTGGGATTCTGGATAGAATTCCCTGAGAACTTCCTTCACTTGGATTTTTCTAACTCCACCTCCTACCTTTTTTGAAGTAGACCTTGTGCTTGTACGAAGCTCGAAGTTAGAATATTTTCAAAATTTGCAGAAAGGTGATTTTATGGCTGGAGGATATTTAAATAAATTAATTAAAAAAATTCTAGAACTCGACTGCCTAGGCTGGTTGGAGAATAAATTTCAATAAAATAAGATTTTACCAGCCTTATTTTTTAAAAGATCATTCAAAGAATTTTTTAAATAATTTACTGGACTTTTAAAGCTGAAAACTGAAGTTTTTGTGCAAATCCAAAAAAATCTTTTTTTCCTTCTTCAAATTCGCTAGCTATGACTCTGCAGATGATTGAGAAATCTGAAAATAGAAGAAAAATGTCCAACCTTGTACTCTAGAATCAATGTAACTTGCAGCTCAAGAAGAAAATAAGGACGCCTTTGTCTGAGAGAAGTTTGCCTGTGAAAAACTTAACCTGTGAATAAAGAAAAATAAACTCACAAGCACTTCTTTTATAATATAAAGTTTCCTTATTTGCCTGGGTCGACCTCTTCTCTGATTGGGTGCTTTGTTTTAAAATGCAAAAAGCAATCTTATCTTCTTTTCTTTGATTTTTCAAGGCGCCCTATCTTGCTTGCTAAGTTTTTATAAAAACTTAAGTTATTTTGTTTCCTTTTGCCTTTTAGAAAATTCGACTTTTAAGTGGACTAATCCACTTTTCAACTGGATTTCTCCCTTTAACAAGGTAAGTCTTTGCCTTAGAAAAAATTTCAATCTTCCCCTTGGAAATTCGACTTTTAACTGGTATTTTCCTCTTTTCAAGTGGATTTTAACTTCATCTTGGAATTCTTGAAGTCCAATTCGAATTTTTACTTGCCTTAGCCAATTTTCATCATTTTTCCAACTGGAATTTCGAATTATCCAACTAGATTTCCTTGTACTAGGTGAATTTTAGCAAGACTTTTCAAATGGACGAATTTTAATTGGATTTTTCCAAGATTTAACTGGATTTCATTTTGATGAATGGATTTTTCAAGTGGATTTTTCAAAGATTCAACTGGATTTCCTCATGGGCGCACCTCTCCAGCCTTAGGCTAATTTCACCATAATTTTCCTGCTTTTTACTTGATTTTTTGAATGATTTTTTCCCTTGAAGGTTCAATTTTTTAATTACTTTTCCAGCTTTTGCATGCACTCTTCTCATGATTTTTCCGATTTTTTAAGTTTTTACCTAATTTTTTGCTTGCTTTTCAATTCCAAAAGTAGAAACTTTCGACTCCACAGTCAGTGAGACCTAACACTTTCTAAAAATAGAAAAAAGCAAAAAGCAACTTTCTAAAAATAGTAAATTCCAGATTGGTCCAGAAATGCCAAAAACGAAAAAAGCAAAAAGCAAAAAAGCAGAATCCCTAAAAAATAGGAAGTGTCAGAATTGAGCGAAAGCACAGGCGATCCTCGTCTACCGGGTCTTCTAATCACTTCTATGACGTTCATGTTCAGTTTCAGGCCCAAATTCTCAACTTAGCTCGTGTGATGATTTCAGACTTTGACATGAAATTTTCAAGACACCCGAGATTATGAAATTGCTACTCAAAGCTAAACCCTAAGAGCAAACCAGCGAGGGTCCCCATTTGCAATGGGGCGATGTGTGAAATAGGTCACAACATTACCCGCTTTGGAAAGTTACTATTTTTTGGTTATAAAAGTCACCTTTCGAAGTGGGAAATGGTTATGAGAACCTTGTTGGTCTGCCCTTCTTGAATCTTGTTCTACAGAAGTCCAAATGTTTTCCATAATTGAGGCGGCTCTCAATGTGGTTTTGAGAACCACTCATTTTTCCCAAAGGATATTTGACTTCTTACCCGCTTTGGAAAGTTATTTTTTGGTTATAAAAGTCACCTTTTGAAGTGGGAAATGGTTATGAGAACCTTGTCGGAAGTCGAAAAGGTTTCGAGAACCTTGTGGTTCCCGAAACAGTTTTCAGAACTAGCTTGAACACCTACACAAGTTTCATTCCTTTTCATTTTCCAACCTTTTCCTTTTCTTTAAAGCCTTGAGACATCTTTACCACGAGCCTTTTCAGAAACACGCTTAGTTTTTAGAACCTTGTCGGCCTTTGACAAGGTTTTGAGAACCTCTTGAAATGCCAACACAAGAACACCAAGAGTACAAACACAAAAGGAAATAAATCAAAGACATCAAAGGCACAACACACATAGGTTTTTCTCTTGGGACGGAGGTTTTGAAATACTTTATCGGCTCCCGACAAGGATTGACTAACCTTGTCAGGGTCGATAAGGTTTTATGAACCAAAGCATGAACCGAAAAGACTTCTAATATTTCGATGATGATCTATGCGGAAACATGAAAGAGATAACATTAATTACAGAACTTGAACAATTGCTTGGGGAATTAGGATGCCAAAAACTGAAGCAACGTTATAGCTTTGATGATATATTATATAAACAAACTCATTTGGATGGATTACATTGGTTCAATTGAGACTTTATTTTTCGAAATTGTCTAAAATGGCATATAATTTATTTGAATATGAATGAATATTTGAGCACATGTTGAAGGTGCGACCATAATATTTGGCAACACAAATTGGGACAAACAATGGGTGATCCTTGTATTTGTATAATATTTGGTCATCTGTGTGAATTCTAACAGGAAAGCTGTCACATTGGATTTATGAAGTCTAATTAATTGGATAGATTTAATTGAAAGTGGAAAAATAAATAAGTTCAAACTTTACAGGAGAAACAGTGGCATTGGAGTTATAATTTCTCTCCTTATCCCTATATCTGTAATCCTCCTTGGGTAGATGTAATTGAATGTGGAAAAAGAAATTTCATACTTTGCAGGAGGAACAGTGACATTGGAGTCATAATCTCGACATTTTGCTCTCTATGTTAATTAAAATTCCCAAATAACAATAAAACTACACAATATATTTTGCAACATGAAGTCTCCCATCAAAAAGATATTCATAATATCTAGAAGTTATATGGCTCTGAAACAAATCCAACTAAAGCTTACAGGTTAAATGCCTGGTAAGAGCCAGTATTGGCATGGTGTGATGGTTTATAGGTGGCATTGTTGTTATTGCCACCAAGGTTCAAACCCCGCTGGGGTGGTATTGTTGAATGGTTGTATCCGGTTCATAGCTCCGGTCAAAAGTGTTTACCCCTTCAATAAAAAAAAAAATGCCTAGTAAGAAAATCAAGCAAAATGGGTTTTGCTCAGTGGGCTGTAAAGAAACTAGCAGCAACCCTTAGATGTGGTACAGCCAAAAATTCTCATTGTGTAGCTCTTGGTTGATTTGATGGCATCCTGATGGTGAAAACGGCCCCAGAAATTGATTGCTGAACTATCATTCCACGAGTATTGATGTCCCTATATCAATCATTTAATATTTTGCACAATCTTTACAACAGAACAGAAATTCTTTGAGTGGTGGAAAGTATCAGATTGAAAATGTGTTGTATTGTAGATGAAGAGATACAGGTACTGGCATCTTACAAAAAACTAATCACTGCACAATGGGAAGCTAACATGAGACTAAGAGTCACTGTGATAGCTGCTATTGCAAACATGACCATATATGGCCACATGGCAATAAACAACCCAACAAATTTCAAATTCTATCCTACTGTTCACCGGTGCATAAATACACCTTACAGGCAATAAGAAGACATTGTTGAGAACATCTAGTAAATAATTCTGAACATGGATGACAGTTTGATTTTGCAGTTATAAGATCTTAATTATTGGGGATAATTTATTCGAGTTTATTCTCTGACTATGTGGGTTTGTAATGAACTTGTACAAATAAAGACCCTTATATTAATAATTTGTTACAATGACCAGGAAGCTGCCTTGCAACTTGGAGTACTTACATCTGAGGAGTTCGACGAGTTGGTTGTACCAGAGAAGATGCTTGGGCCATCGGAGTGATGCTTCTAATAGCCCAACTATTTTGGCAGGTTCCTCATAAATTTTGATACTGAATAATATTGTAATAAGTTAAATAACAGTTACAGGTCAGTTGAGATATTTGTTTCAATCTTTGAACAGTTTTTCTCCAATTTATTATGGAGAACTGAGATCAGCCTCATAGGCCTACAATTTTTTTTGTAGCTTTCATTCAACTCAATAAAATTGACCATTTATGTGTTTAACTCACTTGATTTACTGGATTGCGAAGTACACTTTTCCAAGTAGTTCATCTCTGGTAAATTTTTAGCACAGGTTTTTATTTATGTTTGTGTACTAATTATGGCTGCTTGTTGCTAATTCAATTTTGTTTTGAGGTGTAACATTCAAAGGAATTTTGTCTCTCAGGCCACAATCAGGCTGTGGCCAACCTATAAATTGGATTGCTTAATAGTGAACATGACCAGGCTGAAACCTGGTGGTCATGCTCCCATGTTGTGATCCTCAATGGTTATAGGAACTTCCATACCTTTCCTGAAGAATAAGGAAAAAGAAATCAAATTGTAATAAGCATGAACCTATCCAGTTTGAGTTTTATCAATTTACAGAAATAGACAGATCAAATGTCACATGGTGTTTGGGCAAAGTGGTTCCACTGGGTAGACTGTCTTTGTTCTTCAACCTCATAATCGACTATGAATTGCAGCATACAAATTAATTGCTGACTTTCATGTTTAAGGTCTGCTTTGAAGGTCAATATAGGTATATAGATTAAGAGGCAGCAATCTGTACAGAGGATCAAGCAAATAACAAAGCAAGGATTTATCTAACTGTTCAGGATTTTGAGATCATTAAGGCATTCATATTCAACAATAGCAAACGCCATCGGGTGATACTTTGCACGCTTTTGATTACTGCTCTTAAAACTTCAAAACTGTTTAGAATGAAGGTTTATCATTTGAATGTACTTGATTATCTGAGTAAGGAGCTCCGAGAGATCCCAAATTTCGTTGAAGGAATGAACATCTTTAACAATTATAAAATAGGTGATGAATCATCCTATTTCAAAATAAGGAATATATGTTTACATGTTAATATTTTATAGAAAACATAGGATCTATTTTTAATATTTTAGAATTATGCTAATTGGCATACTCGGTTTCTTAAAAAGTTGTAACAGAAGCTATCTAGACGTCAAAAGGAGGCCAATTAAAACTTCTTGGGTATATTTATCTTTTATGCATGATTATTGGTTACCTCTCTGTCTTAAAAAAAAGAAGTCACGGAGTGACAGAGTTCTTGCTTTGCATTTTAGTATTGAATAAAATGGTAAGGTATTGTATATGTTTGTTATACATTGATCGGCGCAGGTTTATCTCTTAGTATACTGTCTAGACACTATTAGTTACACATTTGAGCTATGTATGTTGCATGTTTTGAACATTGAAAATTATATCTCCCACCCGTGACAAGTCTTATAAAAGAGATTTGAAAAAGCCTAGATTAATAAATAGAATTTGATTTGTTTTCACGTGTTCGAAGGGCAGAGCTGTTGGACCAAGTTGCAACCTCGGGAAAGTCATTTTGTCAGGGAGTTAGTATCCTTGATTAATGTGAAGGCTGTACTAAGATCCCAAAATCTCTCAGCCGATGATCATGGAAATAAATTGTTGTCTAGTTATGTGTTAAAAAATGCACAGAAATTGGCCCCCCTCTTGATCTCAGTAAATACTATACCAGACAGCAGAAAGAAAATTACCCTACTTTAAGTGGTTTGTAGTGCGCTGGTTATTCATGAGTTAAACCTATACAGTTGGTATACTTGCAAGCAAGAACTAACTACTTCCCCACACATTTGAATGAAGTGTATGTTCTATTATTGAGAAGTACTAGTAAATGAAACATTTTTGTGAGACGAAATGCATCTATTATTCAGAATTACAACTCAATGAATTATTGTTCTAAGAAGAGAGGATGACCCATCTATTATTCAAAACTACTATGGGGTGAAAGAGATGATATCCCATTGTTGAAAGAGGAAAACTTCTTCATTAATCAAAAGTATAACTAAATGAAAGATTGTCATGAGAAGATTAAGTGGGAAGAGGATGAAGGCTTACACAACTATTTTTAATTTTTGTGGTGGGGGGGAAGGAAATATATTCATTGCTTTGAACATTTTACTCAAAAAAACATTGCATGTTCCATGATAATTAGTACTTTTGTGCTTTGCTTTACACTTGTACCTAATACAACTTCAGGTGTCATCATGTGCTTCCACATGACACTATGCATTACTTCTCATGTGTTTCTATACATGGCTATGCATATTTTATGTAGGACACTTGGTGACCTTAGTAAATATACACATGGATGACTTTGGCCATGCAATGGAATGCCAACCATCAAGGAGCACAACCAATTGGGCCATTATAACTTCTCTCTTGTTTGCAACTATAATCTATTCTTTATATTTGTGCACTCCTCACATTGAGGAATGACATATTACAATTTAGGCAAACAAAATTGAAGTTTTCTTCCCCATTTTGGTCATAGGATATTCATTCCTTACCATGCACTTATATCATCATTTGTAGTCTATTCATTTTTTAGTTTGAGTAGAAGTGGCATACCTATTTGGCTAAAGACTTTTGCTTGCATTTGATTGTGTAAGTGACTAATTATCTCTTGCACATAATCTATAAACTCTATCATTTTCAAGAGAGATTTGTTCCCTATACCACCTAAGATTTGGATAATTGGTATTTGAGCATTGCTTTCACATGCCAATACAAATCCACACACAAGGAACGTGTTTTCACACAGTTCATCTTATAAGCTACTAGATGCATGTCATAGTAGGAGCAAAATGGTGGATGCAAATAAATCATTAGGAGTGTCGTCAAATGTTTTGAACATGATCAATGATGCTGTAGAAGAGCAACATTAGTAACTCTTGACAATTTTGGGATCTCATGGCTCAACTTGACCAATGCCACAACACACTAGATCATTCATTCCCATGCAACCCCAAAATCCTTTTGAGTACAAGTCAACTTAGACATATTGATATTTGAGGGTGAGATTGCCACCAAAGCATTGAACATCTAGGTGCAACAACAATAGGTGTATTTTTTTTGTGAATCACTTCATATATGAAAATATCTATTTTCCAAGACTAAAAATGTCCTTTGTAGTGTCCCACTAGTGGCATATGCTCAATGGGCGATACTAGAGGGATCATGATCCTATTTAGATTTGGAACTCTTTCATTAGCTCTTTGTAGGAGGGATACTAACCCCTCAAACATTTTGAGGATGAATATATGAATTTTTAGTTGTGGTAGAGTAAGGAGTAATTAGTTGAAGAATATATTGACAAATTTCACAACTATTCTATGTGGCTACACTCCCACGTAGCATAAGGTGTTATCACCTTACTTTTGCATAGAGATGAAGATTTTGGACTTCATAAACATTGGGACAAACTTTAAGTAGTGCATCCAAGGTCGAAGCCAAAGTTATGCTCAAATAGTTTTCTTTGTGCAAGAACAAGTGAGCACAAGAAGCCACTTGAAAGCCCTTTGCACAAAAGTAGAATTCCCTTGTGTAGATATTGAAATTTAGATAGGAAGAAGAGCTCAAGGCTCCAACTAAACAATCAATCCATCATCTTTGACATGCCATATTACAAATCAATGGTTTTATAAAGCCTTTCAACTTACTAACTAGGTCCAATCCACCTAACTTAACTAATAACATTTATTTAATAAATTAATATTAACATGTTAATTTATTATTTATTATATTAACTATGTTATGTACTGATTCCTAACACTTGCTCTTAGTGTTGACATAAAAAATTATTTTGGTGTTGCATTAATGTATCAATGGTTGGCCTTGGTCAATCTTTGCCTTTGTCTTCTACAAAGTGTTGGGGTTCATTTGTTTTATGTTTGCCCCCCTTCAATGAAAACTTTTTTTGGATGCCAGTTCTATCAATAATGCATCTAATTACAATGTATCCTTTATGCATATACAAAAGCTATTACACCCTTATGGCTACAAACTTGTTTCTCCATTTGTAGAAAGATAATGTTAAAAGTAACACAATCACACCTTATTTCTCTTTTAAATTCTTCTGACACATACCCTTCTAAAAATAGTTATACTTGACAATAATTGTTGTGTTAGATGGTGGACACACACTCCAAGTTGCAAGGCTATATGAAAAAGAGGATCACATTTTTCGTTGTTTTTTGTCTTTTGATAGGTGATTGGTAGGTATGAACTCATGACATGTCACTTTTGTCTTATTTGGATCACATGAGCTTTCAACAAGGTACATAGCAAGAATTGGTACCCCCAACACATTAGATAATGTAATAATATGGTGGACATAATCACTTTTTTTATAGGTACCTTAAATGTTTTGTAGAACTACTCCACTCTTGAACTACTACTTGCACCAACTATAAAGGAATAAAGAAACTCAACCCTTTGACAAATTTCACTTGTAGCAACTCTTTAAATTATCACAATGTAGTCTAGTATTAATTGATCTTGACTCTTCTCAAGAAGTGTATCAATACTTAGATGACTCCTAGCTTGGAGCACATCCTCCAACTAATTATGGTCAATAATACACCTAGAAAATATATTCTTGGTTCATTCCATGGTTGGTTCTTTATATTGGTGGGGTTGACAGATGATTTTGGTTATGCCTCAAGTTTTCTTGGTCCAATTTCTTTCTCAAAAATTAACATGTGTAAGATATACAATGGCAACCAATCCTCTATTTATGCTAGTATGTGATTTCTTTTGTCACTATTTTTAAAATCTCTTGGACATTGCTTCTCACATTCATCCTATTCTATTTTTGCATAAATTTGGGCATTGTTGTTATAAACTATAAAACCATAAAAAATGACTGTCATTTATATTTAAAGTAGTGAAAGTGCACTCCCATCTATATAAACTCGATTAGATTGCACCACTTCCAATAACAATACTCCCAATGACAACACAAAGAAACATATGAATGCTTTTCCATCTCAACAACAAATTTAATATTGAAATGTTGCAAGGGCTTTTGTTGGACAACTAGAAAACTATATATATTAGCATTTATATATAGTTTTTCCAATTTGATTATGAAAAATTGTGAACAGAATGGAGAGAAAACAATGAAAAGAGAAAAACCAAATGAATGATGAATGCGATAGATTTCTACATGGTTTTCATTGCATCACTATTGACAAAATGCAAGAATTGTTGATGGATAACAATGGTTGTTGCATGTGGTTTTCATTGCACCATTGTTATATTTACCACTTTGGAGAAGAGAGGGTGACTAAATGGAAGGTGAACAAAGATGTTTGAAAAACTCTCAAATACCATATTGACATTAAGACATGAAGAAGAGCCATAAGCTTCAACAAAACAATCAATCCATAATCTTCGACATTACCATTATTACAATTCTATGGCTTTGTAAAGCCTTTCAACATACTAACTATTCAAACCACCTTGCTTAAATAATAACTACCATCTATTTAATAAATTAACATTAAAATGCTAATTTATAATTATTATATTACTTGTGTCATGCACTAATTCCAATTAGTGGAAACAACAAAACTTCAAAGTATTCTTGCATAACTCAAAATCCACAATGTTGTCCATGCCAAGCAAGGGCAAGGGCAAGAAGAAGCAAGGTGATAAGTGGTGTCATCACCATCACATGATTTCCCATAGTGATGTGAATTTTTACGTGCAACAATCTTTATTGCATGAGCCACATGAAGTCTCATGTAGCTTGAGGATATGAATAATGAGGCATAACATCTCACAAGGGTTGTGACAATTAATACTTTGGAGGAATGCAAATGTATTCCATATAAAGTGTTAGGTCAGTAGACAACAATTGCATGTGATCATTGATATTGGCAACCTAAAGAACATCATCACACTAGATATTGTCAAGCACTAGGTCTTTCCATTGAAGTGAACTTGAGATCATACTCTTTGGGATGGTTACAACAGGATAAGGATTTTAAGATAAAATGACAATGTACTTCAAGTGTGCAATCAAACCTATACAAGACAATCGCTTGTGATGTGCCACTAGAAGTCTACAATATTCTACTTGGAAGGCCATAAGTATACAACATTGATGGCGTGTTTTAAGGGAAACTACAAAGATAAATACTTAATATTGATGATTGGTACTTACATCACCATGGGTCTTTATTAAAGACTAAAGTAGCCTTAGTATCTATCAAACAATGTTGCAAGATTATCTCACACAAAAATATGTGCTTCTAATGGTTTGCCTTGAGACACTTACATAGGGGAGGAAGCATGTAAATTTGCACAAACACCATAGCAATAGTAGCTTGACAAGGTATTATAGTGGTACATAAATGTCTTTGAAGAGCACAAAGACTTTTTGACACATTGTGTGGTGCAACATGATTGATTTGAATTATGGATCCCCTCCTAATAGCCCTATATATTACAGATCTATTTGAGAGAAATTTGAAGTTTTGTATTGCCTTTAGGAGTTGATTAGAAAGATGGCATATGGTGCCTAACTATCACACACTCAATAATATCATAATGAAGATCCTCTTTCATGCATTGATGATCTATTGAACTAGATCTATGGTACATGTTTCTTCACAAAGGTCGAACTCAAGTCAGGGTAACACTAGATACTAGTTCATCCAAAGGTGTTTGAAAAATTTCATTAAAATTTGAAGGACTATATGGATGTATGGTTATGCCTTGTGACTTGACCAAAGTGCCCATGACATTCATGCACTTAATGGACATCTTGTGACCCTACTCCAACTCCACCATTGTCTACTTAGATGACATCCTCATATTTAGCAAGACCTTAGAAAAGTATCTAGAGTATGTATTGTGCATCTTGGACACTTGTGCTAACACATGTTGCCAACTAGATTTAGCAAATGTACCTTCAACACAACACAAATTCAATATCTAGGCTACATCATTGATCACATAAGCATACATGTCAAGCTCGAGAAATGTAAGGTGATTTGAGATTGATCAACTCCATGCACCATCATTGAATTGCATAGCTTTCTTGGACTCACAAACTTATATTGCAAGTTATCCTTAATTTTTCACTTGTTGTTTGGTCACTTAGCCAAATTATGCACACCAAAGAAACATTTGTTTGCACTCTTTCTTTTGTGGAGCTAAACTAGTGACTTTGTGCAACATCTAACATTGAGTATCCCTTTGAGATTCAAATTGATACATTTAACTTTTCACCTAGAACAATACTTAATGAACATGGACATCTAGTCTACTACCATTCAAAGACACTCAATGGTATGGTGCATTGCTACTCCATGTATGAGTCATTCTACAAGCTATCAAGTAGTGGGTTGCACTGCATTTGGGGTAAAGTATTCAATCATTCATTTAGATCATAAAATACTTTAATTCTTGCACACATAGAGAAAGATGGAGAACACATGATGCATGAAGTGGACAACATACAATAGTTCTGCTTGGTGATCAAGAACAAGAAGAGAAAACACATTAAGGTAGTAGATTGCCTTAGTAGATTGTCAATTCACAAGCTCATCATGGCGCCAGATTTGTGCAACCACAACTTTGTTGACTAGGACCTCTACTTAATAGATAAATACTTTTCATAGACCCATGTTGTACTCACAAGGTAAATAGATTGGTCAATTTCATTTGAGTGAAACTCCTTTTCAAGCTTAGACATTTGTGTGCTCTAAAAGCCACACCTCACCAATGACTCCTCTGAGAAGCACACCACACTAAGATAATTGGACACTTTAGCATTACCAAGGCTCTACTAGCATTATAGTAATAGTTCTATTAGCCTCACATGTGTGCATATATTGAGTGCCACATCAAGTCTCTTTCTTTGTTGCATTGCCAAGCCCATGAATAGGAAACTTAGGTTTTACACACCACTTGTGGTTCCACAAAGGTCTTAGGAATTTGTTAGCGTGGATTTCATAAGCGAGCTTCCTATGACGAAGCACCAACATGACAATATTCATTGTAGTGCACAATGCTTTGAAGATGATCATCATGATTGCTTGCAAAAAAAGCATCACAACACAAGAAACCATGTATCTTTTCTTCAATCATATTTGGGGACATTCTAGCCTACCTTCATCCATTGTGTTTGATTGCAATTGAAGATTTGTTAGCACATTTTGACAATCTTTGAGGGAGAGGATGGATACAAAAACAGGCTGGTCCACAACATTTCACCTACGAACAAATGGATAGTCTTGATGAGAAATTTTCACCTATTGTATGATTAGGTACTATTAGAGTTATTTTATCTCTTGTTGTTAGTCTTGATTTGGAGTTAGAATAGTTGGATGTAAAAATAGCCTTCTTGCATGGTGATCTCTTGGAGGAGATTTATATGTAGCATCCAAAAGGTTTTAAGGAAAGACATAAGGATAATCTTGTTTGTAGGTTGAGAAAATCATTGTACAGTTTGAAACATGCACCAAGGTGTTGGTACAAGTGGTTCGACTCCTTCATGGTGAGTTTGGGTTTTAGCAGATGTGAGGCTGATCATTGTGCCTATTTTCAAAAGGTATGATGATGACAGTTTTATTATTTTGCTTTTGTATGTTGATGATATGTTGCTAACAAGTCCCAACATGAATAGAATCATCCATTTGAAAGCTCAATTTGCTAGGGATTTTGAGATGGACTTAGGTAGAGCAAATCATATTCTTGGTATGAGGATACACAAAGATAGAATCAATAGGAAAATATGGTTGTCATAGAAAACTTATGTGGAGAAGGTTTTGCAGCACTTCAATATGCAAAATGTACAACTATTTAGTACTCCATTTCCTATTCATATTAAATTGTCTTCAAAACAATACCCTAGCACATAAGTGAAGAAGACATAGATGTCTCATGTACCATACTCATTAGCAGTTGGTAGTCTTATTTTTTCCAGGGTTTTCACCAGACCAGACATTGCACAAGTAGTGGGATTAGTCAGTTGTTACATGGAAAACCCAAGTATTGAGCAATGGACGATTGTGAAGTGGATTCTCAAGTATTTGAGAGGCACTTCTGATGCTACTATTTGTTATAGTGGGAGTAGTCTTAAGGTTAATGGGTATGTAGATGTAGATTTTGGTGGTGATGAAGATAAGAGAAAGTCCACTATAGGTTATGTTTTCTCCTTAGTTGGAGGTGCAGCTAGCTAGGTATCAAAGTTGCAAATAGTGGTGGCATTATCTCCTACTAAAGATGAATATATGGCAACAATACAAGCTAGCAAGGAGGTAATACGGTTTCATAGACTCTTGGGTAAGTTGTAGGTAAAGCAAGACAACATGGTGTTGTATTGTGACATCCAAAGTACTTTTACTTAGCACAAAACTTGACATATAATGTCAAAACAAAGCATAGTGATATTCAATATCACTTTGTACATGAGATGGTAGAAGGAGGATATATATCTTTGGCTAATAAACACACTTATGTAAACCCAGTAGATATTTTGATGAAGCCCATTGGTAGAGAGAAGTTCATTTGGTGCAAAACTTCTTTAGGCTTGTATGTTACTTGATGATTGGTAGCATAGGCATTGGTCTTTCAGTATGAGGATTTGTTTGCAAGGGAGGAATTTGACTTCAAGTGGGAGATTATTGGAATATGAAGTCAATTTTATTGTTATTCTAGCAGTGATGAATAGTCAACATTGATATCTAGCTAGTGCTTCATCCCGACATGGCCAAAGGCCTACTATACAACCAAAGGTTGTAATATTCTACTGAAGTTTGATGTGACGGGGGGTCCTAGGGGATTGTTGTAGCCCCCCTGTACGTTGAATGGTGTTCATACTGAAGGCATTTCTAGTGAAGCCAAAAAAAATTTTGGGACTCTATTTTTGGAAGTTTTGACAAATGTTCGACATGTAGTTGTATGAGTCACACTTTCTATTTTTGGAAAGTTTTGTTTGACAAGGACTTACAACTCATATTTCTTATACATTGTTGAAGTCACATTTTCTGTAACTTTTCTGAATATTGTTGTAACTGTGAATTTCGTGAGAAATAAAATACAAAAGATCTTTGTCCGTGGTTTTTTCTTGGTATAATTTTACTAGGTTTTTCACGTAAATATTGTGTTAAAGTTGTGCTTAATTTCTCTATTATTCGACATTGTAATTTTCTTATAGACTTCTTAGTTAAATTAAAATATTTTCTTTCTTATCTTCAAGGTTGTGGAAAATAAAAATTATATAAATAATGTGTGTTATTGATCTCTACTAATTTAAAAGGCTCATATTAGGTATTTTATTCTACCTTTTTCTTTACAACAGATGCTCTTGGTGTGGAATTTAAAATGGAAAATTTTGAATAGTTTCATGATAGACTCACAAGACAAAAATGTAAGTTAATATCTATGGATATAATCACCTCATCTATATTTTAATTATTAATGGAAAAATAATCTAAAGGTAAAGGAAATAAGTCTTCAAAACCTAAGGTAGAATCAACTTCAACAAGTGAGAATTCACCCAAGAAGAAGAACAAAATTGATACACAAGCCACTTCTTCTATGTCAAGTAAGATTCCCTCTACAATAAAGAATAAAATTAGGTGATCGTGTTCTTATTATGGACTACCAATTCATGACATGAAATTTTATTATCAAGGGATTGCAACCTTGGAAGAGGCCATGAAGAAATTAAACATTATTATTCCCAAACCTAGAAAGGGTCAACCACTTACTGTCAACTAAAGGTTTGGAATCATCCTCATGGATTTGGATATTTGATTCATAATG